>CM076584.1:888510481-888843636 GCA_034641835.2 Pinus albicaulis | reverse complement strand
TGTTACACCATTTTTGGGTGTAACCTATTATAATTAGATGGACCCAAGTACCATGTAAGACAGGTTTTACCCTAAGTAAGCCCCACTTTCCACTATGTTAAAACGGAAACCTCAAAAAATATTAAACAAACCTATATTTGTTTGATTTTCCTCATGGAATAATTAATTAAACATAATTTAGGTATTGATATAGTCATGTTTAACCCAAAATCAAGAAATTAATTAGATAAACCTTTGTTTATCTTATTATTTTCTAGGAATATTATTTAAACATTATTTAGATAATATTCCTTGTTAGTATAAACCAAATCATCCACAAATAATTAAATAAATCTTATTTATTTAATTATCTTTCAACCACTTTCTTAAATAATTAAATAAATCATTATTTATTTTATTATCTTCTAACCTTCTTTAAAAAGATAAATAAATCATTTATTTATTTATTTTTGACAAATCAAGGGATTTGACCCAAGTCAAATACCTTTTCCCTCCAACAAATATAATAAAATATTCCATAAAAAGTGGATCTAGATATGGTTAACCCATGCACCCAGATCTAGAATGACCCAATATTTTTTTATAAATAGGAGGGTTTTTCCTACCATTCTTCACCTTTTGTTGCCTATTAGATCACTCTGGATCTATACACTTGGTCACATTTTTCCATCATTTGTTGTGTGAGCTCCCTTTGAGCTCTATTCTTTGCATTGGGTTTTCTACACCAACAAGAGATAGAAATCTTAGATCTGAAGTGCTGAGGACTTCCAAGAACCCATGCCACTGAGGAGAATTGGATACGCCTTCTTTTTTTCCTCCCAGGTGCCCAATTAATACAAAAATTCTTTCAAAAATCGTTCTTGTCTTGTCTATTGGTATATGGAGCAAACCCTTGCTTTTATTGCTTAATGTCTTTCCATGCATAGATCTAGTTTTTTGCAGCTCTTTTCTTGTTCAACTAACCGCATATCTGAAGATATTGGTAGCCACTTTTGTTGTTAGGGCTATTAGTTATGCGTAGCTAAAGTGGTCCTTTTTCGTACACTTCGACAAAGGATTCTACATACTAACGGTAAACACACTTGGAAATTGATGTAATTTAATTATGATAAGTTTTTTATAGATAGGTGACTAAGAGTTTGAATCCTATTTGTAATAGGACTGTTTAGTAGATTTAATTGTCCTTTTGTAATAAATACCATGTCATATGGTTAGGAAATGTGTCAAGAGTCAAGAGTTCGATGTATCTAGCATCATATAAGGTTATCTTATGTTGTAAATTATCTATAAAATATCAAGAAATCGAATATGCTGGGGGTTGGACATTTTTAGCAAAGGACTGTGTTTATTGTAAGTGACTGGTTTTCAGCTTAATATAGAGATTTCTACTTAGCCAACTTGAGATTCATAAAGAGTTTTAGTATGTTCTTGTTATAATTGCATCTTTTTACTATCCTATGGCAGTGGTGTTTGTTTATGTTACTCAGAATTCATCTTTGATGCTCAGACTTCCTATATAGACAGACTAACTGTGTTTTTTACAGTTTCACATGTGTATCTCTTGACTAAACTCTGATATGCCTCAACTTCCATGCTAGGTAGATTGATTGGTTTTACTGAAACTATTTTGACTCCATAAGCCCAATGTGCACTTGCTGATGTGATTTACAACCAATATATATCATTTATCTAATTATTACCCCACATAGAGTTAGCCATCTATATTTTTATCAAAATTATTAACCCTTGAGAGAGCCCTCTCAAGTTGAGGATGCTAAGCCTTAATCAAAAGATTGGTTTGAAATAGTTACATGAGATTGATTTGATTAACAGCCTATCAGGTCGAATTTTTTGATAATATTTTGGTGCGTCTGCCAGGAGCCTGAAGATTATATTTTCCTGAAATTTTGAAGCTGAACTTCTGAAAGTAGCAGGAGTTCAGGAAGCTTTTCGAGGCTGCATCTACCTTGGTGACTCCATTCAGAATTTATATGATCAAAGGTGGCTTCGAGAAGGAGATATACGAGGATTAATCCTGACCCAGATCCACCTACCATCATGGACAATCCAAACACCATTTCTAGAACCAGTAAAGGTATTTCTGAAATATAAGGTACTACATCACATTCGAAATCCTTGTCCTCTGAAATTTGAAGAAGTCCTGAAGATAAAAGAGTTGATGATAAAATTCAAGAGGTTTTGTTTAGATCAGAAAGTGAAAAAGAGCTAACTGAAATTATCTTATACTTTCATAAGAGAGGTATTGATACCTCAGCTCTAGTAACACAAGAATACAAAGAAGAGTTTGGAAGATACCTTAGTTTTGTTGTAAAAATACATTCTTTGAATAAATTCAAAAACTTGTTTTATTTGAAGTATTTTTGAAAATTAAAGATGGTTTGCCCCTTCCAAATTGGAGTTCAATTATTAGTGAACCACAAAGACCAAATAGTCCTCCTCATAGTAGTTTTTCATCCTCTATTTCTGCCATCCCTAAAGCTACTACAGTCCCTTTAACCATGGCTGAAAATGTACCTCCTTCACCTATTGCACCTACTAGATATGTCCCTCTTATTCTTCCAGTTGTCTTACATGATCTCCCTAGTGTTGAGTGTTGAAAAAGGTATGGATTCACCATGTATTTTCTCATTCTTTCCTTTAAACATAACTCCTTTTATTCTAAAAAGGTGATTTATTATAGAATTATGATAGAATTGCAAAGAGTTATGTTTATTGTAAAAAGTAACTAAAAAATGCCTTTTATTGTCAAAAACAGGAATCAAACGAGGTGAAAAACTATACCAGAGGCGAGGCTAAAGCGGGAGTAACTGTTGTTCCTCCAGTAATAGGCCATATCCAGCCAAAAAGAAAGAAATTCAAACACATAGCTAAGAGAATATAGGGGACAGCACGTCGGCAGCCAAAGAATACCAAACGCTAGCTAAAGAAGGAAAAGGAGCGAAGGGATCACTGTTCAAATCTTATCTTGTTCCTTGTCTTATTCGTCGAAGTTGTTATATAAGGCAATGCCTTTAGAGATTGAAGGGGTCAAAATCATTGATTAAAACATTCCTCTTGTAATTCTGCAATTTATTGACTCTGGTGATCAGAGAGCGGTTGCTGTAAACACTTTTTGTGTTTAATTAATACAAAGATGCGTTTCAGTTCCATCTTTCAAGCTCTGCAGTAACCCAGCAGTGTTTCACTGGTGCTACGGGCCCGACCCTGGTGGAATTGATCTGCTGTTTGTATTTCTATCTTTTAATTACCGTTGTGTGATAATTGTGATCGGTTTTTAATTAATTGTTGTTGAATTTTTTATTGGTATTGTCGTGTTGCGTTAATGAATTGCATTACTGTTCCATTTCAGCAAGGATCTTAATTCCTGTATTATTCATCTTGTTATCGCTCATAAAGCTTTGTTGTTCAATATTTAACTCTATTTGTTGTTCCATTAGATTGTTGTTCATTTAAGGTTGCTACTTAATAACGTTTGATGTTGACAGGGTTTGGTGTTCAACAGAGTTCGTTAGTTGATTTCATTAAGTTAAGATTTGATTAATTAGTTAGTATTTGCTATTCAATTCCAGTGTGTTGTTCATTTCTAATTCATTAGTTTATAGATTGCAAAGAGTTTGCTTTTAAAGAGTTTTCCTAGTTTACTTTCAATAGCAACTTTAGTTCAATTTCTATTTCTCTTTAATTGCTTTAAAGTAGGACTGTCAATTGTAGAGAACATTGGTTATTGCTTCCACGTTCCCAAATTGATTGTCTTGTTCCAGTTTTATTTCAATTGCATCAATTTCTAGAGGAATGAGTTATCGCTACTATATCCTTGATTGATGTTTGCAGAGTGAATAGTTAAGTTTCAGAGTACTTGAGTTCATGTTATTGTAATTAGATTTCTTTTCCAGCATCCGTTTACTCTTGTATTTAGAATATTGTACTGCATCTCACATATCATTTCTCTTAGCTCAAATTTCAGCCTCAAATAGAGTACACTCTTGAAACAAAAATTTGTTCTCAGATTGATGATTAATGTAGGATAAATAGGTGCTAAAAATATACCTTTTATACCTCAAATTTTTGGCGCCGTTGCTGAGGAGAGTGTATGCGATTTAGAAAGAGTGATGCACATTTGAATTTTTTTCTGCTTGGGGAGAATTGGGTAATTTTTTTGGTAGGAATGAAGGTTTTTTTTTTGGAATGAATAGAAAAGCTAAACAAAACAAAATTCCTCATAAACCCGAAAAACCTAAGGGACCGGTGACCCTTGGGCAAACAACTTTCATTGACGAAATCCTTAAGAAAACTGAATCTCAACCATTAGTAGGACCTAGGAAAGTTATTTCTAGACAACCTACTAGTTCCCTTCAAGCCACAGAGTCACCATCTATAGCCTTAGCTGAGATACATAGTCAAACAAAAGGAATTGAGCAAGATTCCCAAGAAATTGAGAATTCTCGCCTAATTTCTCCACAAGAAGGGAACTCTAGTAATATCCATGAAGGAGAAGGGGAAACAGGGGAAACAAAAGAACCAAAATCTCCTTTTGAAGTAATCCAAACAGTGCGTAACCCAGATAAGGGAAGTGCTATCAACATCCTTCAAAACAAAGGACGTGAATCTCCTCAAATAGTAAGCCATCAGTGAACACTTATTCCAGATCAAGGGAGTGTTGTCAAGGTCATTCCTATTCCTTCTAGTCATCCTAGGAATTCCCTTGAGATCCCAGAAGGATATTGGCACATATTTTATCAAATGGCCCAAAACCAGAACCGGCAAACACCTCAACAAACTTCCACACTGCAATATCCCATTGTGGACACTGCAGTTAATGCACCTATGAAAGTCATTCCTCTTCAACATATTCCTACATTTCATGGCTTGAAATTGGAATATCTAGATGCATTTCTATTTGAATTCAATGTATTATGCAGGGGGTATGACTATACCACTGATCCCCAAAAATTAAAATTATTTCCTTCCACATTAAAAGGATCAGCTTTACGATGGTTTATGGGATTAGGTGGAGGTGTTATAAATGATTGGGATCAGATGAAAGCTGCATTTCTAAAGAAATATTAGGATTATTGCAGGTCTCGGGAACTAAAATATGAAATATTTCAGATGACAGCAAAACTCAATGAAACTCTGGAAGAATATGTGGAACAATTTCAATACAACCTCCAGAGATCTCCTTATGCATCTTTACCCTTACCTGATAATGTGCTGAAAACTACATTAATTAGGGGGATGAAGGATCAATGGGTTGAAACATTAAATATTATGGGAAAAGGTGATATATATCAGGAAAGCTATGTTAACATTATTGATTTGTGTATCAGGAGTTTGAGAGGCAGCACAAGGCTAAAATCAACAGAACGTGATATGATCACTAGGGATAATAAGACCTCCAGTGAAGGTGTAACTCGTGCAGAGATTGGTAATCTGCTAGAAGATTTTAAAATAGATATTCTAGGGACTCTAACAATGCAGTTCGACATTATGCAAGCCAAACAAAAGAAAGAAGAAGCAGAACAAAATCTGGTGATATTCTGTCCTAAGTGCAGGAAGAAACACATCCAGAAAGAGTGCCCACTGGATATAGTCAAATTTTGTGCCATTTGCACAAAATATCACCCCACAGAAGGTTGTCCCTCGCTTCCTGGGTTAAAAGTAGTCTATAAAGAGGCAGAAGAAGAATCATAAGTGGTATGCTTACTTAATCAGCGTCGACAATGGCAGCCACGAAAATCAAGTATGCCAATTGATCCATTCTCTTCTTTTCAGTTTCCTCGGAATAATGCTCAGCAATATAATGGAATGTGGAAAAATCAACCACCTTTCCCCAATTGGTCACAACAGCCATTTCCTACATCACCATGGCCAAATCAAACAAACCAAACTAATTGGCCAAATTTTCCTTTCTGCCCACCGTTTTGGAAAAACAATGCCTATCCAACACAATGGTCCCCCTCCACTTCGCAGAGTCAAGCCTGGTAGTCAAACTGGAAAATACCTACAAATCAGCCAGATGGAACAATTCCCCTCTCTCAACCTACACTGCCAGTTCCCTATCCATTTCCACAAAACCCCCAAACCAATTTAAGACCACAACTCCCAGCCCAACCCAACCCAAACCCAAACAATAGGCCCGTTTAGTCTGTTCAAATAATGGAACCACCAGAACTAGAAACTGAACTGAGGGAGTGCAATGACCTTCAATTGAGATCTGGGCGCATAGTATAAACAGAGGGAGACAAAAATGTTCGAATTGAAGATCCGTTACCCGCAGAACAAACATTTCAAAAAGAGAATGTGGTTCAACAACAAACTCAACAAAAAGAAACCACCTCTTCTCCACCATTCCCAGAACGATTAATCATACCTCGCCCAATAGAATATCCTGATTTTAATCTTCTGGGAGAATTAAAAAATTTGTGTATAAAAATCCCTCTCCTCCAAGCTATCCAAGAAATTCCTATTTATGAAAAAACCATTAAGGAATTGTGTATAAAGAAGCCAAAGAGGAGAAAAACAACCAACCCAACTATCCAAGTAGTCAGTACTCTATCTGACTTATTATCAGGAATGGAAACACCTGTAAAATATGAAGACCCAGGAAATCCTATAGTGACGGCGCAAATCAATGGGAAATTGTTTCCAAATGCCTTAGTTGATTTGGGAGCTGCAATTAATATCCTAACAACCACCACGTGTCAAAAACTTGGCATTACATCATTAGATCCAACCACAACCTTATTGGAATTGGCCGACCGATCGGTGGTCAAACCAAAAGGTACACTACAATATGTAATGGTATCCGTAGATTCCTGGGAGTACCCTACTGACTTTCTGGTTATCAACCCAAAGAACCAGCTAGATGGACACCCACTAATCCTAGGTAGACCTTGGTTGGCAATTGTCGATGCTTACATTGGCTGCCGACAAGGCAACATGACAATAACAAGGGGAAACTATGTCAAGAATTTAGCCTTATATCCCCCAGCCCAACCAAGCCTATCAATAATCAAAACAAGGAAGCAACCTGTATCATATCTTATGGAAAATATGAGATCACCACTAACCATAGAAGATGCCCTCGATTTTAAAGATCAAACAAAGGATGATATCATTAACAGTTTCATTAACAAACCACAAATCATATCCCATCTACAATGTCACATGATCAAGACAACATTTGATAATAAAGAAGAAGAAGATCCCCTGAAAGAAATTCCTAATCAAATAATACCCACTACTTCTGTGTACAATAGTAATATTGTGGAAATTGAACCAGGCAAAACTTTAAACATTAACAAAAATCTAACTGTTGAACAAGAAAAGAAGACGGTCCAACTACTACAAAAATATAAAGGAGCCTCTGCATGGGATTATCCAGATATGAAGAGAATTGACCCCCAGTTATGTACACACCACATCTATATCGAAAAAGATGCGAGACCCATTCGCCAACTTCAACGAAGACTAAAACCTCACCTTAAAGATATTGTGAAAGCTGAATTACAAAAGTTGTTGGATGTTAATTTCATTTACCCAATATCTGATAGAAAGTGGGTCTCCCCATTAGTAGTGGTACCAAAGAAGAACGGAAAGTGGAGAATATGAGTAGATTACCGAGAACTCAACAAAGCAACCTAGAAGGACCACTTTCCCCTTCCTTTCACTGACCAGGTATTAGATACATTGGCAGGAAAGAAATTATTTTCTTTCCTAGATGGCTTCAGTGGGTACAATCAAATCCAGATTGCCCGTGAGGACCAAGACAAAACCACTTTTACTTGTCCTTGGGGGACATTTGCCTATCCAGTCTTACCCTTTGGCCTATGCAATGCCCCTGCTACATTTCAGAGGGTCATTCTCAACATCTTTTCAGAATTAATAAATGAAGGGCTCGAAGTGTATATGGATGACTTCACACCTTACGGAGATGATTTTGAGCTAGCATTAGAAAACTTAGAAAAGGTGTTGCAAAGATGTATTGAACTAGGCTTTGTTTAAGCCATGAAAAGTGTCATATGATGATGACTGAAGGACTTATCTTAGGACATTATATTTCAGCGGCTGGAATTCAGGTGGATCCAACGAAAATTCAGATAATTTTGTTAATACCTACACCCACCACACAAACATAGGTACGTAGCTTTCTTGGATTTTCTGGTTATTATAGAAGATTTATAGAACATTATTCTCAAATAGCTGCACCTTTATATGCACTAACGGGCAATGTTGATTTCATTTGGACAGATAAATGTGACCAGGCTTTCGAGGATCTGAAAAAGCTTGTATCAACAGTCCTAGTGCTGAGGGGCCCAAATTTGGATTTACCATTCCAAATTTCATCTGATGCCTCAGACACAACCATTGGAGCAGTGCTTGGGTAGGAAGAGGATAAGAAACCATATGCAATCTATTATATTAGAAAAAATCTATCTCCTGCTAAATTAAATTATGCTGTGACTGAGAAGTAATTTTTAGCTGTAATTCATGCTGTAAATAAGTGTAGACATTATATAATTGGGTATCCTATAGTTTTATATACCGATCACTCTGCGATTAATTTTTTAGCAAATAAACCTGTTACAAATGGTAGAGTAACAAGATGGTTGATTTTATTGTAGAAATTTGATATCACAATAAAAGATCGACCTGGAAAAGAGAACCCTGTAGCTGGTTTCCTGTCACGAATGCCAAAACCAACACATGCAGCAGCAGTCAAAGATCACTTCCCAGATGAGCATTTGTTCACTGTTACTATTATAACCCCATGGTATACTGATATAGAAAATTATTTGGCAATAGGTAAATTACGTAAAAATCTAACACTTAATGAACAAAAGCAGATAATACAACGTAGTACCCGATTCTCTTGGATTGGGGGCTACCTGTTTCATACAGGGTCAGATATGAAAATTAGGAGATGAGTCTGAGAGGACGAAGTATTTGATATTCTAAAAGCATGCCATGACAGGGCGCGTGGCGAAAATTTTGCAGATCGTAGAGCTTCCCATAAGGTTTTACAGACATGCTACTATTGGCCTACCATTTTTAAAGACGCTAAAAATTTTGTACAGGCTTGTGATAGTTTCCAAAGGCCGGGTCACCCTGGACAGTCCGATGAAATTCCCTTGAACCCACAATTAGTAATTGAGCCATTTGAATGCTGGGCACTCGACTTTGTTGGTCCCATTAACCCACCATCGAATCAAATAACATACATCCTAGTTGCAACCGATTATATTACTAAATGGGTTGAAGCAGAGGCACTTTCGAAAGCTACAAAAGACTTTGTAATACAATTCCTTTTCCAGATATTTGTGCGATACGATCTCCCAAGGGACATAATTACAGATGGAGGACCATAGTTTGTAGGTAATAAACTCACTGAAACATTAGAGAATTATCACATTCAACACAAAATCACAACTCCATACCACCCACAGGAAAACGGCCAGGTAGAGAGCATGAATAAAGTGATCGAATCTATATTGACAAAAACTGTTGCCTCACACAGACGTGACTAGGCTTACAGATTGCCAAAAGCTTTGTGGGCATACCGGACAACATGGATAAGTACCACGGGGTATTCACCATATCAATTGGTATTTGGAAAAGAGCCCATCTTTCCAATAGAGTTTGAAATTTAGACATTAAGAATAGCCCAGGAGGTGGGTTTAGATCTAAATGAAACGCAGGTCAAAATATTATAGCAAATCAATGAGTTGGATGAAATTAGGCTCTCTGCTCTTTAGCACACTGCATTAATTCAACAACAGAGAGAAAAATGGCACGACGCCCTCATCAAAGAGAAAATATTCCACGAAGGAGATTGGGCACTCCTATATGACTCCAGGTTTCTGGATTTCCCAGCGAAACTCCAGACACGATGGCTTGGACCTTACGAGATACAAAGGTGCATGATAATGGCACCATCACATTAACCACCATTGCTGGATCTGGACATTCCTTCAAAGTAAATGGTCATCGAGTACAACTTTACCATAAACCGCTTACTCGGGAATCCTTTTACTAGCAATTACGAGAAGATTCTACCATGCAAATTCTTACTGAGGGAGATAACTCCTCCTCAGCACCCATTCATTGAATCATTTCTTTATTTAGAAACCTGTACATAAAGTTCTTTTCTTTTATTTTTTTTTGTATATAATTTTTATTTCTTAAGTTGTCCTTACTTTGCTTGCTGCGAATTTTGGTTGTTCCTTTCCAAAGGAACACACTTTTTGCTATTCCTTTCGAAAGGAACAACAACATTGTTGCGAATATTTTTGTTGTTCCTTTCGAAAGGAACAAAATTTTTTTTCATTTATTTTTGTTGTTAGTTTCCAAAGGAACAACACTTTCGCTGATAGTTTTTGTTGTTCCATTCGAAAGGAACATCAGTTTGGCCGATTGTTTTGGTTGTTCCTTTCGAAAGGAATAACATTTTCGCAAATTGTTTCTGTTGTACCTTTCCAAAGGAACAACACTTTTTGAGTGCATTTTTCTTGATTTTGAACAATGTTTTGAGATTTTTTCTGAATTCTTCATGATTCCTTGAAAAGAAAACATATAATTTATGCAAGGATACACAAATTAGAGATTACTGAAATCAGCAAATCAAGACAAATTGTCATTTTTAAGAAATTTTTTTGCAATGATAAGGAAAAGGAAAGGACACAACCATTTATATTACTTTGATGTCCTTATTCAAACTTAAATTTATATGATCGGGTATCTTTATCATGTTGGTTCTTCCCTAAACTCTCATAACTCTCATTGATTTTTATTTATTGAATAAAGAATAAAGGCATATTTTCTCTATTGAGATGTTCAGACTTCTTCCACCATCCCTACTCTTAAGGAGTGTTGAGCCATCCTCTATATATAAGAATGGAAGTGTTATATATATAAATAAGAAAAAATAAAAATACCAATATGATTACTAACAATTCTGTGATATGGCAGATGGAGGATAGGGGGTCTCATCAAGAGCCAGCCTACCATGATCATAAGGAAGCAATGAAGTGGAATTCCCATTATGGCCACCACACCAGGGATATGGTCCAATGGGAAACTTAGAAAAAATAATAAAAAGTCCTTGGAACAAGAGGTCTCATCACGAGTCGGCTTGTCCACTTTTCACTCCTTCCTGGTGAATGGCATTGTGAATCATCTGGTTCCCAAGCCAGCACAGTGGCCTCCATCATGACATTATAAAGCACTTCCCTAGGCATAAATAAAGGATAATGGTTCCAAGGGTGAAAAGCAACTTTTTCAAGGTTATGGACACCTGTGGGCAACAGAGCTCTGCTGATGGTATTGGAGTCACACTTTTCAAATCAATAGTAATGATGAACCTTTTTTCTTAT
Source organism: Pinus albicaulis (assembly GCA_034641835.2). Lineage (NCBI taxonomy): Eukaryota > Viridiplantae > Streptophyta > Pinopsida > Pinales > Pinaceae > Pinus > Pinus albicaulis. The sequence goes on along the minus strand of CM076584.1, from coordinate 888,832,243 downwards.
ATCTTTATATAAGATCAAATGAGAGTATATCCTTAAACCCCTTGTTTTGAACCTATTATACATGAAAATTATTTATAACTCAATCATAATAGTTTCTGTGGGTAATGACCGCATGAGTACTTGTGTTCACATAAGCTGTCCCTTTCCATTATCTTCGAATCATTGCATAAATGTTTCCATATCTATTCGTAATTTAATATTATGCATCAATTTCAGTAATGTAATAATTTTTTATCATATCATAAGTGTGTATGATGTTCAAATGTTGTACGACTACTGTGCAATACTTTTCTCTCTTATTTGACGGTCGAGGACGACCTATCATCCTTCAGGTGGGGCGCGGATGCCTCTTAATGACTGCATGCAGATCAAATATTTATATTTTTTTTACCTGCATTCTCGGTAATAACCAAAAATTAATGATATTATTCTGATATACTGTGTTGTGATGTTCCATTACATTATTGTGCAGAATTAATAATGTGCAGAGAAGATGGGAGGACGACCAATTCGTAGTGAGCCACAAGTGCTAGCTGTTTCTAATGCTGCATGAGAAATTCTGGAGAGAGTAGGGTGGATTACCTACCTCACAAGACTGCAACAACCTAATGAGACAGTAGCCATTGAATTTTTACAAAATCTGCAGGAATGTTACTCCATGGTTAGAGGTAGCTAGATAGTAGTAACAGACTCAATAATTGCTGAGGTGTCTGGCCTTCTAGCGAAAGGAACCATATGAACTTGTAAGAAGGTGAAACTCCAAGATGCCATGAAACTTTTTCGAGATGAAGAGCATAAGCTGGTTGTCAAAGGGAAAGGAGTTCAGCCAGCGTCATTGGGAGAACCATGGACAGAGTTGGCAAAAGTAGTCCAGGCCTACATAACATGTGATGGGAGGAAAGATGTGGTAATACCTCGCCACCTTAAGCTATTAGCAGTGTCAAAACAGAAATGTACCATAAACCTGCCTGCATTTTTAAATTCTTTGTTGCATGATGTTGCCCGTAGTATAAGAAAATCTCATCACATAGACATGGTGGTAAGCCACCATTGCTTAATCAGATTGATAGTAAGTTATATCCTTCCCCAACAACAGACCAGTTGGGAAGAACTGATATTTTCGATTGATGGAGGATTAGCCCTACCTGCCCCAAAACACAAGAGAATGGCTAGCACAGTAGCAGAGCCATCAAAACGTAGACAATCCTCCTAGTTAAAAAGAAGTAGGGGGATGATAGAAGGCCTTCAGGGTAGCAGTATCCAGCCCTTGGAATTTCCCAGCTCGGAGGATGAACATCCCCCACAACTTGAAGGAGGGAGTCACCGCACTGATGAGGATGAAGAAGAAATGAGCCACCACACCAGTGGTGAGGAAAAAATCAGCGCAGTAGAAGGAGATGATGAAGAAGAGGGAATTGAGGAAGAATAAGGAAGTCCTCATACTAGTGTAGAGGAAGATATTCGCTACTCTAATGAGGAAGAAGGTAGTTACCATACATGTGAAGAGGAAGAAGATAATTGCAGCAGTGATAATGAAAGAGAGGGAGCAGAGCCTCTGGAAACCACCACTGCAAGTTCACCACAAAGCCCTTTGCAAGAGGACCAATTGGCCCAAATTTTGGCCAACATGAGAAAAAATGTGCAACCCCACAGCCCACTGAACCTTAATGTTGATATCAACAAATTGCAGGAGCAAGTTGTTACCAATAAAGAGATAGATGAGGGAATGCTGGATGAAATAGAAAGAGAAAACCCTAACAGAACAGCAGAATCATCTAGGGTCACTTCCCCTGAGAAGTGTGGACAGGAAGAGGTGAACACTAAAGCAGTGTTCCAAACTGAAAATTCTCAGGGAACAGCAGAGCTAATTGGGGTTACTACCCCTGAAGAATGCAGCCGAGAGCATATGAATATTGAAGAAGTGCTCCACACAGAAAATGGAGAAGCAAGCCCAACCGAAGGCACGGCTGCTGAGAAGCAAACCCCAGCTGAGCAATTGGGTTCAGAAAAAGGAACAGTCGTTCCAACAAGGAGGAGAAAGAAAGTAACTGAAATTGAGAAACTTCGTAGGGAATGACAGAAGCTTCAAAATCTACTGGAACAACTTAGGCAGACTATTAGGGTTCTTAAAATGAAGCAAATTCCCAAATGAACCCCAAAGAAGAGAAGCATAGTCACCAAACGAGCCCCGAAAAAGAGGAAAGTGGCCACTAAAACAAAGCCCCAAGTTGTAGAGACTATGGAAACCCAGGCTGAGCCTAATCATGAAGATATATAATAGTAGGCAGTTGTTCCAGATACAGTTTTTCCAGATGCAGCAACCTCAAATGAAAGTGCACAAGCCTGTAGTCAAAACACTTTTAGTGACCCTACTATAGCCAAACTCCAAGAGGATTTGGCACAGGCTCGACTGGAAAGGGAAAAACTTGAAGAGGATACTGTCCCTAGAATAAAATACCAGGAGTTGCAACAGCAGATGAAGAACATCCATGTAGCAGAGGCTGAAGCCTATGAGAAGTGTCAGAAGGCAGAGGAGAAGGCTCAAAAGGTAATGAATAAATTAAAAATAGCTCGGAATCGAATGGATACTCTCTGCTCATTATACACAGATGTTTTAGCTTGTAGATGCCTTGCCAAGAATTATGCTTTATTTTTATTAGAGAGATATTTATAGTTAAACATTAAAGAAGTTAGGGCAGGAAAGTCTATAGAGTTAAACATTGTATAGGATTTTGTAAAATGTTGTAAACTCGATGGGGTTAAGGTACAGTGTCTCCTTTGTGATTTTTATTTGCGTAATCTTATATTGGAGAATGAAATTGAGATAAATCCCAGCCTTTTTGTGGGTGACATCCAATATCAAGCATTTATTTCATTTGTTGTCAATCAGTTGAAATGGCTAGCTCAAGGCCTATAATGCTTTCCAAAGGCAAGAAAATGAGTTAGACTTGTGGGTTAGGAGTGAACCAAAACACCCATTGAAATTATGGGCTAGGCAAAAGAGCCTCATGACAAGAGAGGGTGTTATCCAAGCATTGGGGCTTGTTCATAAAGCAATTGTCTTGAATGGGGTAGAATATTTTCTATCTATTAGAGACCAGGCCTATATAGCAGCTAAAGTCCGATGGGGGATTTCCAATCGAAATGTTCAAAATAGAGAGCCATTTAACTATAAAAACTTTTGATTAGCTGTTGGCCGCTTGGTTCTCTATAGCAACCTCATCTTGAGGGAAGGCCCATTCTGGCTAGGGTGTAGGTTTCGAAGTCCCATTGCATGGTATCCTGCAACAGATTATAAATCCATTTATGAAATACCTGAAGGACAGACAGGGCATATCTTCGAAGCTTTAGCTGCAAATCATGGTTTTATACCTCTTAATGAAAAACCCTATCCAGCTTATTCTTTAACTGCTTTACACGTAAACTATGGTTTTCATGAGGACATGAAAAAGGGTAAGTAGGGGGGTATGTTGAGCATTGAAAAAGGTATGAATTCATTATGCATTTCCCCATATTTTTCCTTTAAACATAACTCTTTTTATTCTAGAAAGGTGATTTATTATAGAATTATGATTGAATCGCAAAGACTTATGTTTATTGTAAAAAGTAACTAAAAACTGCCTTTTATTGTCAAAAACAGAAATCAAACGAGGTGAACAACTATACCAGAGGTGAGGCTAAAGCAGGAGTAACTGATGTTCCTCCAGTGATAGACCATATCTTGTCAAAGAGAATAAAATCAGAATGCATTGCTAAGAGAAGGCAGGGAACAGCACGGCTTCAGCCGAAGAAGATCAAGTGATAGCTAAAGAAAGAAAGGAAGCGAATCCATCAGGATCCTTTGATCCTGAGGGATCACTGTTCAAATCTTATCTTGTTCCTTGTCTTATCCGTCGAAGTTGTTATATAAGGCAATGCCTTTAGAGATCAAAGGATTTGAATCATTGATTAATCATTCTCTGTATAACTCTGTATCTTCTTATTAACTCTCGTCATCGGAGAGTGATCGTTGTAAACACTATTTATGTTTGATTAATACAAAGACGTGTTTTTGCTCCACTTCTTAAGCTCTGAAGTAATCTAGCAATGTTTCATTGGTGCTAAGGGCTCGGCCCTAGTGGAATCGATCTGTTGTTTGTATTTCTATATTTTTATTACCGTTGTGTGATAATTATGTTCGGTTTTATTACGTTGCAAAGTTAATTAGTTGTTGTTGAATTTCTTATTGGAATTGTTGTGTTGCGTTAGTGAATTACATTGTTGTTCTAGTTCAACAAGGATCTTAATTCCTGTATTATTCATCTTGTTATTGCTTATAAATCTTTGTTTTTCAATATTTAACTCTATTTCTTGTTTCATTGGATTACTCTTCATTTTGATTACTACTTAATAACGTTTGTTGTCGACAGGGTTGGTGTTTAACAGAATTTTCTATTTGATTCCATTAAGTTCATATTTGTTGTTCATATTCATTAGTTAGTATTTGTTGTTCAATTCCTTTAGTTACAGTTTGTTGTTTATTCACATTGCTATTCAATTATAGTTAATTGTTCATTTCCAGCTCATTAGTTTATAGAGTTTTCCTAGTTTACTTTCAATAGCAGCTTCAGTTCGATTTCTATTTCCCTTCAATTGCTTTAAAGCAGGATTTTCAACTGTAGAGAACACTGGTTACTGCTTCCAAGTTCCCAAATTGATTATCTTGTTCCAGTTTGATTTCAATTGCATCAATTTCTAAAGGAATGAGTTATTGCTACTGTATCATTGATTGATGTTTGATGAGTGAATAGGTAGATTTTAGAGTACTTGAGTTCATGTTATTGTAATCATATTTCTTTTCCAGCATCCATTTACTCTTGTATTTAGAATATTGCACTGCATCTCACACGGAATTTCTCTTGGCTCAAATTGTAGCCTCAAACATAGTACACTCTTGAAACAAAAATTCATTCTCGGATTAATGATTAATGTAGGATAAATAGGTGCTAAAAAGATACCTTTTATACCTCAACACCTAGAAAGTTTGCTGCTAGAATCAAAACTTGGGGAAGTGATGAAGACATTACAACAGAGGAACATGTGGATCAATTTAATGATTTTATAGACAGGGAGGAGGTTGATGATGAAGAGGTTAATATGATGTTGTTTTCTCAGAGTTTTACTGGTGAGGTTAGAAAGTGGTATAAAGCCCTTACTCCTAGAAGTATTCATAATTGGAATGATTTTGAAGATGTTTTTTCTGAGAAAATGGGGAAATAGAACTAATCCAGTACAAGCCCTCACTGAGTATTGTACTTTGAAGAGAGTTGCTGATTAATCTGTTCAAAAATTTTCAAAAAGGTTTAATAAGGTGTTATACTCTATACCTGCTCATTTGAAACCACCACATGCCTTAGCTCAAAAGAGGTATGTTGAAGCTTTTGACTATGAGTTTTCCATACTGCCAAGAGAAAGAGAATCCCCTTCACTTTCTGAAATGAAAAGTGATGTAGTGAAGTTGGAGGTTAACTTGATAGCAGCTAAAAATTCAAAAATGGGTAAGACTAAGTTGAAAGAAGAAGAGAAGCCTTCCTCCTCTACCTCTCACGATAAGATGGATTCAATTATGAAAACAATGGAAAATTTGATGGATAGATTAGCCCTTGGGAATACCTCTGCTCCTCCTGCACAACATGAACCTAAATTTAGAAACCCTTAGTTTAGGAGACCTCAAAATCAGAAAAGGCCAAGGGAAAACATAAATCAGCAGCCTGATCCTCCAGTGAGACCTCCTTTCCAATAGAACTTGGTTGATGAAGAAGATGATCCTGAAATTCCTTAAGAGTCTATTCACTATTTTGATGAGGAAATTTATGGAATTTTCTGGACAAAAGAAGAACTTGATCAATCAGACCAAAGTAATCATGAAGAGGAAACATCGGACTATCTAAAGGGGTATCAACATGCTATTTTAGAGATGCAAAAACAATACAATCTCAGAAATAGAAATGTGTCTATCATTGCAAACAAAACACAGCTTAAGAAAGATATACCTAAGGTTTTTGATGGCAAGAAGGATGCTCCTAAGGTCGCTAAAGGTAAGAAAGATACACCAATTGTTCCTCCTATCAAAGAAGCTGAAAAATATGTTTATGTTTTCAACCTTGAGAATGAAATTTCGAAGATTAAAATATCAGTCCCTTTTGGTGAGATTCTCAAGGTAGATGAATATAGAAGCAAGATTGTTAAAATTTTAAATTCACAACCAGGAGCTGTTCGTATCTTAAATGTATTAGAAGATCATCCAACCATATATTTGGGTCCAATACTGGAAGATGAATAGAATGAGGAGGTCCCTCCTTTTTATGTGAGCCTTAGCATTCACGACATGAAATTGCATAATGCCATGTTGGATTCAGGGGCCTCTCACAATCTTATGCCCAAAGTAATCATGGAAAGAATGGGGTTAGAAATAAATATGCCATATAAAGACTTGTTTTCTTTCGATTCGAAAAGAGTTCAATGCATTAGTTTAATCAAGGACGTTGTTGTTGGTCTAACACAAGTTCCTCCTAAGACTGTATTCATGGACATCGTGGTAGCAGACATTCCACTGAAGTTTGGTATGTTTTTTTCAAGGTCATGGGCAGCGAAAATTAAAGGCACAATGTGGATGGATCCTACTTATGCTACCATTCTTGTTTTTGGTGAGAAAAGAAGATTATATCGAGAGACAAGAATGGCCTACATGGTGACTAGTAAAGACAAACCCAAAAATTTTCCAATTTATGCTCTTGATACTGAACTTGGTTCTGTTATTCTTTTCAATGAGTTGACTAGTGAAGCAGAAGAGGAGAGAGAGGAAAGCAGAAAATCAGAGTTCTGAAATTCAGCAGTCTGAAAATCAGCAAACAGAAGATCAGCAAGTTAGCGATAAGGAGGTGGAAGGTTGGTGATCATTGCATTTTTATGGATTAGCAGGCAAAGAAGGATCAGGAGCAGAGATTTGGATTAAAAATCCAAGTGATGAGAGTAAGTTCCTTTCCTATAAACTGAAATTTGATTGCATGAACAACATGGCTGAGTATGAATCTCTAATTTTGGGTCTAGAATTTTTGAAAATAATGAATGCTCAATACATTTTTTTTTTTGCAGACTCATAATTTAGTCATTAAACAGGTAGAAGGTGTTTATCAAATGAAATATACAAGAATGAGAGCATATAGGAACTTGGTTTTGGATGTGTTAGAAAACTTTCAAGCCTATTCATTCATGGTCAAAACTAGAGAACAAAACTCCACTGTTGATTTTCTTGTTGTCTCTGCAAGTCTTTTCATTATTCCTATGCATTCCACAGAAAAATATGAGGTTGAGATTTGCCATAGACCATCTAACCCTGATAATATTACTCATTGGAAATTTTTTAAGGATGATCAACAAGTGAAGAACTTTATTGAGCTGAAATAAGAGTTTGAAAATATACAAGTAGATCAGTAAAACATGTTGGCTGAATCTAAAGGGAATTCTGAAGTTTTGCAACTAAAGAACAATTCCATACCAAAGGGACTCATACCTCTAGAAAAAAATTTTATCAGAATGATGTTTTTAAATCCCCTAAGATACAAGCTGATGATGAAGAAATTGAAAGTTGTAACCTTGGTAAAATATCTATGCCCAAAATGATTAAACTTTCAAAGTTTCTTTCAGCTGATATAAGGTTTAAGTATGTTGAAATGATGAAGAGATTCATAGATATCTTTTCTTGGAACTATGCTGACTTGAAAGAATATGATCCCACCATTATTTAGCATACTATTCCCATAAAATAAAATGAAAACCCTTTCAAGTAGAATTTGAGGAGGATTAATCCACTTCTCATGCCATTGATTGAGAAGGAGGTCAAAAACTCTTTGATGCCAAAATCATTGTCCCAATCAGATTTTCAAATTGGCTTGCGAACTTGGTTCCAGTTAGGAAAAAGAGTGGAGAAATCAAAATATGCATTGACTTCAGAAATTTGAATAAAGCTTCCCTGAAGGACAATTATCCCCTCCCAAAGATGGACCAAATTTTGAAACTGTTGTTGGTTCTCAGAGAATGTCTATGCTTGATGGTTTTTCAAGTTATAATCAGATCCTTGTACATCCTGATGATCAAGAAGAAACAACCTTTACTACACCATGGGGCACTTTCATGTATGCCAAGATGTCATTTGGTCTCATGAATGCAAGAGCTACCTTTCAGAGGGAAATGGACATTTCTTTTTTTGAAGAGAAGGACAAGATGGTGGTTTTTTATCTTGACGACATAATAGTCTTCTCAAGGAGGGAAGAAGATCACTTGAAACACCTAGAAAGAATTCTGTTGAAGTGTAGAAGGTTTGGCATCTCTCTAAATCCCACCAAAATTATTTTTTCTTTAACTTCAGGTAAATTAATTGGACACATCATTTCTAAAGATGGGATTAAGATTGATCCAAACAGGGTCAATTCAATTCATAAGGTGGATTTTCCAATAATTAGGAAGGAGATTAAATCTTTCCTTGGAAAGGTAAATTTTGTAAGGCGATTTATTCCTAATTTTGCTGAGATTATGAAGGACATAAAAAGGATGTTGAAGAAAGTATTTGATATTAAGTGGAAAGCAAAAGAAAGACACTCATTTTAGGAAATCAAAAGGGCACTCACACAAGCACCGGTATTGGTCAGTCCAGATTTCTCAAAGGAATTTCTGGTTTTTACTTTTGCATCAGAGAATACTATAGCTGGAGTTCTGCTACAAAAGGGACAGCAAGGTATTGAGCAGTTGATTTATTTCTTTAGTAGGACATTAGCTAACTCTAAGATGAATTATAATATCTTAGAGAAGCAATCTTATGCCTTGGTGAAGGCTATCAATGATTTCAGAATTTTTATTCTACATTCTCATATTGTGGCATTTGTTCCTAATATTGTTGTGAAAGACATCCTCACTCAAGCCGACCCTAATGGTAAGAGGGGGAAATGGATTTCCAAATTGATAGAGTATGATATAGAAATTAAGCCAACAAAATTGGTCAAAGGGAAACACTTAGCAAAGCTGATGGCGCAGTCAAACTTTGACTGTCTTTACATAAACTTGACTACAGAAATTTCAGAAATTTCAGATGATGAAGAAGAACTAGATCCTATTGAAGAAAAATAAATCATTTCAGATTGGTATAAGGAGGTTTTTTTTTCCTACAACACCATAAAGCACCTGCTGATCTAAAAAATTCTAAAGCAAGGTTTGTTAAGCTAAAATCCTTGAGATATTTTATTTTTTACTAAAATATGTTTTGGAAGGATACTAGCGGAATTTTGCTGAATTGTTTGCTGGAAGAGGAGGCTGATAAAGTAATTGAGGAGTTCCACAAAGGAGATTGTGGATGTCACCATTATTGGAAGGTGACAGTGAACAAGATTCTAAGAGTAGGGTATTATTGGCATACAATGTTTAAGGATGTCTACAAGAGGGTTGTTTCCTGCCATGAATGCCAGATTTTTGAGGGTAAGAAGAAGCTTGTACCTTTAACTTTGATGCCTATCTATGTAGAAGCACCATTTGAGCTGTGGGGATTATATTTTATTAGGGAGATTCATCCATCATCATCAGGTCAGCATCGTTGGATTCTTACAGCAACTTATTACTTCACCAAATGGATTGAAGCAATCCCAACTAGGCAAGAAAATGATTCTGTGATTATTTCTTTTTTAGAAAATAATATCTTGTCTAGATTTGGTTTCCCCATGAATATTATAACTGATAATGCACAGGAATTTAAGTCTAATAAGCTGATAAATTTATGTCATCAATATCATATTACTCTTAAGCATTCTACTGCATACTATCCGCAAGGGAATGGTCTTGTTGAATCTTCTAACAAGAGTCTTGTGAAGATCATTAAAAAGGTGTTGCGGGAGAATAAGAAGGCTTGGCATTTGAAGCTAAAGTATGCCTTATGGGCTGATAGGATATGCACAAAAAGGTCAATTGGAACATCACCATATGAGTTTGTATATGGAGATGAGGTTATTTTTCCTAAATCTCTAGGGGTACCTGTCATGAAGCTAATTCAAGGGCTAGAAGAGGAACCAAATGCAGTCTAGAGGAGAATCAATCAGTTGATAGCTCTGCAAGAGAAGAGGAATGAGGTTTATAATAGCAATCAACAATCTCAAAACAGAATCAAGAGGAAATTTGATAAAAAGATCAAGGAAGAAAGTTTTCAAATTTAGGATGAAGTGCTGAAATGGGAGGCCAGAATTGAAGAGAAAGGAAAACATGGTAAGTTTGAGAACTTATGGAAAGGTCCTTTCAAGATAGCTGCTTTCCATGGAAACAATACTTACATACTTCAGGAGATGGATGGAAAACCATATGCTAGAGGACCTGTCAATGGCAGGTTTTTAAATCATTACTCTTCCTAAACTCTGATTGATCATTCATGTCATTGTACATATTCCATTTTATGAGTTTTTCTGCTAATAATGACAAGCTAAATTAGCAGGCTTGAGCCTGAGGTGAAGGCCATTAGAGCTTGAGGAGGAAGCTTGGAAATTTCAAAGTTTTTTCTGTTTTGGTCAAGAAAATGGATAGCAGCACTGAAACTACCAGTTCTTAGTGTACCACAGGGGCACACTATCCCAAGTGGAGCCACTGTTATCACCTAAAAAATTTCAAAAAATTATTGAGTTAACTCTGTCTTTGATCATGATTTAAAAATAGGTTTAAAATTCATTTCAGGATTTGTTTAAGGGTAGGTTATATTTTCACAAGTCCAAAGGTCGTCATTAAATACAAATAAAGTCTTTAAAGGGTCCAGTCATGGTCAAATATTCATATTTTTCCATTTAGGATTCATTCCATAAGGTTTCAGGTTAAAACTGTGCAATTAGCAAAGAATCCACGTTTCCGTAGCGTCGTTAGTTCAAAAAAGTGGATTTGCGCTACGAAAGTGCTAATATTTTTGTAGCGCAAACTGGGAAAAATACACTGTGGGTGCTATGAAAACGCGTTTTCTTAACCGTCTTGTCAATTAAGCTGAAATATGTCAGAATCCGTTGGGAAATGATAGGTTAGTGGCATGATGAGTCAGTTAGTGATGAAATTCAATGTACTTACCCGTCCTACAGTCATCATTGTCATGATAGGGTATGAATGAGGCATCATTCAGTTATGAGATGACATTTCAAATTCAAAATCTTGCCTAATTTGGTCATTCTCGTTTCATTTTCATCCATACGAGTGTCTAAGTTCTGAAGTGGTCAAGATAAACATGTGGTTGTTCTATAAAAAGGTTACCTTCATCCTAATCAATCGAGGTTCTTCCATATACTTAAGTGAGGTTTTTCATATCCTAATCAAGTGAGGTTGTTTCATAGATTCAAGTGAAGTTGACAGGTTTTTTTAAGAAGCATGGCAAAAGAAAAGAAAGTCCACAGAGGGGGGCATTGCTTAAGATATGAGCTTGAAAATATGAAGACCATAATTGAAGACCAAACAGTGATGGAGACTTTTAGAAAAGCAGGTTGTCTCCAGTTTTGTGAAAAGATGCAGGGTTGCCACACACAGGTGTCTAAAGAATTTTCCTTGCACTTCAATGGAACATCTACCAAAGTTGGGATGTTAAATGTGCCAATTACACCTGAGATAATTTCTTCTATGACATAAACACCAAGGGGCAAGAAACTTGGTTTAAATGTTTTAAATTTGATATGGAACCATGCGAGAAATTCATGAAACCTGAGTATGTAGACATGGACCTCAATAATGCAATACCTAGAAGCTGCATTAAAGACACCTATGCAAAGCTATTGTTCAACATTCAGAGATACTTTACATGTGAAGGCAGATACCATAATGTTTACACATATCATTTCAAACTTCTTCTACATTTCACAGGTATGATTTCACTCGATTTTCCCTTTTATTTACATTGGAGCCTTGCCAAAATGGCTGATAAAGTACAAGCCAAATCTAATGGTTGTGAAAAATATTTGTTTCACCATGGTTTGATGAAGTTAATTGTTTTGAATGAGCTTCATAAAATAATCAGGTATTGGTCTTCCTTTTTTTTTATGAATGGTTTTGAGCTAGAAACCCTAACCCCAGCTAGAAACCCTGAAACTAAAGGAACTCCTTCACCACCAGTAGCAGAGTCTAGTCAACCTGTGGTTGCAAAATCAAATAGGTTTGTAAAATTGAAACCAAGGAAAAAAGTTGAGAAAAGGACAGAGCAGACACAAGTTCTTGTTGCACAAACTCCATTACCTAAAAAACAAAGGACAAAGTGTGTCAAAGAGGCAAAACAGAAACAAGTTGCCAGGAAGCAGGAAATCAAAAGAGTGACAAGAAGCCAAGCAGTGGCATTAAAGGGAAAGATAGTTGTTTCAGTTTCAAAAGATATCCCAGTAATTAAGGGAAATTTATATGACATCCTTCATGAAATTGATATATAAGAGACACCCATCATGCAAGCTGATTTCATTGGAGTAGATGAACACAAACAGAAAAAGGCTAAGTCAGCAAAGAAACTTGAATTTGAGGGCGAAAATGCAGCCTTTATATTTCAAGTAAGGAAACATTTAACTAGGCATGCTAAGAAGCTCAAGGAAGGCAACAAGGAGGTCTAAGAAACTATTGAAACAGCTAAAGTCCTTGAAGAAGTGGTTGATCTATCATCACCAACAGTGGAGCATGTAGCCAGTAGAACAATGAAAGGAAAAGAAGAAATGACAAAGTGTGAACATCTTGAGGAGAAATTAAAGTTAGCAAAACAAGAGATTGATATGATGAGAAAGTGGGCCAGAAAGCACAGTATTAAGAAAATAGAGTTCAAAATAATGAAGGCACTATGGGAAGGTCAAACTGGTTTTAGGTCTGAAATTCGAAGCAGTGTAGAGCAGTTTTTCACATGGATAGTTCTAGCCATCAAGGACGCTAAATTTTTCAGAGTAATCAATACTCACTTGAGAGCTAGTAATAGAAGACTTACAGATCAAGTGGAGGAATTGGAGCAGTAGTTGAAATTGACTCAGGATGAGTAAAAAACAAAGGTGCAGAATGACAATCATTAAAAATCCAAAAGCTAAATCAAGTAAAAATTAAGAAGGAACCTCATGAAAATTGTGTTTTTCAGTTCATATGAATTTTTTATTTGATGAAACCAGTGGTATTTTGAGTTTTGGCATATTTTTGGTTTTCATTTTGAAAAAATCTGGATAAAATTGCTCACTTAGCAGTTTCGTAGAACAAACAGTGTAAAAGGAGTGAAAAGCGCTACGAAACTGTTGTAGCAGCTTTTTTCACTCTTTCTCATAAATTTTTGAAGGGAAAAAGTGTGGATTATGACCTAAAATTTCCAGGGGATTTGTGTTAAATGATAATGAAGATAATCCTAGAGGAAAGAAACCAAAATTTTGAAGGTAAAAAGGTAAAAAGGTTGCGCTACGAAAAGCGATACGAAACTGTGTTGTTTTCGTAGCGCAGGTATGTTTTAGCTAATTTGAACAGCTTGGTGATGGTTTTGGACAGCTGGGAGTTAGGGAGCCTTTTGGGCAGGTGTTACTTCATTTTATAACAACAAATAACCTCAAATTGATGGCTTCATGATGGTCAAAGTGTCTCAAGCATACAAAGGATCCTATGCCTAGAAAACAGGGTACAGTTTCCTACTTTGATGGAGATTAGTGTTATGGTCATTAAGTGTTGAAGCTTATCATCTGGATTTGACCATATGTAAATACACTTGGAAATTGATTTAATTTATTTTAGATAAGGTTGTTATGAGTAGAGATAAGGAGTTGGAATCCTATTTTTAATAGGACTGTTTATTAGATTTGCAGCTGTCTTTTGTAATAAATACCTTGTCATATGGTTAGGAAAGGTGTCAAAGATCAGGAGTTCGATGTATCTAGTTGTATATAAGGTTATATTATGTTTTAAATTATCTATAAAAGATCAAGAAGTCAAATATGCATGGGTTGGGAATTTTTAGAAAAAGACTGTGTTTATTGTAAGTGACTAGTTTTCAGCTTAATACAGAGATGTATACTTAGCCAACTTGATATTCATAAAGATTTATAGTGTGTTCTTGTTCTAATTGCATATTTTTACTATCCTATTGCAGTGATGTTTACTTATGTTACTCAGAATTCATCTTAGATGCTCTAACTTCCTACATAAACAAATTGACTGTGTGTTTTATAGTTTCACATGTATATCTCTTGACTAGAACTTTGATATTCCTTGACTTCCATGCTAAGTATATTGTTTGGTTTTACTGAAGCTATTTTGACTCCATAAGCCCAATGTGCACTTGCTAATGTGATTTAAAACCAATATTTATCATTTATCTGCTTATTACCCCACATAGAGTTAGCCATCTATATTTCTATCAGAAATCATTAACCCCTGAGAGAGCCCTCTCAGGTTGAGGAGGCTAAGCCTCAATCAAAATATTGGTTTGAAACAGTGACATGAGATTTATTTGATTAGCAGCCTATCAAGTCTGATTTTGTGATAATAGAAGGGACAACCTTGCCATATAGGGAGCACCAATTTTTCCAAAAGAAGGAAAAGGACCAGGATTCCCATCTAAGGGGTTTCCTTGATTGGTAAACTCAGGAAATTTTTCCATTAGTCTCAACCTAAAATCCACTAAGGAGTTGTTTCTCGGGTAGGATGTTATTCCGTGGCCGATTAATTTTAGAAATTAACAAAAAAATAATCAAAAAGGGGTAAGCTAGGCATAAAGGATTACCAAGCAACCATGAACTTCATTATTCAACTTGGTGAACCAAGGAATTAGCGTATGGCAACCAATCTCCCTGAATTTTGTGTTTGGTGTATTACTATTTACAAGGCGGCCGACTCAGTTACCTATGTATGGATAGAAACCTAGTGGGGACTCCCAAAATATATGCAACGGTACGTGGGATTGGAGTCAGTAGTAGTGTTGTCTAATTCATAACCATTCGATGAGAGTGTTCCCATATACTTACCATGCATGGATCGCCTCCGATATACCCAAAAGTACTCGAGAAAGGTCCTATACACTTCCGCATGTGGAACAATATATCACCCCCAGGATACAACACTGGAAAACAACGACAACTCCTACATTTAACGACGTTGGAACACATCTCTATCCTTGACCTCTAAATGTTTTCGTTAATGTTCCAAATTCTCCTTAGGTTAATTGAGGTAAATTTTAAGTAGATCTTGAATTATTTTTCAATTTCAAGGCTTAAAATATATGTCACGTGAATCATACCTATAATGCAACTAATACGAGGAAAAAAATATTTTGATTTCGATGAAAGTTATCTAGCATAGGGAAGAAGTGAAAACATTGATGCAACAATCAAGTATGCTACAGAAAAGAGCTTCCTAACTATATCTTTCACTTTCACCTTCTAATTTAGTTCAAAGCATTAAAATATACCAAACCATGGAATGTAATCTATGCATGATTCCTCTGAAAACTATGCAAATGCAATCTATGCGCAATTTCCTTTTAAAATAAATTAAAATTAATTTATCAACTTTCAGCACTAAGCAATGTAATTTATGCTTAATGAAAATCTCAATAAAAAATTTCAAATTCAATGTAATCTAATGCATTTTTCAGAAGTAAATTTTATATGAAAGCTCAACAAATGCAAATGAAATTCTTTCCAGTTTCCAAATGAACTAAAATTCTCATTAAATGGTCATGCAAGTAGCAAAACAATAAATTCAATTACTCAAAGAACCTAAGATTGACCTCAGGCTCATTTTCACTATTTGGACATGGAATAAAATTTTGCAAACCACAAAGAATCTAACATCAAGACATCAAAATGTTAAGCATAAAAGTAGAAAGAGGACTTCAAATATAAAAACATTTCAGACTTTTAGTCAAGAAACCCTAAAAAATATTGCTTTGGGACCAGCACTACTTTACCCAACAAAATCTGTGTTGGCAGGGTCATTAGCGCTACTTTACGCAACAAAAATTGTGCTAGAAGCACCCTTTTTGTTAGAGAAAAAGGCGATGTGCGAGAAACTTGACCAGCGTGGGCAGACAGTGGAAGAGAGGGTCTTCAGCACGAATATATTCAATAAAATCTACATTGTCAACTCTTTGTTTCCCAGATAAAATGTGTTGTGTGAGGAAAGCTTCGGAAAATATAATCGTAGCTGAAAGGAACTCCATACTTGACACTCTATAGACCAAACTACTCATAATGTAGGCTTATAAACAATAAAAATAATGGATTATAAGGTGGTTGGCAACATTAATCGAAGATAACGAAATGACAAGGAGGATCGAAGGGTTAATGGCTCCCCAGCGGAGTCGCCATTTTTTTGTGTAGGAAATCCATTCTATGGACAGAATTGATCCCTCTAGTCCTAATGAGAGGATCTACCAACAAACAAGACAAATATATGAAACCTTTCCTAACTTATTCTAGAAAAACTCAAAGGCGGATAGATTTCCTACCTCTTTCTGACGTTAGTGCTTTCCTTTGATGTCAGCCTTACTTCTTTTGATTCCACGCTCATGATCTCCTCTCTGTTGGTGAAGATAAGTGCCTACAAGGAAGAAAAATTAGAGTCAACAGACAGATACAAAGCATAACTATCTCTTGTATAAGTTATGTAGCAGATCAAGGAGCACTATAATAAACGTGCAATAATAGACACTTTTATGGAAAGGAAACACATAATGCATTATTAATAGAATGATAAAGGGAGAAATATAACTAGAACCGTTAAATTTGGATGCCTCCTTCAGGTGAGACTCTAATTCCTAGCTTCGACTCTTCAAACAACTTCCTCCTTCACAGATGTGCAACAATTAGGCATGCTTAAGCTCATAAGATGGCAACCAACCATCAATGGATATTAGGGGTTTCATTTATAGAGAAGGAGAGGGAGTTGAGGATCCATAAAAGGTGGGAGGAGTTCCACATCTTAAAGGAAATATCAATGGAAAGAGGATCCATGGCCATGAATGGGAGGTCTTGCTCCTATCATTAACAATATAAAACCATGTCATCGTTATCAAGGCTTCTAATAAGGGAAGTTTCTCCTCCATTTTTAGGAAAGAGGACCAACGCAGATTTTCCTAACAAATTTCATGCTTCCAGTGTTAGACACATGTTTTACAAAAGGTGACAAGCACAGGTTAGTATCGGTGAAAAGTGCACTATGCTTATAAAATACGGTTTTTTACAATATTTCCAAAATCCTTTTAAATCGAGTCTTCTTTTACTTCTTCAAGGATGTTCTAGACATGTTTGATGGAGAACATATTTTGCGACACTGGTGGCATGAAGACACAAAAGTGAAGTGCGATAAAATATTGTATAACATTGGGTGAGGTTGTCTAAAGAAAACTCCCAAGGGTTGGGGGTGGAGGTGGTTTAATCTCTAGGAAGACCTTGATAGGTGGGTGGAAAACAATCAAATTATTCAAGGTAATGATGAAGAAACTCTGAGGACTCCAAGCTTGTTTTGGGCTTAGTGATCTCTTGACCGTTTTTGGTGGGATCACGGTAGCTTGAGGGTGGAGGTCATTTAATCTCCAAGAATCCCAGGTTGTTTATGTCTTGAGTTACCACATTCATGCTTGGAATATGGCATGGGGGTGATTGAATGATAGAAATATTTGGTTCAACTCAATTTATGGTCGAATATTACGTGGAAGTCCCTGACTTGGTTGCATTTTTCATAAGTTAATAAGAGATATTTTCCTATTGTATTCTATGAGAATTTGTAATTGTTATTATAGTGATTTGATGGTTTTTATGTCATGGTTAATAATATGGTTATATTTTGGTTATAAGCATGTATTTGCAATGTACTCTAGTTATGTCTTTTTCAGAATTTGATAAGTATTTGATGGTTAATTAATGCATGGGCTAACAAGTGTTATTGCAGCTATTATGAGAGGGCATTAGACCTTCTAGTTATTCTTAGATAAGTTTCAAACTCCTATGTTCAAATATGCATTCATGACTTGTAGATTACATGTTCACCATATGTTTGATGAAATAAATGTCATGGTTAGGCTTGGTTAGGTCAAGTCCTTGATTAAGTTTTGTATGATTATGTTATGCAAATAGCTCACAAAATATAAGAAAATATAGATCAACAACTTAAAAATTAGCCTCTTCGAGGGGGCAACCTCCTTTACATTACACAAATGAACAATTCTTGGATGATACAAATGGAAAAACCTCCTTTGTATATATAGGAGTCTAAGGGGTAATAATATAATCAGAGCCTACATAACAATAATAATTTAAGGGAACAACAATAACAATAGTGGACTTCTATGAGGCATAACAATATGGGGGCTACATGAGCACAACAATAACAATAAGGGGGCTACACTAGTATTATAGGGACCTAACATGCCCCTATCCTTCAAAAACTGGTTGTCCTCAATGCTTGAGTAGTTTTGTATGCCTCTGTATAAAATTCTCATCCTCCCATGTGGAATCTTCAGTGGGTAAGTTATTCCACTTAATGATATTCTTTGAACTTGATCGATTTCGTAGTCGTCGGGTTCTTGTTTTCATGGCTGCTTTAGGATCAAATATGATTTTTCCTTCTTTTTCAAGTTATGAAAACATAGTTTTAATTGGAATCTTGTCACGGATAACCTTCTTTAAGCATGAACGTGGAAAATTGGGTGTACTCAAGAAGATGCAGATAGTTCCAATTTGCATGCCATAGTAGCAATATTTTCAACACCTTGTAAGGACCATAGTACTTTGGTGATAATTTATTATCCTTCTTAGCTTGCCTGAGGGACATTTATTTGTATGGTTGTAGCCATAAAAATACCCAATATCCTACATAAAAAATTATTTCATTGCGATGTTGATATGTATT
Source organism: Pinus albicaulis (assembly GCA_034641835.2). NCBI lineage: Eukaryota > Viridiplantae > Streptophyta > Pinopsida > Pinales > Pinaceae > Pinus > Pinus albicaulis. The sequence goes on along the minus strand of CM076584.1, from coordinate 888,813,355 downwards.
TTGTTTCATTGGATTCTATGCCAGAGTGAGGTTATCCTTCAAGAGTTGGAGAACTTGTTGTTGATGTTCGATGTGATTTTCCACTGATTAAACCTTAGAATTTTCTCTTAAATATGACATGATTGATGGTGGATGATATCCATAAAGTGCCATAAATGGGGTCATTTTTGCTGCAGTATGGAAGGAAGTGTTATACCACCATTCAGCTAGAGGTAACCACTTGACCAATTGTGTTTGTTTATTATATACAAAGCAACGAAGATATCCTTCCAAATATTTTTTCATTGTCTCAATTTTCCCATCAGATTGAGGATGATAAGATGAACTATGATCTAATTGAGTTCCAAGACAAGAAAATAATTCCAGTGAAAATGGGATCTCTATCACTTACTATAATCTTTGGGTTTCCATGAAGCTTTTGAATTGTTTCCATAAATTAAGTAACAAATGTATTGGATTTAAAAGGATGAGATAATGCAAAAAAGTGTGCATACTTTGTAATTCTATCAACTACCACTATGATGAAACTCTTTCCTTTAGACTTGGGCAAACCTATGATAAAATCCATTGAGACCTCCTCCCAAAGCTAACTTGGAATTACTAAAGGTTGTAATAGACCTGGGGTCTTAATTGTCTTAACTTTATTTTGTTGGAAAACCAAACATTCTGCCACAAACTTTTGAATTTTAGATTTAAGGCCATCCCAAAAAAAATCTTTCATGACCCTATGGTAAGTTTTTAAAAATCTTGAGTGCCCTCTTAAGGGAGAGGTGTGCAATTCCAAAAGAATATTTTGTTTGAGTTTGGAATTCTTACAAAGATATAAGTGATCTTTGTACCATAATGAACCATTTCCAACTAAATGTATCAGATGTACTAGGATCTTGCTACAACTTCTGAATGAGTTTCCAAACCTCTTAATCATTCTTCCATTCATCCCTTGCTTTGGTTATCCTCTCAGGTTGGATAATATAAATGGCACAAAGCAATACTTTGATGTCCTCATCCTTTCTTGAGAGTGCATTTGCAACAACATTTTGCTTCCCTTTTTTGTAGATGATTTCAAAATCATAACCCAACATCTTTGTGACCCATTTTTTTTCTCCTCTGAAGATAATATTTATTCCAAAAATTATTTAAGACTATCATGATCTATTTTTACCTTGAAGTGTCTTCCCATTAGGTTAGGTTGCCATTTCTTTAGTGCATGTAGTATTGCCAATATTTCCTTATCATAGGTTTTTGTAAATACTTTCCTTTTATTGGAAAACTTTCAAAAGCAACTGGTCTTCCTTCTTGCATTAAAACCACACCAATTCCATTTCCTAAAGCATCACATTCCACAATAAAGGTTTTTGTGAAGTCTGTCATAGCTAAGACAGGTGCTTGGCACATTGCATCTTTAAGATTTTCAAAGGCCTTAGTTGCTTCTAGAGTCCAAGAAAATGCATCTTTCTTCACTAATGATGTTATAAGTGACACTATTCTCCCATAATTATTAACAAAATTGTGATAATACTATGTCAACCCAATAAATCCTCAAAGATTCTATATGGTTGTGGGGATTTTCCATTCCTTAATGGATTTAATTTTTTTAGGGTCTACCTTAACACCTTCATGAGATACAATATGAACCAAATATCCAACCTCCTATACTCCAAAGAAACATTTGGAGATTTTTTCATATAACTATTTCTCCTCCAATAGTTTGAGAACCCTGTCAACATGTTGAACATGATCCTTCCAAGACTTGTTGTAGATTAGTATATCATCAAAAAATACTAGCACAAATTTTCCAAGGAAAGGTTTGAAAATGAAATTCATCAAACCTTGAAATGTGGAAGGTGCATTCGTAAGGCCAAAAGGCATGACCAAAAATTCATAATGACCCTCATGAGTTTTGAATGTTGTTTTTAGAATTTCTTTAGTCTTCATTTTAATTTGATGATATCCTCAATGAAGATCCAACTTGGTGAAGTAATTAGCTCCATGTAATTCATCCAACAATTCATCAATGAAATTTATCTTTAATATTGGGCTTGTTTAGCTCCCTATAATCTGGACACATATGCCATGTTCCATAATTCTTGTGCACCAATACTACTGGAGCAAAGAAATAACTTTGACTAGGTTGAATTATACCAGCCTCTATCATTTCTACAACCATACGTTCAATCTCACTCTTTTGGGAATAAGGATATATGTAAGGCCTGGTATTTGGAGGAAAAATTTCTAGAATCAAATGAATAGCATGATCATGATCACGAATAGGTGGGAGGCCTTTGGGAGCCTCAAAAACATTGGAATGATTGTCCAATACTTTTTGGATATTTAGAGAAATAGATTATTTAGATGTTTGAACCTATAATGAGCATAATTTTTCAATTATGCCTCATTTTTATTTCTTCAGAAGCATTTTCATGACATTAGAGTTTATTATGTTTCATGGTTTCCTTGCAATACCCCTTAATTCAACTTCCTTTCCTTCCCAAAAAAGAATTCAAGAAAAGTTCTTGAAAATTAAAAGCTATAATCCACAAATATTGTAAACATTGGACTCCTAGTACAACATAAACACCACCCATTGGAATGGAAATCATTGGACTATTCAATACATATTCCCCCATGGTTAGCTTGATATTATGACACTTTCTAGAGAAATTTATAGTTCCTCCATTTGCAACCATCACTTGACACTCTAGTGTTGGATATAGGAAGCAATTCAATTCCTTGGATATCTTACAATGTGATATCGCTAATTTGGAGAAGTTGAGTTTTTCAACCATCAACCTAACATAACTATTTCAAACCACTTTTGACTGGAAGTTAGCCCTTCCAATCAGAGAGGGATCTCTCAAGTAAAATAATGGGATATTCAATATGAAATTTAAATTGCATATGGCTAAGTTTATTTATGCTTTATGTGGTTTTTTCCAGGTGGAAGAGTATATGATAGCTACCATTAGGCATGGAGTCAGCAAAGGAAATTAAATTTACAAACAACTGTATTCATGGAAGATGAGGAAATTGGATTAAAACATAAAATTTTACAACATGCACAGTAATATGAAGGAAATCGGAGCATATAAATATGAATTACAAGTAATCATACTACCATGAAACTGATAACAATACACAAAGTGAAGAGATAAAACACATAAGCCAATCAGAGAATCTCAAGTTGTAAAAAAAATTGCTGCAAAATGTATATTAACTTGATAAAGAAAAATTATATAGTAGCTCCCCTCATAACATTCATTAACCCCTTCAAAGTGAAAAACTCTCTCATTTATAGAGTGATGTCTCTTTACAATAGTCTACCACCTAGCTAGACTCGATACCTTAACTAAGAGACCTAATTCTAGTAGTGTTACATCACATAGAGAATTTATAAGGATGTTTTCTGTTGATAGAGTTTTTTTACAAAAAGGAATCTATAACAATTAAATAAACTTAACAAAACTCTAACAGACTATGCTAGTCATCCTTATCAAAACCAACTAAATTTTCAGGTGTAGGATAGTTGGTGCACTGGAATAAAGACCTCATAGGCTTGAGCTGGAATGATGAGATGTAGTGATGATCTGGCATCATAAGTTAACTTGATGATCTGTCAGCTACATAGAGGTTGATCTGCTGATTTGTCCCCTTGAAAAATGAGATAATGATGTGTATGCTCTTGACTGGTGGTTTATCCATTTCTTCATTGTTTGACTACCCAAAAATCATAATAAATCCATAACGTTGGAAAAACAGAGTACAAGCAGTTTGGTAGCAAATGCCAAAATCACCCTTCTACATGTAATTAGACTTTTCTGACTGTTCCAGGGTCATATGTGAGGTTAATGAGTTAAATACATGCCTTGAGCCTTCATATTTATGAAATTTTAACTGATTTTTGCTCCATTGAAGGCTACAACAGTTTTGTAGAAAAAAATTTCCTTCAAGCCCAGGAGTTGCTACGAAAGTGCCTAGTTCCTGAGATTTTTCATTTTCATCATTCTTTCGTCTACAAAACACTTCTAAAAGCCTATATAATCTTATATAGTACCATTAGCCATAGCATAATAAAAAATTGATAGTCTTACCATATTCATGGGGCATCATCAGTAACAGTAATGAATTTGAGGTCCCTCTTCAAATGTTCAGATTATATCATTTCCATTTTGGCTTCTAAATCTTTGACTTGATCTTGTAACCTCATTCTATCATCTTGCAACCATTTTTTCCTCCTGCTTAGGTGTTTCATGATCCTGTGTAAATTCAATGTCTTCTTTAAAATATTTCCAGATCTATTTTCCACTTCATTTTAATAGTCAAATTGCTTAGATATGTCTTTCTTCAATTCCTCAAAAAGAATTTTTTATTTTATTACCTCATTTCAAGCATCTCTCAATTGTTCTTGCAACATCTCCGCTTCACCTTTCTCCTAAACATGCTCCTTTACTTTCCTCTTTTCACAGGTTCTACTTCTATTGGATGTAATTCTAGTATCTCTTCTTCTGATGGCAGATTATCCTTTAATGGTTGCTCAGGCATCTTTCCTTTCAGCTATTGTGATCTTGTGATAGGTTTTCTGGGCTTGAAGCTAAAACCTGAATCTTCTTGAGAAAAATTCAACTTCCTAGCTTTTTTGTTTTTTCTTTTAATTTTTTGCCTCCTTGATCTTAATAGGCTACACAATGGGGTTTTCTTCAATTTCAATAGCCTCCAGGATATCTGACAACTAACCTTTTCCTTCAGTATGGCTTCTAGTGATCCTCCTTGTATAAGTTTTTATTTTTCTTCTTGTAGAAGTTTTCTTTTATACCATAGGATTTTTCACATGCTTAACTTCAAGTTCCATAGGCTCTGAAATAGGCTCCAATTCTGCCTCATAATCACTTACAGGCTCTGTTATAGATTTATTGTCTTCCCTTCGAGTACTAGATTTAGATTTTGGTGTTTTCCTAGGAGTGATAGCATCAACTTCATAGCTACTTAAAAACAAAAATGAGGGCCAATATATTTTAAGTTTATTTAACTCTTCAACCACTAGTAACTTAACAAAAGCATGATAAAAAATTGATGTGTCATTAGTATCAGTCTTGGCCTGAACCTTTTCAGCCATCTTTCCCAGCCTTCTAAACAAATAGAAATGTATATCTAAGGGTTGTTTACCTGTGAAGTGCAGCAAAAATTTGAAATGGTATTGATATACCATGTGGAATCTACTCTCACAAGTAAAGTATTTTTGGAAAACCATCAGAAACTTAGAAAAATAATCTTTAAGGCAAGCTCTGGGAATGTCTGAAGCCATATCAATTCCTTTGTGTTCTTCTTTTAGGAATTCATAACAATTCTGCAATTTGAACTTCTGCACCTTGAACCATAATTCATCTGACCTTGGGATCTCTGTGGCTTGAGAAATGGTGTCAGGGGACACTGCAAAATTTATTATGCCAACTTTAGATCCTATTCCTAAGAAGGTAATGGAAAAATCCTTTGAAACTTTCCCATGATACCCCTGCAATTTTTTACAGAACCGAAGACACCCTATGCTGACAAATCCTTGGGTGAATGTAGGATCTTCTTCCAGCAACCTCATGTCCATGGGCTCATGCCTCACCACAAACCCTCCTCTATACTATTTTCTTCGAGCTGCCATAGCTCCAACACGCAGTGAGCAGATTCCTGACACCTGCAAAAGTGTTTAGGGACAACAAACTGACTTTTGATATTAAGAGAGCTTACCCTACGACAACTAGATAGACCACAAGATAGCAATACTAATGTTTAGACAGAAAAAGCATCTCATAAGGAGGAAATGAGAATTTTCTAACAAAAAATCTATAAAAAAGGTGAAAATTAATGAAATGAAGGACCAACTATGTGGTGCACATGTTTAGAAAATAATGGATAAAGACAACAGGGTGCAATCATGACCCAATAATATCTGACCACCTCTGACCATACCCTTTTTTGAAACTTTGTACTGTTACACTACCATTAACAGAAAACTAACTTTCGTAGTGAAAACTATGTTGGGGAAGGTAGATTTTGATCTTAAATAGATCTGATCTAATACTGAAGTAGAACTGATTATTTTCCAAAAGGTGAATTGATTATTAACTCAATCCTTAATATGGAAGACTGGAGGAAAGAAAATGATTTAACAAATGAAACCATAACTTAAGAAGCATATTAAACATGAATTTCAGCAAATAACAGAGATAAGATACATCAAACATTGATTATAGAGTCTGTCTCTTGTGGACTATGTCTCTGGGTTCGCTTTCAAGATGGACGTATGTTTTATTAAGGGTTCATCCAAGGAAGTATTTACACATAAAAACACCAGACTAAACGTGCTTGTAGGCATCTCTGGTCACTTTCAACAGATATATCTCTCTCCTAGCCTTCCAACACCTATCTCTGTGCTCAATTCCGCCTCCGGATGACCAAGTTACACTAAAAACAAAAACTGCCTCTCTCGCTCAGAATCTGAATACAAGTCTTCGAAATCACTCTCTCCCTCTTCATCATGTGAAAATATGGTTTTATAGTATTATGTGGTTTCAGAATTCGAACTTCCTGAACCAAAAATGGCAAGTGGTTTTGACATTAATGAATATTTTTCTCTCATTGCAATAATAATTAAACACCTAAGGATTAGGTGACAAGGTGGGCAACTTAACATAGCGCACAAAACAAATAAAACCCAAAAACAGACTTTGGGTTATAATTAACCCTGATTGTCAGCAATTGGCACGGAAACAACAACTGTTAGGCATGTGACCAGGCTGCAGTCTAATTGCAAACTGCCACCTGGTGGTCAGTTTCTCAGCAGCTTCGCAATGGTGGTGACTCTGTATGTGACAGCTCCGACGATTGCGATCTAATCAACATCCAATCTGTTGCGGTCCTGAAACTATTACTGCATTCACATGCAGTGACATTTCCTGACGCAGTTCCACTACAGTTAACTCCAACTGCTTGTGGTTAGGATTTTTTATATTACATTTGGTTTGCAGTTTTAACATATAGTTTATAACATAGGTTCAAACCTTCATACACAAGTTTTATTACATTGCAAGGTGTAACACCATGGTTTGCGCTAGTGTTAGGAATTAGGTCTATGACTTAGGTTTATTACATAAGTTCCCCACCGAATTTTAGGACTTATGTCTTAGTCCACCATAGCCTTAATGACTTAGCCCATAGGTTTAGCACTTAGACTTAGTTCTTTAAGACTTAGTCCATAACATTACATAGTTACACCCTTAGACTTACACACCACCACTTTCACCATTACACCATGACAATAAGCTTTACCACCACATGGAATCACCACGAAGAAGTAACTCGAACCCATCATAACCATGACGAATTATCCCTCATCGGGCAACTGAATATGACTGGACTTCTCATCGGATAAACTGGAGCTGACTAGACCTCACTGTCAATCTGCACTGAAGCAATATCCTCCTGGATCAATCCTCTCCACTTGAAAGCTTTTGGACCACAAAATTTTTATTTAAGCAGACATCAAGTGAGGGTACAACTCCTCACTTTTTTTATCTCCATCCACCTCACCTTGCTCGGATTCATGCCCTTGAGTCCCACTCAAAGATATTCAACATTTCCTCGCCTGGAAGTGAAAACTTTCCTATCCAAGATGGTATCTTCCTGCAACTCATTCATATACTTAGGTGTCAAATAATCAATGGTAGGAATCTGTGTATCTTCCTCTGGATCAATGATCATCATAGGTTCATACAACTTCATATTGTATACATTCACAACTGAATAAATACGCATGTAAGGAGGTAAATCTAACCGGAATGAATTATTTCCAATCTTTTCTACAATCTTTAAAGGACCATACCTGATGGGTTTTAGATTCTTACCTTCACCTTTCAACCTGTCTTTACTAATATAAAACCATACCTGATCACCAACCTGAAAATGATGATCAACTCCATGGTTGTCGTGGCGCATTTTATACTTGGCCTGACTCTTCTCTAATTGATCCTACACTGCTTCATGAATTTGTTGTATCTATTGAATGAACTTAACTACTTTGTTTGAATCGCCATGTCCATCCACTTTATCTTCTTCACTGAACATGAATTCCATCGGTGACTTTGGTAGATACCCAAAACATGTTTCAAATGGCAACCGATTATTCGAAGAATGTAAGGCTCGATTGTAAGCATGTTGCACATAAGGTAAATATTCATCCCACAACTTAGGATGCTTGTTGTAGTAACCCCGGAGAATATGTATCATTGTCCTGTTCACCACTTTTGTCTACCTGTCGGTCTGTGGATGAAAATTTGTGCTCTTCTTCAGCTTTGTGTCCATGAGTCCCCATAAAGTGGACCAAAACTCTCCTACAAAGAGAGTGTCTCGATCAAAAATAATGGAATTACGTAACCCAAAATTAACCCATACCTGTTGAAAGGACATCTGTGTAGTTTGTTCTAAAGTCACTTGCTTTTTGCATGGAACAAGAATGCACATCTTGCTTAAATGATCAACCGCGACATACATGTAATCATGCCCTCTCCTGGACATAGGAAGTCCTCCAACAAAATCCATGGAAATGTTTTCCCGTGGTCACAAAGGAACTGGAAGTGGCATATACAAACCAATTTTTCGATTTCTTGGCTTGCTTGTCAAACACATAACACATCCTTTAATGTTCTTAAAAAATGTTTCATACATGTGAGGCCAGTAACAATACCTTTGAATTTGTGCCATAGTCTTTCTTACGCTAAAATTTCCTACAACGCGAGAAGAATTTGCTTCCCGAATAACATGTTCCCTTTCTGTATGTGGTATGCACAACTTACCCAGCTGATATAACAACCTGTCATGAACATGAAAATTGACTTCTTCCACCTGAGTACCATGATTTATTGATTCATAAATATCTTTCAAATCAACATCAGTACTATATTGTTCTAAATAACTTTAAATTTTTAAAAAAAGATTATGTAGCACTACTAAAGCATTCAAAGATGGTCTAGACAACATATCAACTATTTTTTTTGTGACACCTTTCTTGTACTTAATTACTAAGTGAAATTGTTGAAGAAATCCCGTCCATCTGTCATGGCGATATTGTTGCAACTTAGACTGTGACTGAAGGTACTAAAGCAGCTGATTATCTGTGTGAATCACTGTTTCCTTACCCATTAAGTAGTTTTTATATTTCTTTACACTTTAAACCAAAGCAAACAGTTCTTTATCATATGTCGGATAATTTATAACTGCCTTAGAAAAATTTTCTAAATGAAAACGAATTGGTTTTCTATTTTCAAGTAAAATTGCACCCATTGCATAACCACTAGCATTTGTTTCAATTTTGAATGGATATTGAAGATCTGGAAAAGCTAAGATTGGTGTTGTGACAATTTTCTACTTAAGTGAATCAAAATCTTTTTGTTGTTTCCCTCCCCACTGAAAGGAAAATTTAGAACCTGTTAAAGCATGTAACGGTGATGCAATAAAAAAAATTGAGAAATGAATTTTCTCCAATACTGAATTTCACCTAGAAAAATCCTAACTTCAGTCACATTCTATGGTCTTTGCCACTTAACAATCACATCTATTTTAGCCGGATCTATCTTCAAATGACCACCTCCAACTATGTAACCAAGATAAATCAGTGAATTTTTCCCAAACTCACATTTGGACAGTTTAAGGTACAATTTTTCCCTGTGAAACACTTCAAAAAATTGTTTAACATGCCTAACATGCTCTTCTGTACTATAACTTAAAATCATGATATCATCTAAGTAGATTATGACAAACTTATCAATGTATGGATGGAATACATCATTCATAACCTGCATGATAGTTGTTGGAGAATTACACAAATAAAAAGGCATCACTAACCATTCAAATAGTCCCTGCCTAGTTTTAACTGCAGTTTTCCAGATGTCATTTTCTGCAATGCGAATTTGATGATACCCACTACGCAAATCCAACTTAGTGAAATAGATAGCATTTTTCAACTGATAAATTAAATAATTTATCTTTTGAATAAGATACATGTTCTTGATTGTGATTTTATTTATGGCCCTAAAGTCGACACACATTCTCCATGTCCCATCTTTCTTAGGAACTAAAATTATGGGTGAACCACATGGAGATGAACTGGGTCGAATGAAACCTTTTTCAACCAACTCTTGGATTTGTTTCTTTATTTATTTGTTCTCTATAATTGACATGCGATACATTCTGACATTAGGAAGAGGGGCATCAGACATCAACTGTATCTCATGTTGTATTTCCCATTTAGGAGGCATATGTTTTGGTTCTTTAAATAGACTTTGAACATAATCTACCACTTTAACCAAACTATCTTTAGACAAATATTCACAACCTAAAAAAGCAGCATGTTGATCCTTATGTTGTTATTTTACAACCATGAGTATATATCTCTTACATGAACTTATTAGTCTCTTCATATGATTAGCAGTAACTAAATCCAAGTGAGTTTTGATTTTATGTGCTCGAACAATGTATTCAATTCCATATTTCTTAAGATGATATTTATGCTCTTTCCTATGAAACACTGCATCACGATCATAGAGATAAAGACTTCCTAACACTATTCCAAATATGTATAATGGTATCACATCTAAATCCACTTCATCAATGTAATTATTTATGATGGAAAATTTGAAATGACACTGCTTTGTGACATTAATATGAGTCTTTTATTTTAGCCAACCTAATGGGTATGGTATTGGATGATTTTGTGTCTCCAAACCCAATTTCTTAACTAATTCTTTAGGTATTAAATTTGCTTGTGATCCACCATTAAACAAAGTGTCTATTTTTGTGTGCTTAGAAGTGACTCTGATGTGAAATATTTCAACTCTTTTATCTTCATCCAGATGATTTATGTTTGAAGAAGATGTAGAAGTACTATAACTTGAACTAGTGTCAGAAATTTTACCTGTCGAAACCATTGCGGCTATTTTCCTTTCATCACCTGAATCGGAGCCCAAATCTTGTTGGATTGTTGCATTAGCCTTATTTTCACCTTTCTTATTTTGTAACTTCTTTGGTCTGAGTTCTGGGTGAATTTTCCAACATCTAGCTTCATCATGTCTGATTTTGTGGCAGTGAGTACAGGTAGGTCTTTCACCTTCATTATGAGTTTTCACTGCTTTCTTTCCCTTTGAACTGCTCTTCCTCTTGTTGTCTTTGGAATCCTTGATTTCCAACTATTTGGATGCTTTCTGTGAAAATTTGAATGGAACTGATACCAAAATATATGATCTGAAATGGATCTGATCTAATACTGAAGTAGAACTAATTATTTTCCAACAGGTGAATTGATTGTTAACTCGATCGCTTAATGTGGAATACTGAAGGAAATAAAATGATTTAACGACTGAAACTAGAACTTAAGAAGCATATTAAACATGAAATTGCAGCAAATAATGGAGATAAGAGACAACAAACATTGATTACAGAGTTATTCCCTGGTGGACTATGTCTCTAGGTCCACTTTTAAGATGGGCATATGTTTTATTAAGGATTGATCCAAGGAAGTCTTTAAATAGAAAAACACCAAATTGAACATGCTCACAGGCAGCTCTGGTCACTGTTAATAGAAATCTCTCTCTCTTATTTCCAATGCCTCTCCCTGCACTCAATTCTGCCTCAGGACGACCAAGTTACCTAAAAACAAAAACTACCTCTCTCACTCAGAATCTGAATTCAAGTCTTTGAAATCACTCTCTCCCTCTTCATCACATGAAAAGGTGGTTTTATAGTATTATGCAGGTGCAGCCTTTGAACTTCCTAAACTAGTAATGGCAACTGGTTTTGACATTAATGAATATTGTGCTCTCGGTGCAATAAGAATTAAACACCTAAGGATTAGGTGACAAGGTGGGCAACTTAACATAGTGCACAAAACAAATAAAACCCAAAAGCATACTTTAGGTTATAATTAACCCTGACATTTAGCAACCGACGCAGAAACAACAACTTTTAGGCATGTGACAAGGTTGCGGTCTAATTGCAGACTACCACCTGGTGGTCAGTTTCCCGCGGCTTTGCAACGGCGATGACTCCGCATGTGATAGATCTGGCGATTGCGGTCTAGTCAACATCCAATCTGCTGGAGTCCCAAAACTATTGACTGCGTTAACATGCAGTGACATTTCCCGACACGGTTCCATTGCGATTAACTCCGACTTCTTGCGGTTAGGACTATTTATATTAAATTTGGTTTGAATTTTTAACATATAGTTTATAACATAGGTCTGAACCTTCATACATAGGTTTTATTACATTGCAAGGTGTAACACCGTGGTTTGTGCTAGTGCTATGACTTAGTTCTAGGACTTAGGTTTATTACATAACTTCTCCACCAAAGTTTAGGATTTAGGTCTTAATTCACCATAGCCTTAATGACTTAGTCCATAGGTTTATCACTTAGACTTAGGTATTTAAAAAAATATTCCATAACATTACATAGTTACACCCTTAGGCTTACACACCACCACTTTCACCATTATACCATAACAATACTTGCTAAGGTTTTTCAAATGGGGTAGCAAGCTAAGTGAGCTTGATTGTGGGGAAAACTCCACAGTTAAACGCGCTTGAGCCAGAAAAGTTATGGGATGGGTAACCTCCCGAGAACTCCTGGTTACCAGGTGCAAGCCTCGGAAGTGATGATTTACGCTATGTGATTCATTTCACTAGTTTCAATCCCACTTCTTCACCCATGTGAGCATCACCTGATGCAATGAGTGCTAATTGGACTATTCAAAAATCATGAGAAATTAGTCAGTTACAACTACATCTCATGAAAATTTTCATATATGAATGACTTATTTAACACAGTTGAATCCCAAAAATGATATATAATATAATGCACTGCGGAAACCCCTCATACTTAAGAAGAATAGTGTTTGAGAAACTTGCCATTGACAGGTCCTCCTTGACACAACTGTACATCCATTTCTTGTAGTAATAAAGTGTTGTTTCCATGATAGTTTGAGATTTTATATGGCCCTTTCCAAATATTTTCAAATTTTCCATGTTTCCCTTTGTATTCTATCTTAGCCTCCCACCTCAAAACCACATCTTGAATATTGAAATTTTCCTCTTTTATCTTTCTGTCAAATGTCTTTTTGACTCTGTTTTGAGACTGCTGATAATTGGTGTACACTTATTCTCTCTTTTCCTGCAAATCAATGAGATAATTCATCCTTCTTTGAACTCCATTTGGTTCTTCCTCCAATCCCTGCAATAATTTCAGCACCGTAACTCCAAGAGAACTAGGAAACACTGCTTTAGTTCCATAGACCAGCCCATAAGGAGAAGTCTCTATGGATTTTTTGGTACAAATTTGTCAATCCATAAGGAAAATTTTACCTTCAAGCGCCATGAACTTTTGTTTTCCTGCAAAATTTTCTTGATAATCCTAACTATGCTCTTGTTTGATGACTCAACCAAGCCATTACCTTGAGGGTAATAAGTTGTGGAGTGACCAAGGGTGATATTATACTGATTGGAAAAAAATACCAGCTTCTTAGACTTGAAAACTTGAGAATTGTCAGTGATGACCTTCATGGGATAACCAAACCTTGAAAAAATATTATTTTCCAGAAAATGTATGATCATTGAATCTGTAGCTTGCCTTGTAGGGACCGCTTCAATCCACTTTTTAAAATAATCATTGGTTGTTAAGATGCATCAATGTTGTCATGAATATTCAGGATGTGTCTCACTAATAAAATCCAATCCCAATTATTGGAAAGGGGCTTCTACAAATATGGGTTTCAAAGGTAATGGAAGTAGTTTTCTTTTTCCATCAAATATTTGGCATTCATGACATGCATCAATCTTCTTATAAACATATTTGAACATTGAAGGCCAATAAAAGCCTGCTCTAAGTATCTTTTTCATTGTTTCTTTCCAATAATGATGACCCCCACAGTCACCCTTATGAAACTCATCAATCACCTTCTCAGCTTCATCTTCTAGTAGGCAGTTTAGGAGTATCCCACCGGTATCTTTCCAATACAAATTCTTGTTCAAGATGCAATACCTTAGAGATTTCAGCTTGAAAAATCTAGACTTGGAATTTTTTGTTCAGGAGGAGCTTTATGATGTTTTAAAACAAAAATGACATCCTTATACCAATCTGAGATAGTGAATTTTTCTTCTACAAGGATCGATTCTTCATCTTCAACCACATCTAAAATTGTTGTTATAAAATTCATATCTAGAGAGTCAAAATTTGATTGAGTCATTAGCTTTTCTAGTCCTTGTCCTTTCACCAATTTTGTAGGCCTGATCTCCAAGTCATATTCCAGCAAAGTGGAAATCCACTTACTCTTCTTTCCATATGGATCAGCTTGGGTTAATATGTCTTTTACCATAGAATTAGGAACAAAAGCCACAATATATGAATGAAAAACATAAAATATGAAATCCTTGAGTGTTTTCACTAGAGCCATAGGCTTTCTTCTCCATAATGATGTACTTTAATTCAGAATTTCCAAGTGTTCTACTGAAAAAAGAAATAGGTTGTTCACTACCTTATTGCTTCCTTTGTAGTAAAACTCCTGCAATTGTATGCTCGGAAGAAAAAGTAAAAACCAAAAATTATTTTGAAAAATCAGGATTTATAAGTACTGGAGCTTGAGTAAGAGCCTTCTTGATCTCTTCAAATGAATTTCTAACCTTTGTTGTCCATTTAATATCACAATCTTTCCTAAGCATCTTGGTGATATGCTTCACAATTTCTAGAAAGTTAGGGATAAACCTTCTAACAAAATTCACCTTACCTAAAAAGGATTGGATTTCCTTTCTGTTTATAGGTAATATGAATAGCAGCAACCCTACTTGATAAATCTCAATTCCCTCTTTTGATATTATTTGACCCAACAATTTTTCGGTTGTCAAAGCAAAGACACTTTTGGTGGGGTTTAGAGAAATAAAAAAAATTATGCATTTTTGAATAATATTTTCCAAGTGCTTGAGATGATCTTCTTCCTTCTTTGAGAACACAGTGATACCATCCAAATAAACAACCACTGATCAATCATTTTCTTCTACAAATGCAACGTCCATTTCCCTCTAAAAATTTTATCCTACATTCATCATTCCAAAAGGCATCTTTGCGTACATAAATGTTCCCTAAGGTGTGGTAAAGGTTGTCTTCTCTTGGTCATCTGGATGTACTAATATTTTATTATAGTCTGAGAAACCGTCTAACATCTAAATCCTTTGTGATCCAACAATGTTTTGCAGTATGTGGTCCACCTTAGGAAGAGGATAGTTATCTCTAAGAGATGCCTTGTTCAAATTTCTGAAATCAATGCATATCCTGATCTCCCCATTTTTCTTCCTTACAGGTACCAATTAGCCAACCAGTTGGAAAACCTCAATGGAACAATGATTTTTTCTTCAAACAACTTCTTAATTTCATTTTCAATCCATGGCATGAGTAATGGATTGATTCTCCTTAGTTTTTGTTTGAAGGGCTTTTCATTTTCCTTGATGGGTATTGTATGTTGAATAATACTAGGATCATATCTCTTCAAATATGCATAACTCCATGAAAAAACATAAATGTACCTTTTCATCAAATCAAAATACCTTTGTTTTACCTCTGTAGAAAGGAGCTTAGATAATTTGACAAACTTGGGATTTTCTGCAGTGCCAAGATTACAACTTTCAACCTCCTCATTATCTGATTACATCTTAAGACTCTTAGCCACATCATTTTGATCAAACGAATTTTCAAGAGGAATCAAACCTTTAGGAATACAATTTTTTTTCAGTTGGATGACTTCTGAATTAGCTTTGGTTTCAACAAACATGTTTTGCTGGTCAACTTGAATGTCTTCAAACTCTTCTTTCAATTCAAGAAAATTTCTGATTTGTTGATCATTGTCAAATAATTGTCAGCTTGTTATGTTTTCCGGAATGGCTGGCCTATGTCTAACTTCAAATTCATATTTATTGTTAGGATGAATAGGAATGGTAAAAAATTTGGCTAATACAACCAAGAAATCTGCAACAATATTATGATCTCTAGACTTGATGGTGAAATTATGTTCTTCAAAATTTTCAAGCATTTCAAGGATCATATTTCTATAAGCCCCCATTCTTACATCCTTAGTTGTATATGTGTCATTTACTTGTTTGATGACTAACTCGGAATCACCAAATGTTGAAACTCTCTTAGCACCTAAACTTTTCAAAACTTCTAAACCCAAAACCAGAGCTTCATATTCTTCCATGTTATTTGTGTAATAAAAATTCATTTTGTAAGAGAAAAAATTACTCTCATCCCTTGGGCTGATTATCCAAATACTTGCACCAATTCTTTCTCTTCCAGAAGCACCATCAAAATTCATGTGCCACCAACCCTCTTTATCAACCTCTTCAAACTGTTGATTTTCTATTTGTTGATTTTTTTCTATTTGTTGATTTTTTGCTTCATTAGTGATTTCATTGAAAAGAATGGAGGATCCTAACTTAGTTTCCACTGCATAGACTAGGAAATTTTGAGGTTTTTCTTTGTTTTTGACCATATATTCCATCCTATACTCTCTATAAAACCTCTTTTTCTTTCCAAAAATAGGGATAATGGCATAGGCCATGTCCATTTGTATGGTTCCCTTGATTTTGGTAGCCCAAGATCTAGATACTAGCATGCTAAATTTTGGTAGAATATCATCTACAACTATGTCCATTAATACAGTCTTAGCAGGTAGTTGAGCTAAACCAGCAACCACATCCTTAATTACACCAATACATTGAACCCTTTTGGAATCAAATGAAAACAACTTTGTGTATGGTCTAGTTATGTCCAAACCCATTCTCTCCATGATGACCTTTGGCATTAAGTTATGATATGCCCTTAAATCTAAAATAGCATTATGTAATGTCATGTTATGAATGTTTAGGCTCACATATAAAGGTGGATCTTCCTCATTTTTCTCATCTTCTACTCTTGGTCCCAAGAAAATGGTAGGACGATCTTCTTGCAAATTTAGAATATCAGAAGTTTGTTGTATTATACAACACCCCCCATTTAATTTAATAAATGGGGACCCTTTAGAAATAAATAAGATTTTTTTTTTATCTTTAAAACAAAAAACTTTAGGAAATGAAGTTTTCTTTGAGTTTTCCCCTTTATTCCTTAGTGTGCATCGCAAACCGCATAGCTTACAACCAAAATGGCTTAAAATATTTTAAGTCACATGAGTTGCGAAACGCGCTAAGTCTTTTTCAAAGTTATACTTAACACTTGCAAACACATCAATCATTGTTATAATTTGTTTATCGCATTGCACCTCATTTAAACAATCAAACTTATAAAGCAATTCAGCATAAGTTACGATTACGCGGACCTAATGGTCCAACAAAGAAATAACATAAAGCTCTAAAAATCCCGTAAGAGTTGATTGACTTCTTGAATGCACATTTTTCATTCTGCATGACTTAACCAAAATTAAATTCTTCTACCCAATAAAATTTATATGATGCGATGTGCGATTTGCGCAGATCGCATTTTGCAGAAGTTATGGGTAAACATCATAAGTGGTAAAAGTTATATGTTGCGATATGTGAATGAATGGAATTTAATTACTCAAGCCTGTGAAATGACTTATGTCATATCAAACCAAAATCCGAGATTCAGTGCCTTAAGTTGATTGCTAACTATTTTGTGTAAAGGTGTAGAAGATTTGATTTCAAATGATTAACGATGATTAATATTATTTAACAGAGATAAAGGTTTTAAATAGATTCATATATATTAATGCATGTTTAATATAAATGATGTATTTGTTTCTCTGTTCTCTATACTTGTAATGTTTTCTTTGTTTACTTGAAATTAGGAAACCACTTAACGGAGTGAAGAAGATTGAAATGAACATGAAAGGCAAAGAGATTGCTCAAACGTTGTCTACTGAAGACTCAGACATGTCTCCCCTATTTTCAGACACCACCTGCTACCAGGATTGTGGCAGTTCATCATGGGAGGAAATGTATAAGCTTTTCAAGGACGAAAATCCAAGGGTAAGAACTAGAGTCACCACAACAGGGACGTCAGTTTCTTCAGATGCAACTTACTCTGACGCTGCATATTCATTCGTCCACAGGATAGCCACAAGGCCAAAAATTCTCCCTTACATAGATATGGTTAAGTGGGAAATTAACCACTTAAACATAGAAAATAGAAATTTTAAGGATTCCAAGGGAGAAATTATTGGTTCTTTCAGGGCAGAAGATTTACAAGTAATGTACCATCTACCCTCCCCACAGCAGGAATATGACAAAGCTTTAGAGCAGAGCACCCAAACCTCATGAAAGTCATAAAGGAATGGAAGGAAGACCAAGGAAAGCTTAAGTGAGATAAAATATGTATGTACTCAATTGTACAAATTCCTTACCCTTACTGTTATGTTGCCAGTATGTTGTGTAGATTGTTTTAAAAACCTGATACCTCTAGGTTTTTAGTAGATTGGGTTCCATTGATTGGCGCAATTGTCAATTCCATAATTCTGAATTGGGAAAATATCCTATCTAACAGTTTAGGCAAACATATCATAGAATATAGGAATAAAAGGAGTTTTCCATCTAGAGATATACCTCCCTTTTATATGTATGCCTTTGTCATGGACACAACTAGCTTTTCTTCTAGTTTTCCTACCATGGGATGGAAATGGACTACCCAAGACCCTACCCCTATCCACATTTACCACAGAGCCCTTTGGGATTCAGACTTCTATCTGAATTTTTATAAAAAAAATTCACGGAGTCATGTTGCCTATGCACCAGATGATATTAATGAGAAAGCCCCTAGGGTTTCCAAAGAAGCTAGTACAAATATTCTTTATATGGCTAAATGGTTTGCAAAGGAGAATTTTACATATGTCAGAGTATTTGGGAGTTATGCTTCTCCCCGCGTCCTACCATATTATGTTCCTAATAAGTTACTTGCAAGATATATAGCCTACCATCTTGTTAATAGTATTACTAAATAGTTGAAAGATGCTAAGAAGGTTGTTTGGCCTAATTTCCCTTTACAGTGTGGTACTTTTTCACTTTTTGATATTGGCCATACCAATAAGGAGGTTTCAAAGATTAATATATTGAATTTGGTAGCAATGCCAAAGAGGTTGTATGATCCAAATGATGTAATTAAAAATTACATTGCAGAGCTCAAAATGAAGCCTTTTGTAAAGGAAATAGACAGATTTGATGGCCCTTATAAGGCGTAGAAAATTTTTTAGATACAATTAAGTTTGCAGCCAATCAACATAGCCAAGATGATTTGGAAGCCTTACAAATATACAAAAATAAGAGACTGGAGAGAGTTCCTCTCAACTTGTTAACTATTGAAGATGTCAATAGACCTATATCAGCTTGGATAATGAAACAAAAGACATGTCTGAGGATGAATCGGGTCAATCAATGCATCAATCTCACAATTCAAATCATTCTGAAAATGAATTTGAATCTAGAAAGGGTAGCCTAGAAAAGATAATTGACCAGGTAATCCAAGAGATAGAGATGCAGGAAAAAGGATAAAGTAGTGGAACAGATTCAACAACTCAAGAAGTTCAGTACAGTCATAACACACTTGATCAGTTAGAAAAAGTCCCAAATGAATAATTTGAGTAGTGAGTGGAATGAGTATTCTGAAGCAATAAAAACTCCTAAAATCAATCCTAATGCTGATCAAGTTACTATTTTTCAGACACCTGAACATTCCCAAAATATAGTGGAAAATATTAATCCACTACAACAAGTTCCAGAAACTCATGATCGAGAGATCATACCGGCCTACCCTACAAAAAAATAGTTTTACAAATTGAGGAAATTCCTTCACTGGATATCTTCTACGGTCTTATTCATAAGGTTGTAGTCAAGAGAAATAAAAGGAGTAGAATTGATGAGACAGTCTCAGATCTCACAAATGAATTTGTTGACATTTTGTGGAAAGATCCCTTAGCTGATCCTATGGAACATTTAACTAAATTATCATAGTATGCAGGGGTGGATGCTACTTCCATTGTTGATAAATCTACTGAGGTTAAAATTTTGTTGAAGCAGAAGGAAGACAAAATAGAAGAACTAGAGAGACTGTTAGATCAAGAAAAATCTAACTCCAGCAAGAAAATGAAATGAAATATGACCCAATTTCAAAAGGATTTTAAAAAGCTTAAATTGCAGCATCAAGTAGAAATCACTAAGAAACAAGCACAACTGGAAGCAGCAATGAACAGAATATGAAGCCAACAGAAATTAGAGCAATTCATCGAAGAAGAATTGGATATAAATGCTAAGTTAAAGAAACAACGTGAAGTATTTTGCCAACAAGCTTCTATTATTGACTTATTGTGACTCAAATGAAATATTGATCCAGCAAGTAGCTATCCAGAAACTTGAATGTGAGAAGCTCGAGAAGAAAATCAACGAACACATTAAATGGCAAGAATTAGACTCAGGAAAGGAAGCTAATCTACACCAGGTAGATAAGTTCCATAAGGAGATCCTATTCAAAGATTGGGAAGCACAATTAAAGCAGGCAGAGAAAGCAGCAGCGAAAGCATCAAAATTATCAAAGGAAATTTTTGAATCTATATGTGAATAGCTGGTGAAAGCAGAACTTATCAAAGAGTACACGTTTGAAGTGTTCTCAGAAGTCAAATAGCTAAAATCATAGTGGCAGAAAAAGGCAGACACACAGGATGAAATAATTAAAAAGGTAAATAATTTTGATGAAGAAAATTATTGGAATTTTCTGATCAAGTCATATCATCAATACCAAATCCTACAGTCTTTAACAGATTCAACAAAAAGATCGCAGCCAATACTCTCAAACGCAGTATTCAAGGGACAAATTAGATCGATAATTTTACAGCTAGCTCAGCTCAAGCCCATACCAGATATTTGTCAACTTTGTGACCAAATCCAAAAGAAAGGGTGGAATTCATAAATCATATTGTTACTTTATTTTCCTAGATTGTAGTTTAAGTTAGTATTACAAAGATGGTTGTTTGAAACCTCCTCTATATTTTTGTAATAATCTATTTTAGAACATAGTTAGCTTAGTATTTAAACCCCTCTCGTGCATTTAGAGAAGGGTCCAGAAACTTTTCAAAAACATTTGCAAAGAATGCACTATTGTGAGTTTGTGAATGCTTTGATGAATTAATGGAACACATCTGTTATCTTTTGAAAATTAAAGTTGTTTAACTGATGTTGCACTATTGTACTCTTTAAATTGCTTGAAAGTGAAGAGGAGCAGATCAATTACTATCAGTTTACATGAGTGGAAATTCGTACATATGGTACTTCTATTCACTTGTATTAAGTCTTACTTTATAGATTGACAATCATCTTTTTATTTCATTGTATATTTGAAATGTTATTATAGATGAATGTTACATGCACTTATGCTCTAATATTTGTCTATGATTTATTAATGAATGTATAATCACACATATTAATGCGATATATTTTTCACAATTCTTCTAATCAAACTACTTTGTTAGAAGAATCATCTTACACAATTTTCATCTCTTTCAACTGTTAAATGATCTATATCACTAATGGTTGAAGGATATCTTTTTAGATCACATAAAGGAAGAAACACCCCAGGTATATAGTAGAATAAATAGTTTAGATAGATGCATATGATAGATTAAAATCATTCTCCATTTTCATGTTGTATAACCAAAACACCCTCAAAATCATCCTTATTGGGAAACTAGTCCCAGTATCCCCAGTCGGAGCCACTACACCAAATGGAAAAGGATTTTCTTTAAGGTCTGAACCAGGTGGTTTTCCCCCATTTTTTGGCAGCAGAATTCTGAGGCCTCAACAGTCTGGTGCTAGAATGAGGGCCTTGTGAATGGAAAAAAGATATGATCAATCTAAAGGTTAATCTAAGAGTCTCTCTCCCTCTAGATCCCCATTAAGTTCCAGAAAATTATCTAGATCCTCATCTTTAAAATCTGAAGTTGATCATCCTTCTCCTAAGTCTCCTAGTGATACTCAACCCATACTATATCTTGATTCCCATCAAGCTTCCCCAGAAGTTCAGTCTTTGATAGAAAATTTAGAGAGAGTATCCATTCCTATTGAAAATCCTGAAACTTCTCAAATAACGGATATCAGTATTTTGTCTTCTTTACAACCTCGAAGAATATTAACTCGATCAGAAATTAAAAAGATAGGAATTCTTCCTTTTTAATTTCCCATCGATAGTACTAGAAATAAACTAAAGAGGACTCAATAAGATTCAATCGCAAGTGATATATTATCCCATTCACCCCCATTACCTTCGCTCACTTCCACAACTTCCATTCCAACAATCAGTGTTACTTTGACTAGTTCTAGTACTCAAACTACTATCCCTCCAACTAGTCCTAGCACTCAGCCTTCCTCTTCTTCAACTCAAACTCAATCCATCACATCCACCCAAAATATAATGGCAGGAAATCCATGGAACAATCCAGGGGCTGTAAATATGCCCGCTCCTCTTCATGCTCTACCAAATTCACCTAAAATATGGTTACCTAAATTTAATTTTGATGATGGTCTTCCAGCTGAAGAACATATTCACAATTTTATGTTAGTCACCAATCTAAATGGAGTAGTTGAAGAGGATTGCGTTGTAATATTATTTCCATATACTCTAAAAGGATCTGCAGGATCGTGGTATTTTTCACTGCCTACATGCTCTATAACTAGCTGGAATATGTTCGAAGAACAATTTCTAGCTAAGTCAGAACCACTGCTACGCTCATTAATGATTTGTCAAATTTAAAAGCTAAAACAGGTGAGAAAATAAAAGATTTTAATTCAAGATTTAATAAATTACTCAATAAAATTCCTTCTACAACAGTTCCTGGTGCAAAACTTCAAATTGAGTGGTATATTTCATCACTTCCACCTAATATAGCTATTTTTGTTAATAGAGAAAAATTGCCAACACTTGCAAAAAACATGAAAGAATCTCTATCTATAGAGAAACGCATAACCTCTCTTCAGAAAAAGAATTTTCAGGAATATCGAAAATCAAAGAAGGTATCTTTCAAAGATGACTCTAAAAAGAAGATGCCAAAAGACCCTTTTGATGTAGAAGGTCTTTAAAAAGTTTTGAAAACTATGACCAAAAAGATGGAAAATATCAAGAAACAAGTTTCTGAAAATTTGAGCTCAAAAAATACTTTCAGAAACTTCAAGAAGGGTCATTCCTCTAATACTCAACCTCCAAATATCATATCTAATGCTGAATCTGATCAAGATACAGAGGAATAAGAATATGACGAAGAAGAAGAAGTTGAACTAAATGGAATGTGGGATTTCATCCTACCAAATGAAGAACAACATGAAGCTTTACCTATGAGTACAAGGAGCAAAAATACTATTGAAGCAATGCAGCCAAATCAACGCAAAATATTTCAACTCCTGCTAAGGATAAATCAGTAAGAAAAAATTCTACTTCAAAGGCTACAAAAACAAGTCCCATTACTTCAAATACTCCACTTGCATCTAAGACAATGGTAGTCTGAGACATTATTCAGTATAATGTAGTTGAAGATATGAAGAAAACCAGGGCCAACATTTCAATTCATGAGCTTACTAAATTGAAGCAACAACAGAAAATCTTACTTAGAGACTTAAATGTGGTTCCTTCTTCAAACTTACCTGCTCCAGTAATAGTACAAGCTATTAATGAAATGGGTAAGCCACCTTCCCCTTAAACTAAAATAGATTCTACATATTTGATTATGATAGGTGATCGATCCATCTCTCATACTCTTCCATTTATCTTAACCTATGAGATCTATAATAAAAACGTCCATAATTGTTTAATAGACTTGGAGACTTCCTCTAATATAATGCCAAAATCAGTCTATGCTAAGTTAAACATAACTCCTTAGAGTTCCCCTGTTCATATAGTACAACTTGATAGAACTAGAGTAGAAGTGGTAGGAGAAATAAATTATGTTTCCATCAAATTGTCATCAAATCCCAAGGTTACTCAAATAATTGATATACTGGTGGCTGATATTCCTGAATTTTATGGCTTAGTTTCAAGCCGAAATTGGTCTGAAATACTTCATGGTTATTTCACAATATACTAGTCGCATATGTGGCTACCATATAATGGAAAGCCAAATAAAATTCGGGTATATCGTGAAAATTTCATGAAGCATACAGTCACTGATATTGAAGGAGTAAATGAGCCAGTAGCATTCAATAATAACATTTTTGGAAACTACTCAGCAGGGTTGTTTTTGGGAAATTTCAATGCTCAACCATCACCTTTCTTTGATAATGCAGTTGTTTCTCAGATTGAGAATTTTTCCCAAACAGATAGTTCCAAATGTATAAATTTTGTAGATAAAGCAATAGTTAATTCTCTATTTTGGACCCTTTATTTTGACGGTCCTAAATCTAAAGATGGTGCAGGCGCAGGCTGTATTTTAATAAACCCAGAAGGAGAAAAAACCATGTTAGCCTGCAGATTAGAATTCAACTCTACAAATAATGTAGTTCAATATGAAGCATTAGTTCAAGGTTTGTACAAAGCCATTGATCTTAATATCCAATATCTGAAAGTACTAGGAGATTTAGAAATCATTGTTAGACAGGTAAGAGATACCATTCATTGTAATTCTGGACATTTAAAGCATTACCAATCATCAGTCCAAGAATTAACCATTCATTTATTAGCCTTTAATATTTCTTCTATACCTAGGATGCAGAATGCCAGTGTAGATCTACTGGCTAATGTAGCATCAAAGTTAATCCCATCTCAAGAATTTAGTCCCTATAGATTTTATATTAAATTAATTTTTAGGCCATCTATTCCTGATAATATTACCAATTGGAGAATATTCAATAATGATTCAGATATCATAGATTTCTTAACATATGAAGGATCTTATGATAGTCAAATTTTGGATGAAAATGAACATGGCATTCAGATTAAGAAAGAACAAGACGAAAATCATATTCCTAAATCTGTTGTCAAGTTAGAAGACCTATATGATTTGAAAGATAGGTTTAAAGGAGTTACGAACTCAAAAACACAAAGCTCTACCTTAAGATTTGATTTAGTAAATCTAGGAATTGATGAAAAACCTCAAAATGTCAATCTAGTGTTAGAAAATGAATTAACTTAAAAACAAATTACAGAAAACACAGATACAAAACCAGACAAAAAAATGGTGGAAAAGAGGCTTCAGCCTCATGGCATTCTCATCATTCTCTCTTATTAAAAGAATTTAGAGTTACAATTTAAATAGATGAGAAACAATGTCTTAAATAGTTCGTGCTATCTTAGACTCCTTTGGTTGAGATAATTTCTCACCAAAAACCCACCAAGATAGGAGTTACTAAAAAAACTCCAATATTTGAGGAACAACCCAAGAGTTAGGCACATATTCCTAACTTGGAATATTTAATTAAATAATTTATGTTTGGATTTATTATTGTTTTTTAGAGAGAGGCTAACATTCCCCCCTTAAATGATAACTCCAAAATAAGAATGAGGAACCATCTTCCAAGTTCTCATGTTGATCCTCAAAAACATTGCCTGAAAAACCGCCAAAGCTGGATGCTGAAAAACTGCAATCTGAATAGACCATGAGTCAGTTGTATGTCTGAGTCATCTCTGAATTTTTCTTGACAACTCCATCAAGTGCCAAGTTTCAAAAGGATCCATCTATCCTTTGCATGAAATCAACATCCTTTGTCCACTAACAAAATTTTTTCAAATACCACTGGCTGATGATGTTAAAAACAACTCACTATTGCTTTTGCTGTGTTGAACATTGTTGACTTCTTCTTTGTTGCCGACTGCCCACTGAAAAAATTTTTGATGCCCACTGGCTATTGAAGATGCCCACTGGCTACTTTTTTTGGTTTTTTCGAGACTTTCAATCTGACAACCACTGTCAATTTCATTGAAATTTCCCCCCCTTTGTCAGCTGAAAGGAGAGACAATTCTCCGGAAAGTTTTCCTGAGCTCCCCCCCTTTAGGTGTAGGATTTTTACAGTGGTGTATTCCCTTGTTCAACCATATGAGAGTACCATCATCTTTTCATTGTTGGCTACACTATGTGTGATTGTATTCGATTGTAGAACTGAGACAATATTTTGACTGTGGATGACCATTTCCAAGGGTTGATCCATTCATAATATATCTTCAATCTGGTTGATTTTTGTTGGTTGCGACATTTTTCTGAGGAATGATTGGGCTTGCCATAATGGAGACAAGGATGGAGATCAAAATATTGATCTTCCATATGACCGGTTCTTTGACAATGAGAAAATTTCGGTTTGAATCCAACTTCAGGTTGCTTGCAATTATGTTTGTCTGCAATTTTGGGTTGCATGCATTGCTGGTTGTCTACAAATTTCTCAGAACTTGTTGAGGTGATTTGTACAAGAAATCCTGCACTAATGAACTTAATTGGCTTGGAATAATCGGGGATATGCAAGTTGGTGTCATCATTGACATATCCTAAGCCTCGTCGATTCTTGTTATTTTTAAGTTCTTCCCATGACTTGATGATGGGCTTGGAAGAAATTGGAACTGGAACAACTGCGACACTTGAAGCTGTTTGGATGAATGACTCATCATCTGGATGGTTCAAAGGCTTGAAAGTGTCACTCTTTTCTTGCAATTCAGTCCTTAGAAGTTGCGACTCGAGTTGAAGAAACTCAAGAGTTTCATGTGTTTGGTGTAGATGCTGTGAAAGATCAGCAAGAGTTTCTTTGCTGATGTGCACCATGTCTTCATCACTAGAGAGGATCAAACTGTGAAGATGTTTAACAACTAAGTATGTTGCACCATCTGAACTTGCTCAATTGAAATCAGTCTCTCTTGTCGGAGATGTCGTGCTTGGAACTGTTTCACTTGATTTCAGTACTTGAATGATAGGCTCACTTGCTATGTGGCTTGAATGGCACGCTCGCTTGATTTGTTGCTTATTTCGCTTGCTTGGAACACTTGCTAGAATTGTATAATTTTCTTGCTTAAACTTTGGAATGCACGTTCGCTTGATGATGATCGCATTTGCTTGAATGCTCACTTGACTTACTTGATGACTTCACGCTCACTTGAACGAATAGCCACGCTCGCTTGATGTCGATCTCAACTTGCTTGATTGTTTTAACTTGTTTGGTTGTTGTGATGGTTGCTGCAATGAACTTCACGCTGGCTTGCTTGATGGTTTGATCTTTGTACTGACTTGATGTAAATTTCTTGAATAAATACTCACGCTCGTTTGGAGGAGATGTAAACTTGTTGCTTGTTTGCTTTAAAAGCTCGGGCACTCACTTGATTTTGCGTAAATGAAGGGCTTCGAACACTATCAAAAATGCACCCAAGAAAGCTTACAATGATTCACTTTAAAACAATGAATTTACTTGTCCTCTTAAAAATTCATTAACAATGAATTTTTAATGATTCACTTAAAACAATGAATTTGATTACAAGTTCTTAAATGGATTTACAAGAACGCGGATGTAGACTTTGCTTTGAAAACGCCGGAGTTTCCAGATTCATGAACTTGATTGTATTGAGTGAATTTTCTTGTTGATGTAATGCTGATGTTGAAAACTTTGATTGTTTGTTGGAGTGGCGCAAATGCATGTGTTGAGTTTAATTTTCCTGCCTTGCAGTTATTTCGTTACATGTGTTGTGCTTGCGGATATTGAACTTTATGTATGTGATATTAAATGAAATCATTGATGTGTCACAACTAGACAAATCAAAAAGCAACAACATGAAGCCATAAAAAACATGCGCCATCACAAACACACATGGTGTACCTAAGATCCCCTTATTCAATTTCGGGTGGATCTAGGTCACAATCACCAAAAAATGATAACTTTATTAAATATTGAGTATATAATAAATCTCCACCTTCAAATAATGAATATGCCAAGCTCACAACCCTTGGAATCAACTTGTCTTCAAAATCTGGATAATCACCGACTCAATCTCTCTCAAAGTAAACCAATACTTTGAATTACAACAAGAAATTGCTCTAAAAAATTCCACAGATTTCTCCAAATACAAAACACTTACCCCTCCAAAATCACCTTATCTCTCCAAATACAAATGGAAACACACCTTATTTCTCCACAAAAGCTTCACTTTACTACCCTTTTCAATTTTCCAATTTTCAAATTTTCAATAAAAACACTCTATCACTCAAAATGAAAAATTTCATTCATCTCTTATAACTTCAAAATTGTTCATATATAAAAAATCACCTTATTATTTCATTCCTTTAAAAAATCATTCACATTCTCCACTTATTCTCTCTCATGAGCACGTTATAACCTTATCACTTAATTACATAAAGAATGCTCCTTATTACAAAACTTTAAAAGTTATATGAAGTCTCTTCAAGGCATCAAAAAATATTAAAAAAATACTCCACTTAAGCTTTCCACTCCACCTAAAAAAAATCACACTTATCGCTCTCGTTTCCAAACAACCTTCACTTTTTCACTAAAAAGTGCATCTGCTCACTCTATTTTAAAACTTCAAAAAATATTTTAAATTCCCATTTAAAAATTATTATGAATTTCATGAAGTCCCCTTTAAAAAAAAAAAAATGAATTTCACGTCCTCTTAAAAAAGTGAGAGATTTTACTTTGTTTAAAATTTGAGCACACGAGCTTGCTCCTCCACGCTGGGTAATCTCCACAGTGAATACATGCCCACACTGGCTAATCTCCACATGGATCTCCACGTCTATGTTTAAACTTGTGCAGACTTCATGAATTAAGACAAAAAGCAGCTATTACAACAGCAAGGACTGTCAGAGGCCTCTTTCATCTAGAATTCATAGGGATGTGGATTTGATTAAAAAGAGCGAAAAACCCGCTGCTGCTATTTTCTTTTCTTCTTGTTTCTCACTTCTTCTATTTTACTGTGATCAAATTAAGGGCATGAAAACCTTTTGAATTTATTCATATGGGAATCATTCTACAGTATCGAAAAGGAATTTTAGATGATGTGGGTGAGAGTAACTAGCACGAAAAAGGAAGATTCGCTCATCACCCAACCGATTCGATGGCCTGTGGTGTCCAGAGATTGGAACAGACGGGATGAAAACTCTTAGATTGACATGTGGGTGTTGCCAAAACACTTACCTTTTGCCTCCCCCAACATCACCGTCTGCACTTTCGTTGACAGTTAACAAAGTCAGTTTTTAGAGCCTGCACATCATCCACTAGAGATGTTGATGGTCTGGTGACGGAAAACCCTGGATCCATTGGGCACAAGGGGTGTGCTCCAATGCTTGTTTTTGGCATTGTCACCCTCACTCAATAGACCCAAAACCACGGCCTTTGCAACAGAGTTTCGACACTCATTTTTCACTATAATATCCACACATTCCACAAATGATCTCTCCATAGGTTTCACAATATTCCATGTGATATCACTCAAGCCATGATGGCCTTCGGTTGTGCGTGGTAAAGAGATATGCAATTGTGAGATGAATACTGAAAAAAAGAAAAAAAAAGAAAAAAAAATCGTTCAAATGGCACTCTACCAATTTCGAATGTATAGATGAATACAGAATGATTCTTAGGCAGGTCGATCTTTGTTGCCCTCCTACAGTGACCCACACTACTCCAGAGCCTACGCACTACTGCAACTGTTGCTTAACATAGCCTAAGTAGCTCCAGAACGTTCATTCTCCAAAGCCTTTGCTACGCAGAGCTTTTGATAACATTACATTATTGCTACTTAGCTGTGCATGCAAGGTTCTGCACCGTCCAGCGTCCTTACTGTTGCCAGTGACCACACTGCTGCCAAAAAACTTTCACGATGCTCCATATTTGTAGACTGCTCCACGATGCACAACATATATAAATATTAAACAACATAGATGGATAATAAATTCTTCATCACAAAATACAGGTTCACTCCAGGTCGACTTCTAGCTCAACCATCGACCAGCTTTCTCCTTCGCTCTGATACCACATGTTAGAAAATGAATTAACTTTTAAAAAATTACAGAAAACACAGATACAAAACCAGACAAAACAATGGCGGAAAAGAGGCTTCAGCCTCATGGAATTCTCATCATTCTCTCTTATTAAAATAATTTAGAGTTAAAATTTAAATAGATGAGAGACAATGTCTTAAGATAGTCCGTGCTATCTTAAACTCCTTTGGTTGAGATAATTTCTCACCAAAAACCCACCAAGATAGGAGTTACTAAACAAACTCCAATATTTGAGGAACAACCCAAGAGTTAGGCACATATTCCTAACTTGGAATATTTAATTAATTAATTTATGTTTGGATTTATTATTGTTTTTGTGAGAGAGGCTAACATCTAGGTCTTGGTCTATCTTCCGAAGAAAGATTATCATTTATCAGATTTTTTAGAATGTACAAAAGTGTCTTTTCTTGGGATTACATTGATATTAAAACATATGACACTTCTTTGATTCAGCACACAATTCTTATGATCTTAGAAGAAAAGCCTATATAGCAGAAATTGAGGAAGATTCATCCAAATCTGGAAAATCAAATCAAAACAGAACTAAACAAACTCCTCAAGGAAAAAATCAGCTTTCCAGTTAGGCATTCTAAATGGGTGTAAAATTTGGTACCTGATAGGAAGAAGAATGGCGATATCAGAATTTCCATTGATTTTACGAATTTAAACAAAGCTTGTCAAAAGGACAAATTTCCATTACCAACCATGGAACCAGTACTGCAGGCAGTATTTGGTTCTGAATTGATGTCCTTTCTAGATGGATTCTCGGGATATAATCGAATTCTCGTACATCCAGATGACAGATTGAAAACTACGTTTAGGATTAAGTGGGGAACTTACACCCATCAAAAGATGCCATTTGGATTAATTAATGTAGGTGCCACTTTTCATAGAGATATGGACATAGATTTTAGGGGGCTCATAAAGAAAATAGTGGTTATTTATTTAGATGACATTACAATATTTTCTAAACAAGTAACCAATCATGTGAATTACCTAAAACAATTCTTTGAGCGATGCAAAAGGTATGGCATCTCCTTAAACCCAAAGAAATCATTTTTTGCATTAGATGAAGGAAAACTTTTAGCATCCATTGTGTCAAAAAGAGGAATCTATACTGATCCTGAAAGAATTGATGAAATTAAAAGAATTCCTTTCCCTCATAACAAGAAAGCTATGCAGCCGTTTCTTGGGCAAATTAATTTTGTTAAAAGGTTTGTCCCTGACTTTTCACAAATATTTTTACCATTACAGAACATGATTAACAAAAATTTAGCCTTTAAATGAGGGCATAATGAAAGAGAAGCATTTTATTTGATTAAACAATCAATTATCAATGCTCCATTCCTGACTACCCCCAATTTTCTTAATCCTTTTACATTATACCCTTTTTCATCAAATACATCATATGTTGTTGTTTTAACACAGCTTAATGACCAAAAAATTGAAGCGCCAATATCATTTTTCAGTTCCAATTTGCAAGGTGTAGAACTAAATTATTCATCTGTCGAAAAGCAAGCATTTGTTGTCTTTAAGGCTATAAAGAATTTTAGGCCACTTCTCCTAAAAACTAACACCAAAATCATCGTTCCATTCTCTACAGTGAGACAACTATTAATGCAAAGATAATTAGGAGATAAAAGGGCTAACTAGGTCACTGCTTTACAAGAATATGATGTAGAAATTAGACCCTCTAAAATTGTTAGAGGTCAAGTTTTTTGCAGAATTCTTACAGGAGCATCCCATCTATCATCAGAAGAATATTCAGGTAACAATTTGAAAATATCGGAGGTGAGCCTGAATGATGCATATTCTCAATACATTGATCTCATATTTTATTTGAAGAATGGATATGCTCCGAATCAACTCAGTTACAAAAAAAAACGGGCTTTGAGATTAAATGCCAAAAAATATGAATTAATCAATGATGTATTATTTATAATAAATTTTGATTCTGTACTACTAAGATGTTTAGAAAAATCTGAAGCAAAGAAAGTCTTGCAGGAACTCCATGATGGACCAGCTGGAGGACATTTTGTAGGAAATACGACAGCACACAAAATCCTGCATGCAGGTTACTATTGGCCTACACTTTTCAAGGATGCTCATGAATATGCAAGAAAATGCAATGTGTGTCAAAATGCATCTGGAAGACAAAGGAATTCAATATTCCTATTACAGCCAGTCAATTTCGAACAACCATTTGAACAATGGGGATTAGATATAATCGGTGAGATTGTTCCTAACTCTTCCAAACAACATAGATATATTCTCACAGCTACAGATTACTTTACTAAATGGGTGGAATAAATTCCATTAAAGGTAGCCAATTCTGAGAATATCATTGATTTCATCAACCAATATATCATAACTAGGTTTGGCTTACCTACTGCTTTAATGTTTGATAACGCATCTTACTTCTTAGGAACTGCTATGATGGAATTTTCAATCAAAAGAGGTTTTAAACTTAAGTATTCTACGAATTATTACCCGCAAGGAAATGGTTTAGCAGAGTCTGCAAACAAGAACTTGATTATAATAATCAAAAGAACTGTTGATCAAAACCAACGAAATTGGAAGAATTCATTGATCTTTGCTCTTTGGGTAGATCAAATAACTCAAAAAGCTTCTATTGGCACTTTTCCATTCAATATTTTCTATGGAAAAGAAGTTGTACTTCCTACCAATTTAATTATTTCCTTTCTTTCCTTAGTACAAATTATTGATGAATCTCCTTATTCTTCTTTACAACTTATACAATGTCAAATTCTAAAGTTAGAAGAATAAATAAAAAAAGCTAAACATATTCATGCACATCATCAACAGATAGTAAAGCCTCATTTGATTCAACTTTTGTTACTCCAAAAAAAAATCAAATTGGTGATCTGGTATTGAAATAGGACAAAGCACATGAGGAAAAAGGTAAACACACGAAATTTCAAGAACTCTGGCTAGGTCCATTTCAAATAATTGAAGAAATAGGCCCATCGACATTCTTATTGCAAGATCTATCGAGCAAAAGAGATTATTTTCCTATTAATGGGCAGATTTTGAAAAAATACTTTTCACAAAAGGTAACGCCTTCTATTCCTTGTATACTAGTGTCTTTTTCTTTTCCTCAGAAAAATAAAAGTTGCTTACTATAAATTTTTGGCTTTTCAAAATAAAATCTCAGATGATCCTTTTTTATTTATCGTTTATAGAAATAATAAGTGTTAAGGAAATAATCGAAAGATTTGAAAGAGAGATAAATTTTATTTTTACTAAAAGATACAATTTCACTGAAGTTATTTATTCTTTGATGAACTCTCATCCTTATATAGCATGATTATTCTGTCATCAGTAAAGAAAATAATCTTTAACATAGTAAAGACTCTTTTACAAAAAAGAAATCTAAAACTCAACATTATTATCCAGAATCCTCAAAAGGACCAATGATTCACCCCATCCGAGAAAAATTATTAATTTTTGAAAGAAATTCAAAAAATATTATAACTAGAAAATCTTGAAAGATATAAGTCTCATCACAAGCTTGTTTACCATGTTCATAAGGAAATAATTGAACTGAAATTACCAATATTGCCTACCAAAGCAAGGTAATGACTTGAGATTATATCAAGAAGACAAGGGGTCTCATCAAGAGCCATCTTGATCAGTTTAATTACAACTAGTGAATGGCATCCTCATCATTTGGCTACCAAGCCAAGACAATGTCTATTAAGTAAATAAAAATATGATACAAAAATAATAGTTTCAAAAAATTTAGAATTTATTTTTGGAAATTGTAAGAAACACTAGATGGGACAATGAAGCATTGTTGGGTACAAGGTAACCCTGCCAAAACCTTAAACTTCTTATTGGAACAGAGGCTCTACCTATGATAAAAGAGTAAATGTTTATAAAGCTAATCTGTGAGAGTCACATGCTTTATCTTTTTGAACTGAGTAAAGACTGATATAGATTCTCATACTTATATCTTTAAAAGAGGGATTCCTATGAATTATAATCAGGAGATATTTTATTACTTATTAAGTTATTATTTGTTTGAAATTCATTCCTGCAACTATTTTTATTTCAAAAAAAATTTATAAATTTCAAAAAGTTGGTCAGAGATAGTTTGTTCTCCCAAGTGAATCACCAATTGTTGTGCTATCACTACAAGGAAAAGACCCTCTAGCGGAGGTTATAAAGGAGGTTTTTAGTGTTATAAAATTGGCCAAAATTGTCAAAAAAACATTTGCTACAACATTCGTTTATGGTTACGTAGGTTTTGGCCAAGCTTTTAACGGAAATTCAACACAACTAAAAAGTAATGGGCGGCTGGAGGTTATTACGAATGTTTTTTTCATCATTGTGCTACTCTGGCTTTAGCGCACCAATGCGTACATGTAGAAGGTGCCCTGGGGCGGTCGAAGGAGAATGCACTAGGTCATTAAGATATAAAACCACACTGGGCATAGTGTTGGTGATACAACGCACGAGGCCCTTCTAATTGGTCTTGGGATTTGTGCGGTGCCCATAGGTCGCATCAACGCACTGGTGCGTAGACTTATAGAAACACACCGGTGCACAGTATCACATAAATTCATCGGGATTTATAATTAGTATCAGTATTCGTATGGTTCCCATAGGTTGTACAAATGCACCAATGCTTATAGACACATAAAGGCCCCGGTGCGCAGTATCATACAAACGCACTGATATTTATAATTGGTATCGGTATTTGTGCAGTGCCCATAGGTCGTACAACGACACCAATGCGTATAGACACATAAACACACAGGCGCGTCATACCGCACAAACGCACAGATATTTTTAATTGGTTTTGGTATTTGTGCGGTGCCCATAGGTCGTAGAAACGCACCAGTGCGCTTCAGAATACAAACACACCGGTGTACAGTAACTAATACGCACCGGTTTTCATTTTTTATTTTTCATAAACATCGACCTGTGACAGTGCAATTATTGTGATTGTTTTAAATTAATTATTCATCAAAAGTCGACACATCTTAAAACAATATTCATATTAATTAAATTTTTATTAATGCATTTGAATGTGATGTTTGAATTAATTTTTTATATCATATCATAATTATTGTGGTTTTTTAAAATTCATTATTCATCAAAAGTCGACACATATATATCTTATAACAATATTCATATGAATTAAAATTTTATTAGTGCATTTGCGAACGACAATGGAGAACGCAATAGAATAAATTAAAACATGTTATATATATATATGAATAAGACAACCTTTTTCATACAAAATGGGACAGTTATTGGTATCCCTTTGTCTTTTAATTGGGATACTATGTCCATTACATTAAACAAAATGTCTGATTTCACAGAAATATTTCAAAAAATACAACGCCTTGCTTTGATATCCAAACATAGTGATCATCATTCTTCGCTTGAACTGTTGTCACTGCTAGAGCTACTTCCATGACTTGGGTTATTTTCAAGAATTTTTTCTTCACAGTGTTGATTGTTTTATTCTTCTTCACCTTCCATCTACAAACATAAAAATAAATTGAAATGAGTGTATATACATTGGTGAGAATAATGAAAATTGCAATATTAAATAATATACATCAATGTAAATCGAAAAGAAAAATGACGTACCATAGCAACAATTGACTCATAAACTACACACATTCTTTCAAAACCATGTACGATGCCATATTTCAAAATTTCATATGTTGGCGCAGTTCCATACTTTGTTTCTTGCAAGTTTTATACCCCATAACAAATCATATATTTAATATAAAAGATTTTTTTGTTATATTAATTATAGACGGAGCTAAGTAAAACAAGATCGATAGATGCTTACAAATTCCACAATTAATTTCCGATATGCCTGATATGCCAACATATACTCACAACCCATATTTAACCCAATTTCAATCAATTCGTCTGATGGTTCTTCTTTGTATGTTAGCACCTTTTTTAAGACATTCAATGATGTTTTTTGTAAAACAACTTAAAAAATACAAAAATGAAATCTAGTTAAGTTGTTATAAGGAAGTAACAATTACTCACAAACTTAGATATCAACCCTTTTCTTCCTTGTCGTCCTGTTTTATGTGCTGAATGGGTTCCATTTTCTTTTCTTTTCTGCAAGAAAATTCTCGAAAATTAATATTTAATGCTAAATTTTTTATTTATTGTACCTAATGATCAAAAAAATCAATGATTACATATTACATTTGAAGCACGTTGTTGTTGAGATGGCTCTTCCTGCGATGCAATTTTTTCCATTTCTTTGACCATTTCCTTGTACACCTTTTTGGACATTCCTACTGGCTTATTTCTGATATCAGCTCGTTCATCTTTTGAGATTTTCATAATCTTCCTAAAAATGTAACATGACAATAAAATATTTAATTTTTATAATTATATATGAAAAGTAAATATAACAAAAGTGATATTTATAAATAATTATAGACAAACATTTAAAGGAATATTACTTTTTCATTCCTTCTTTTTTGTTGATGTACTTTTTTGCTATTAAAAGTCTGATATGTCTCATTGACCAATTCTCTGGAAACTCTTCCTGTAGTTTAGATAAAATTTGGTTCTTGGAATCATTGGATTTATTTTGTATTGTAAGTGGAAAGAACATCTATACATTCATTCCACTAGATCCCTCAAACTTTTGTAAAATTTTTTCCCCCTTCGTTAACCTCGAGCACCACTCCAGATGAGCTAAGGAGCAATTCATTTTCATTTGCATGTTCTATTTTTTTTCTTTTCTTAGAACAACATTCCTTTCTGAGTTGTTGGTTCGTGTAGAACATTAAACATATGTGAATTAATAGAATCTTTGACACATGTTATCTAATAATTTTAAGTATATTATTAATGATAATTAAAAAAAGAAACTCATATTGGATTGATAGTATTTTTTCATTCACCTGATTCATCCTTTTGCAATTTTTCCATCAAGCTTTTACGCTCTTCTGGTCCTAGATCATAAATAACCTTATCGAGCTTCGTCATTTTGTGGCTCTGCATGATACACAATAAACAATACATATTAGTTAAACTTACATATAGTTCAAAAATAATATTTTTTATAAAGAATTGACAAAAAACTTTCCTTTTTTTCTTTTCTTGATGTGTTATCAATATTTTTGTTACTTGATCTTTTGTCAGTCATTTCTTTATCAATCTGAAACTTGTACCATATCATTCATTAATATATTTATAAATAAATTGTCAAATTTTCAGGTAAAAAATAAATATCAAGAAATCAGTGCGCTTTTCATGATGTACGCACCGTCGTCGATGTGTGGGGGTATTAAAAACGCACTGCAAAAACAGTATCATAGACCATACAGTGCGTGGGGGTATCATAAATGCACTGCACAAATAGTGTAATAGACCGTATGGTGCTATCCTTGTAACATAAAGCACTGGTGCCCTATTTTATATATGGCGTACTGATTTAAAAAAAAAAAAAAATCAAATTTTTTATTACACAGTACTTGCGCGGTACGCTGTATAATAAAGCGCACCAGTGCACTAGGTTACACAGGGCGCACCGATAAAAAAAAAATCCATTTTTTCCAAAAATTCACGCAATGGCCGAATGGATTTGGATTCGACTATGCAAGTCGTCTCGTGGGTTGGATGTCAATCTAAAATGAAAATCCCTAATTCTGAAATCACAGAAACAGGGAGAAGAAAAGGAAAAAAACAAAAAAAATGAAGGGTTTAGGGTAAAAATGGAAAAACTACAGAAAAAAAGTAAAAAAATAATCAAATTTAATCACGATATGGTTTGAAATTCTATGATACAGGGTTTGAATCACCAAAGGTTTGGTTTTTGATTGTCTGAATACCTCTGTTCGAACGTATTTCGCTGCTCCATAGTGCTCTCGTGCTCTCTTGCTCCAGGTATGTCTCCTGCAAATCTCTAGCTGGAAATTTTAGCAAAAATAGTGAAATAATGAAAAGTGTTTAATATTTAAAGAATTATTTTATGAAATTAGATTTTCGAAAACATTTTTCCACCCATTTTTCAATTTGTCGTTTTTTTCACTTAAAGAAAATAGATTTGCGCTA
This sequence comes from Pinus albicaulis, assembly GCA_034641835.2. NCBI lineage: Eukaryota > Viridiplantae > Streptophyta > Pinopsida > Pinales > Pinaceae > Pinus > Pinus albicaulis. The sequence continues at coordinate 888,775,241 of CM076584.1, read as the reverse complement.
TTATTTTTGTGTTTATTTGTCACCGGTGCATCACTTAATAGAACCACACCAGTGTGTCTATTTGTAACACCGGCACTGGTGCGTAGCAACTAAAATGCACCGATGCGGTTATATGTACAGTAGCACCAATTTGCGGTTAAGGCATCGAAATTACTTTTAGATGTGTACACCAAAATTTAGTGAACTCCAACCATAGAAATTAATAATTACAATTTTGTTTATTCTTGAGAATTAGAATTAGAATTGGAATTGAGAATTGGAATTGAATAAATTCTTGATGGAAATAACTATTCTTCCAATGCATTTTGTTTATTGCAGGAGGTCCCCACTGATTATGTGGAGAGAATGCAATGTGGAGCGTGTGAAGATGCAATACTACAGGGCCCAAGTGGGAAATTGTGGCATGTGAACCTGTGCTATGCTAAGACATAGGAAATTTTCACAAATGGTTTGGAAAGTTTTTTTCTGAGCAGTTTATTGAAGTTGGAGATATTTTATTTTTTAGACATGTTGGAAATGTACACTTTGTTGTGAAAATATTTGGGCCATTTCTTTTCAAAACTACACCTCTTCTTCTTTCAGAAAAAGAAACTTGAACCTTTCTCTTATAGAGTTACAGTAATAGGACACACCGGGCAGGTGTGTATGGAGTGCATGGTGTCCAGTGTGCCAATGTTTTGTGCACACCGGTGATTGAGAGCTCTGGAGCACTGAGAAAAGTGAAAAATGTGGTTTTTTGGCCGTAATTTTTTTTATTTAACCATGTTCTGGTGCACGGATTTTATAGGCGCACCGGTGTTGTTTCTTACGAACGCACCAGTCCATTTATGTTTTTGCGCGGTGTTTTATGATGCACCTGTGCGGTTTCTTAACACCACACCGAGTGGTTTCTGTTTTGGCGCGGTGTTTTATGATGCACCGGTGCGGAAGAGTTTTGAAGCACCGGTGCTCTACAGTAATAGGATGCACCGGGAGGGTGTGTATGGAGCACACAGTGTCCGGTGTGCCAATGTTTTGTGCACATCGATGCTTTCTCTTGTAGAGCACACCGATGATTGAGAGCTCTGGAGCACTGAAAAAAGTGAAAAATGCGGTTTTTGGCCGTAATTTTTTTTATTTAACCCTTTTCCGGTGCACGTGGTTTATAGGTGCACCGATGTTGTTTCTTACAAACGCACTAGTCAGTTTCTGTTTTGGCGCGTTGTTTTATGATGCACCAGTGTGGTTTCTTAACACCGCACCGGGCGGTTTCTATTTTGGCATGGTGTTTTATGATGCACCAATGCGGAAGAGCTGTGAAGCAACGGTGCGCTACAGTAATACGATGCACTGAGCGAGTGTGTACAGAGCACATGGTGTCTGGTGTGCCAATGTTTTGTGTGCACCGGTGCTTTCTCTTATAGAGAGCACCAGTGTGATTCTGGATGATAAGTGCACCAAGCGGAAAAAATCCGCAAAACCCTCTACCCGCCAACCTCCTCTAGTAACCTCATCTAGAAATGAATGTATGCGGTATTTTTATAATGGGTTCCTCAAAAACATCCGTTCGAGGGTCTTTTCCTTATAGTGTATACAACACCCCCCATTTATTTTAATAAATGGGGACCCTTTAGAAATAAATAGGAAATTTACTTTTTATCTTTAAAAAAAAAAACTTTAGGAAATAAAGTTTTCTTTGAGTTTTCCGCTTTATTCCTTAGTATGCATCACAAACCACATAGATTACAACCAAAAAGGCTTAAAATCTGTTAAGTCACGCGAGTTTTGAAATGCGCTAAGTCTTTTTCGAAGTTATATTTAAAACTTGCAAACACTTCAATCACCATTATAACTTGTTTATCACATCGCACCTCATTTAAACAATCAAACTTATAAATCAATTCGGCATAAGTTGCGATTATGTGGACCCGACGAGCCAACAAAGCAATAACATAAAGCTCTAAAAATCTCGTAAAGCACAGCTGCTTGACTTCTTGAATTCGTATTTCGTACGACTTAACCAAAATCAAATTCGTCTACCGCATAAAATTTATATGATGCGATGTGTGATTTGCGCAGGTCGCATTTCGCAGAAGTTATGGGTAAAAATCATAAGCGGTAAAAGTTATATGTTGCGATATGCAAATGAATGGAATTTAATTACTCAAGCTTGTGAAATGAATTATGTCATATCAAACCAAAATCTAAGATCCAACGTCTTAAGTTGATTGATAGCTATTTCGTGTAAAGGTGTACAAGATTTTATTTGAAATGATTATCAATGATTAATAGTATTTAATAGAGATAAAGGTTTTAAATAGATTCATATATATTCGTGCATTTTTAATATAAACGAAGAATTCTTCTCTTTGTTCTCTATACTTTTAATGTTTGATCTGTTTACTTGAAGTCAGGAAACAACTTAACGGAGTGAAGAAGATTGAAATGAACAAGAAAAGAAAAGAGATTGCTCAAACATTGTCTACTAAAGACTCAAACATGTTTCCCCTATTTTCAGACACCACCTGCAACCAATATTGCAGCAGCTCATCATGGGAGGAAATGTATAAGCTTTTCGAGGACGAAAATCCAAGGGTAATAACTAGAGTCACCACAACCAGCACGTTAGTTTCTTCAGACATGACTTACTCTGACGCTGCATGTTCATTCGTCCACAGTATATGTTTAAGTGGGAAATTAACCACTTAAACATAGAAAATAGAACTTTTAAGGATTCCAAGGGAGAAAATCTTGGTTCTTTCAGGGCATAATATTTACAAGAAATGTACCATCTACCCTCCCCGTAGCAGAAATATGACAGATTTTTTGAAAAGCTTTAGAGCATAGAAAGCAGACCTCATGAAAGTCATAAAGGAATGGAAGGAAGACCAGGGAAAGCTTAAGCGAGATAAACTCGATACGTACTCAATTTCCCAAATTCCTTACCCTTATTGTTATGATGCCAGTATGTTGTCTAGATTGATTTCAAAACCTGATACCACTAGGTTTTTAGTAGATTGTGTTCCATTGATTGACGCAATCATCAATTCCTTAATTCTAAATTGATCAAATATCCTATCTGACAGCTTAGCCAAACACATCATAGAATATAGTAATAAAAGGAGTTTTTCATCTAGAGAAATACCTCCCTTTTATATGTATGTATTTGTCATGGATGCAATCTTCTTTTCTTCTATTTTTCCTACCATGGGATGGAAATGGGCTACCCAAGACCCTAACCCAATCCACATTTACCATAGAGCCCTTTGGGATTTAGACTTCCATCTGCATTTTTACAAAATTTGTCATTGATTCATGTTGCATATGCACCAGATGATATTTAATTAGAAATCCCCTCGGGTTTCCAAAGAAGCTAGTACAGATATTCTTTCTATGTCTAAATTATTTGCAGAGGAGAATTTTACATATGTCAGAGTATTTGGGAGTTATTCGTCTCCCCACGTCCTACCATATTATATTCCTGATAAGTTACTTGCAAGAGAGATAGCCTACCAACTTGTTAATAGTATTACTAAACAGCTGAAAGATGCTAAGAAGGTCATTTGGCCTAATTTCCCTTTACAGTGCGGTACTTTTTCACTTTTTGATATTGGCCATACCTACAAGGAGGTTTCAAATATTAATCTACTAAATTTGGCAGTAATTCCAAAGAGGTTGTATGATCAAAATGATGTAATTAAAAACTACATCACAAAGCTCAAAATGAAGCCTTTTGTAAAGGAAATAGATGGATTTGATGATCTCTTCCAAGGCATGGAAAAGTTTTCAAATATAATTAATTTTGCAGCAGTCAACTAGGCCAAGATTATTTGGAATCCTTCCAAATATATAGAAATAAGGAACTGGAGAGAGTTCCTCTCAACTTGTTAACTATTGAAGATGTGAATAGACCTACTCCCAGTATCATCTTGGATAATGAAACAAAAGACATGTCTGAGGATGAATCGGGTCAATCAGAGCATCAATCTCACGATTCGGATCATTCTGAAAATGAATCCAAATCCAGAAAGGATAGCCTATAAAATATAATTGACTAGGTAATCCAAGAGATAGAGATGCGGGAAAAAAGAGAAAGTAATGGAACAGAGTCAACTTCTCAAGAAGTTCAGCACAGTCATAACACACTTGATCAGTCAGAAAAAGTCCCAAATGAAGAATTTGAGTAGTGAATGGATGAGTTTTTTGAAGCAATAAAAACTCCTAAAATCAATCCCAATGTTGATCAAGTTACTATTTTTTAGACACCTGAACATTCCCAAAAGATAGTGGAAATTGTTAATCCACTACAACAAGTTCCAAAAACTCATGATCGAGAGATCATACCGACCTACCCTACAGAACAAATAGTTTTACAACTTGAGGAAATTCCTTCACTGGATATCTTCTACAGTCCTAGCCATAAGACTGTAGTCAAAAGAAATAAAATGAGGATAATTGATGAGACAGTCACAGATCTCACAAATGAATTTTTTGACATTTTGCGGAAATATCCCTTAGAAGATTCTACAAAACATTTAACTAAATTATTACAGTATGTAGGGGCATATGTTATTTCCATTGTTGATAAAGCTACTAAGGTTAAAATGTTTTTGAAGTAGAAGGAAGAAGAAATACAAGAACTAGAGAGATTGTTAGATCAAGAAAAATATAACTCCAGTGAGTAAATGAAATCAAAGATGACCCAATTTCAAAAGGATTTTGAAAAGGTTAAATTTCATCATCAAGCATAAATCACTAAGAAACAAGCACAAATAGAAGCAGCAATGACCATATTACGAACCCAACTACAATTAGAGAAATTCAACAAAGAATCATTGGATATAAATGCTAAGTTAAAGAAACAACAAGAAGTATTTTGCCAACAAGCTTCTATTATTAACTCTTATTGTGACTCAAATGAAATACTGATCCAGCAAGTGGCTATCCAGAAACTTGAATGTGAGAATCTCAAGAAGAAAATCAATAAACACATTCAATGGCAAGCATCAGACTCAGGAAAGGAAGCTAATCTACCCCAGGTAGATGAGTTCCATAAGGATATCCTATTCAAAGATTGGGAAGCACAAATAAATCAGGCAGAGAAAGCATCATGATTATCAAAGGAAATTATTGAATATTTATGTGAATAGATGGTGAAAGCTAAAATCACAGTGGCAGCAAAAGGCAGACACACAGGATGAAATAATTAAAAAGGTAAATAAGTTTGATCAAGAAAATTATTGAAATTTTCTGATCAAACCTTATCATCAATACCAGATCCTACTGTCTTTAACAGATTCAACAAAAAGATCACAGCCAATACTCTCAAACGTAGTATTCAAGGAATAGATCAGATCGATTATTTCACAACCAGCTCAGCTCAAGCCCATGCTAAACATTTTTCAACTTCGTGACCAAATCCAAAAGAAAGGGTGGAATTCATAAATCATATTGTTACTTTATTTTCCTATATTGTAGTTTAAATTAGTCTTATGAGGATGGTTGTTTGAAACCTCCTCTATATTTTTGTAATAATATATTTTAGAACATAGTTAGTTTAGTATTTAAACCCCTCTCATGCAGTCTGAGAAGGGTCCAGAAATATGTCAAAAACATTTGCAAAGAATGCACTATTGTAAGTTTGTGAATGCTTTGATGAATTAATGGAACACATCTGTTATGTTTTGACAATTAATGTTGTTTAACTGATGTTGCGCTACTGTACTCTTTAAATTTCTTGAAAGTGAAGAGCAGATCAATTACTGTCAGTTTACATGAGTATAAATTCGTACATATGGTACTTATATTCACTTGTATTAAGTATTACTTTATAGATTGACAATTATCTTTTTATTACATTGTATATTTGAAACGTTATTACATATGAATGTTACATGCACTTCTGTTCTAATATTTGTTTGTGATTTCTTACTGAATGTATAATCACACATATGAATGCTATATATTTTTCACAATTCTTCTAATCAAACTACTTTGTTAGAAGAATCATCTTACATAATTTTCATCTCTTTCAACTATTAAATGATCTATTTTACTAATAGTTGAAGGATATTTTTTTAGACCACATAAAGGAAGAAACAACCTGGGTATATAGTAGAATAAATAGTTTACATAGATGCATATGATAGATTAAAATCATTCTCCATTTGCATGTTGTATAATCAAAACACCCTCAAAATCATCCTTATTGGGAAACCGGTCCCATTATCCCCAGTTGGAGCCACTACACCAAATGGAAAAGGAGTTGATTTAAGGTCCGGACCGGGTGGATTTCCCCTATGTTTCAGCAGTGGAATTCCGAGGCCTCAACAAGGGTCTAGGTTTAGTATTAAGCATTTTGACAATTTGACTTCTGTATTCAGTGACTTTTATGATTTCACCAAAAGGGACAAGAATTTTGATTTTTGAAATTTCATTTTCTAGATTGAAAGTTGGCTATGTTTTTTAAATTTATTTGCCAAGAGGAGTACCTTTATTTTGTTCAATATCCTTTGGACCATCTTTCTTAGGCTGATTTTTATTGGCTACTATAGGAAAATTTCTATTCCTAAGGTTGTATTATTTTTTCATCTCAAAAATAACATGTTGATAGCCTTTCAAGTAATCAGATTGTTTTTCAGTCTCATGCTTTCCTATGTCATTGCTAGATTCATCATGCTCCTCTTTTTTTAAGAACATCCATGCTTCATCTTCATCCAAATATTGAATGATATCCTCTTGAATTTTTGGTTGTGTTTCTTCTTCATCCACTAAGTTTTGTTGAAAAGGAGGCCTAACTTGTTGATAAGGCTGATTTCTATTTTCTCTTGGTCTTTACTGAATTTGAGGTCTTCTATATTGTGGATTTCTGAATTGTGATTCTTGTTGTGCAACAGGAGGAGGATTTCTTCCAAGAGCTAGTCTATCCATAATCATTTCCATAGTTTTCATCATGGTGTCAAATTTCACATCCGAATATGTAGAGGGTTGTTCTTCCTCTTTTTCTCTTCCTTTTCGAACCTTAGAATATTTTGTTGCAGCCATGTTAACCTCAACCTTAAAAACATCATTTTTCATATCAACCAAAGTGGCAGATTCCCTCTCCCTCAAAAAAATGGAAAAATCATAATCAAATACTTCAGCATAATGTAATTGGGCAACCCCTGGGGGAGGTTTTATATGAGCAGAAATAGAATTATAAAACTTATTGAACCTCTTTCAAAAATCTTGAACTGACTCATTATTAGCTTTCTTCAAATTATTATATTTAGTCAAGGCTTGAAAATGATTTATCTTATTTCCCCATTTTCTTAAGAAACTATCCTCCAATTGATCCCAATTATGCAAACTTCCTAGGGTTAAGGCTTTAAACCACTTTCTCACTTCACCAATAAAACTTTGCACAAACAACCTCATTTTGGCATATTCATCATCTACCTCCTCTACGTATATAAATTCATTGAATTTTTCAACATGCTTCTATGCATTAATTCCCCCCTCTCCTCCAAAATGATTTATCCTAGTGGAATATCCTTGTGGGAGATCATGGAGTAGGGTAGGAAAAAAAAGAGGGGCATATCTAGAAGGCCTGTAGGAGGAGCAGGAGGAGGGACTCCAACCATACTAGTAGTGATAGTACTAGCTGAAAATGCAGCAAATGGAGTAGTTATTAAATTAGGAAAATATGTAGTGAAAGGGGATGTGATGTTAGGAAATTGAGTGACAAGAATTTTCAGCTCAGAAATAAAATAACACCACTTAGGTAAAGGGGCACTAGCCCTCCTTCTCAATAGGAAATAAAAAGGATCAAGTTCTTTTAATTTTTCTAAAGACTCATGTTCTAATGATAATTCTAATGTGACAGTTTCCCAAAACCCTTCTTTATCTTCTTTCAAAACAACAGATGTAGTATCAATTCCTAACCTTTGTAGATCTAAGACAATTTTTGTTAATTCATTCTCTGATTTAAATCTAAAAAGTGCTTCTTAAAATTCTATCTCTTAAAAACTTTGAACACCTTTAGAAGGTAAAGATAAAGCTATTATATGATATGGAATACCTGATTTTTATTAGTTACCAATACCTCTAAGAAATTTCTTTGGATAATCAACTATCTCTGGTGGATCAGGGTTTGTATTGCTCCTCGTATGAATATTCTTGGAAGCCACCTTTAAGCTGAGGATACGAGTGGAGTGACCAAGGTAGAAGTACAACCTCGAATATTTATGATTTCTTGCTACCTTCAAGAGCTTAGTTACTTTGATAGGAATCAATTACCCAGGATAATGTAGCTTCAACTCCTGGTAGATGCAAAAAAATGTTATCAATAAGATGGAGCAGATGGGTTGTTCAACCATCAACCTAACATAACTATTTTGAACCACTTTTGACTGGCAGTTAACCCTTCCAATCAGAGAGGGATCTCTCAAGGAAAACAATGGGATATTTAATATGGAATTTAAATTGCAGATGGCTAAGTTTTTTTATGCTTTATGTGATTTTTTATAAGTGGAAGGGTGTTTGATAATTACCATTGGGCATGGAGTCAACAAAGGAAATTCAATTTACAAACAACTGTATTCATGGAAACTAAGGCAAATTGGCTTAAAACATAAAATTTTACAGCATGCACAGTCATATGAAGGAAATTGGAGCATTTAACCATGAATTCCAAGTAATCATACTACCATGAAACTGATAACAATACACAAAGTGTAGAGATAAAACATAAAAGCCAAGGAGAATCTCAGGTTGTAAAATAGTTTTCTGCAAAATGTGTATTATCTTGATAAATAAAAATTACATAGTAGCCCCCTCATAACATTCATCAGCCCCTTCAAATTGAAAAACTCCCTCATATATAGAGTGAGGCTTCTTTACAATAGTCTTCCATGTGGGCTAGACTCAATACCTTAACCAAGAAACCTAATTCTAGTAGGATTACATCACATAGATAATTTACAGGGATATTTTTTGTTTAACAAATTTTCCATGAAAAAAGGAATATATAACCATTAAATAACCTTAACAAAACTCTAACAGACTATGCTAGTCATCCTTATCAAATATAATTGACTACTGAGGTGTAGTATAGCTGATGCACTAGAATAAAGACCTCGTAGGCTTGAGCTGGAATAATGAGTTGTAGTGATGAGCTGACGTCATAAGTTAACTTGATGATTTTTCAGATACATAGAGGTTGACCTACTGAGTTGTCCCCTTTAAAAATGAGATAATTATGTGCATGCTCTTGACTTGTGTTTTATCCTTTTCTTCAACGGTTTGATTGCCCACAAATCATAAAAACTTCATAATGCTAGAAAAACATGGTACAAGCAGTTTGGTAGAAAATTAAAAAATCACCCTTCTACATGTAATCAGAATTTTACGACTATTCTAGGGTCATCTGTGAGGTTAATGAATTAAATACATGCCTTGAGCCTTCATATTTCTGAAATTTTAACTGATGTTTGCCTCTATTAAAAGCTATAGCAGTGTCGTAGCAAATTTCTACCTTCATGCCTAGGAGTTGCTACGAAAGTGCCTAGTTGCTGAGATTTTGCATTTTCATCATTCTTTCATCTCCAAAACACTTCTAAAATCCTATATAAGGTTGTATAGTACCATTATCCATAGCATAAGCAAAAATTTGATGGTCTTTTCATATTCATGGGGCATCTTCAGTAATGGTAATGATTTTGAGGCCCCTCTTCAAAATTTCAGCTTGTATCATTTCCATTTGGGATTATAAATCTTTGACTTGATCCTGTAACCTCCTTCTATTGGCTTGCAACCATATTTTCCTCCTCCTTAGGTGTTTCATCATCCTATGTAAAGGAAATTTCCTCTTTAACATATTTCCAGATATATCTGCCACTTCATTGTAATAGTCCAGTTTCTTATATATGTCTTTCTTCAATTCCTCATTCAGCAATTTTGATTCTATTACCTCATTTCGAGCATATCTCAACTGCTCTTGCAACATCTCCACTTCACCTTTCTCTTGAACAATCTCCTTTACTTTCCACTTTTTCGAAGGTTCTAGTTATGCTGGAGGCAATTCAGGTATCTCTTCTTCTGATGGAAGCTTCTCCTTTAATGGTTGCTCAAGCATCTTTCCTTTCAGTTGTTGTGATCTTGTGATAGTTTTTTTGGGCTTGAAGATAAAACCTAAATCTTCTTGAGAAAAATACAACTTCCTGGCTCTTTTGTTTTTCTTTTTAATTTCTGCCTCCTTGATCTCAAGAGGATACACAATGGGGTTTTCTTCAATTTCAATAGCCTCTAGGATATCTTACAACTTACCTTTTCCTTCAATTTGGATTCTAGTGATCCTCCTTGTATAGGTTTTATTTTGTTGCTTGTAGAAGTTTTCTTTGCTACAACAGTATTTTTCACATGCTCAACTTCAATTTCTATAGGCTTTGCAATACGCTCCATTTTTGCCTCATGAATAGTTACAGGTTCTGCTATTGATTTCTTGTCTTCCCTTCGAGTACTAGATTTAGATTTTGGTGTTTTCCTAGGAGTGACAACATCAACTTCGTAGCCACTTTAAAACAAAAATTTGGGCCAATATCTTTTCAGTTTATTTAACTCTTCAACCACTAGTAACTTAATGAGAGCATGATGAAAAATTGATGTGTCACTGGTATCAGGCTTGGCCTGAACCTTGTCAGCCATTTTTCCCAAGCTTCTAAACAAATAGAAAGGTATATGTAAGGTTCGTGTACCTGTGAATTGCAACAACAATTTGAAATGGTATTGATATACCATGTGGAATATACCCTCACAAGTGAATCATTTCTGGATCACCATCAGAAAATTATAAAATACTCTTTAAGGAAAGTTAAGGGAAATCTTGAAGCCATATCAATGCATATGTGTTCTTCTTTTAGGAATTCATCACAATTCTGCAATTTGAAATTCTGCGTTGAACCATAATTCACCTGACCTAGGGATCTTTGTGGCTTGAGCAATGGTGTCAGGGGACACTGCAAAATTTAGTATGCCAACTTTAGATAATGTTCCTATGAAGTTAATGGAAAAATCCTTTGAAACTTTCCCATGATACCCCTACAATTTTTGACAGAAATGAAGACACCCCACATTGGAAAATGCTTGGGTGAATGTGGGGTCTTATTCTAGCAACCTCATGTCCATGGGCTCATGCTTCACCATGGACCCTCATTTATAATTTTTCCTCTAGTTTCCATAGCTCCAACGCATAGTGAGCAACATCCTGACACTTGCAAAAGAGTTTAGGGAAAACAAAATGACTTTTGACACTAAGAGAGCTTACCCTATGATAGCTAGATAGACCACAAGACAACAATACCGATGTTTAGACAAAAATAGCAGCTCATAAGGAGGAAATGAGAATTAGTGTGACAACAAATCTATAAAAAAGGTGAAAAGTAACGAAATGAAGGACCAGCGATATGGTGCACGTGTTTAGAAAATAATCAATAAATACAATAGGGTGCAATCATGACCCAATAAGCTCTGACCACCTCTGACCATACCCTTTTTTGAAACTTGTACCGTTACCCTACCGTTAGCAGAAAAAAATGACTTTCGTAGTGAAAACTATGTTAGGGAAGGCAGATTTTCTAAAGAAGTGTCAGGAACTTCTGTAGCAAATTCTGACCTATTTGAACTGGATTTTCTGCGAAAGTTTGAAAAAGTGTCAAACTCACAATGATGACCATATCAGCTCCAGGGACATGAAACTTTGGATTTTCTCTTTATGATGACTCACTAAGACCCATAATTCCCTTGCAAAATAACTAAAAGACCTTTATGCATGTGATTATTTTAAAATCAAAGACTTAAAAATCCTATTAAACCCTAACTAAACTAACCATCTTGACTCATGACTCAAAACAAACCTAATGGTTATCTTGGATAACGCAATGAATAAAATTATGGGTACTACCCAAACCAATAAGCACTATTAACTTTTTCTTCTTGATATTCCTTCTATCTTGAGAGTTTGAGGTGTGGTAATTCATGCCAATGCATTACAAGATATGGCCAGATTTATTTCTTCTTTCTCTAGGGTTGGTTCCTAGAGTATATCCTCCTCTTTTGGTGTTTCTTGTTCCTTTTCTTCCTCCTCTTCACAATATATGTAAAATAATTTATTCTCAACGCACTTATGACCTTTAGTGTATTTTCTATCATAAATATAACAAAGCCCTTTTTCTATTTTTTCCTCCAATTGTTGTGGTGACAACCTTATAGGTTATGGAAGGCTAGCAACAACAACACTTCCATTTTTATAGTTGTGAGTGGTAGACTTTCTTGTTGCCATAATTTTGTTTTCAAATTTTCTTGCCACCTTGAATGCCTTCTTCAATGGATCAAGTTCCCAAAGGCGAACCTCATGGTGTATGTTATCCTTTAAAGTCCCTATGAAGACATCAATCCTATGCTCCTCTGGAATATTTTTTACCCTAGTATTCAATTTTTGGAAGTCCTCAATTTTCTCTCCATTGAACCCTTTTGTTTGAGATTTATCAATTGGCTAAGGAAGGTTTTTCTCTTTATATCCTCATAATGTGCTATCATTTCCTCCACAAAAATTGACCAAGTGACAAGTGGTTTATGAGAATAAATCCACTGATACCATACAAATTGATTGGGTTCTAAATATAAATTTGCAATGCATATATTTTGTGAGTGTTGCACATCACGAAATACAAAATATTTCTCCATTTGTAGTATCCATGTTACCAATCCTTGCCATAAAAATTCCTCATATCGATATTTGGAATATGGTGGTTATTAAACCTAACATTGGAGTTTCTAAAATCATAATTCATATTCCTTTTGTCCTCATCCTGATTTTCATGGATTACCTTGTCACCACTGAGAAGCCTTTATTGCAACAAATTTGTCAAACCTTCCATGTCTGCTTTCAAACTATCTATATTAGCTTCCATTCCATCCTTCAAACCATCCATATTAGCTCCCATGTCATCCTTCAAACCCTCCATATTAGCTTCCAGTCCATCCTTCAAACCCTCCATCTTAGTTTCCATGGCATCCTTTAAACCCTTCATATTAGCTTCCATGCCATCCTTCAAACATTCTTTGTCTGCTTTTAAACCATCCATTTCATCTTTGGTTTCTCTTTGTGAGAGCAAAATTTGTTGCACTTGGTCCCATAATTATGTGCCATAGTAGATATTTTTGAGGGCTTAATGGGTGTAGAATTATTTTGTTTTGTGGGAATTTTAGAACCAAATATTGATATATATGCTTCAATATGCCCTTTGAATCACTTCAAACTGATTTTTCAAACAAAATTTATGCAAAACCTAAAAAATACGCACCTTTTTCTTAATTTTTTGGAGCTCGATATTGAAATGGTTGTATCTCTGTAATTTCGGATTTCCAAGGTCTAAAGTTTGGTCTTGTGGTAGCCCTCTAAATCTTCTTTCTAATTCCACAAGTCATACCAATATTGGATTCTTCAATAAAGAGTTATTCCAAATCTCCCATGATGATTGATTATGGACTAGCTCAGTAGATTGAAGTTGTACAAGATGCCACGTGTCACTTTTTCAAAATTCGGCCCTAAAATTGCTACATGAAAAAATAAATTATGTTAAATTTTAGCCACTTTTTACAAAATTCAAATCCGATGCCTAAAACGAAAGTTATAACGGTTTTCCCTAGGTCACCCGTTTGAGATGGAATTATGGAGCCTGAAAAAACCCTAATTTACTCGAATCATATCTCTGAAAATATAGCGAACCAAGATCTTAAATTCGTACAAAAAGTTCACCAATATCTCATCTCCATGTGGTTTCAATTTAAGCTTCTGAAACCTCGTAAAAAAAAATTATAGCGAAAATTTCACAATGACCTATCAGAAGAAGTGAAACCCTAGAATCCAAAGCTCTGATACCAAATGTTATGCAACAAGCTCACAAAATAGAACAAACGATAGATCAGTGACTTAAAAATTAGCCTCTTCGAGGGGGAAACCTCCTTTAAATTATAAAAATGAATAATTCTTTGATGATACAAATGACAATACCTCCTTTGTATATATAGGAGTCTCAGGGGTCACAATATAATCAAAGCCTACATAACAATAATAATGTAAGGGCACAACAATACAAATAGTGGGATTCTATGGGGGCTACATGGAAACAATAATAACAATAAGGGGGCTACACTAACAATAATAATAAGGGGGGTACACTAGTATTATAGGGACCTAACATATTAGCATTCTTCAAGTTTGTTATCATTATGGAAAGTCTCAGGAAGTTTTGGGTAGTGGTCTGGAGGTTGTCCTGGAATTGTTGGTAAGATCTCGGGACTGCATGCACTGAATTGAAGATTTTGGGTCACAACCACACTCATTCATGATTGTGCATGCGGTTTTAGGGTCACAACTTCACTCATGCAAACTTGGGCATGTGATTGGAGTGTTAGGTCACTAAAAAGGCAGTTTAGGCCAGGGTTTGGTCACCGGGGGTGGTATTTTGGCCCCTGAGTGTCTTGTAAGTCGTGCAAGATGTCAAGTTGTGGTCAGTAAGTTTCATTTGTCATCCAAACTTCCATAAGTGAAGCTTTTAGGTCAGTTCATGTCATAGTCACTCTTCGTCTCATGTTTACCCTAGCAGACCGATGAAATTGAGTAAATGTGGGGTGGAGTGGTTACACAACAAGACTGTTATAGGATTAGGGGAAATTTTTTATTGAAGAGTCAAGAATATGACATTAACATTAAACCTACTAAAATCATTAAAGGCCAAGGATTAGCTAAGGTGTTGATTAGAGGAAATGAATAAGCCTTGAGGATTGGTGAAAATGACCAAATGTTGTCCTAAGTGAATTAGAACATGATGAGTAGTACCATGACATTATTTATCGTTTAAATAATCCATATGTCCTAATCATTTAGTGGACCAAAAAAATATATCCTTAAGATTAAAATCCATAAGATTTTGTATAACCCAAGATGGTCTTCGTTAGATGAACCATAATGGAATAATCCTTAGATGTGTTAACAAGGAATAAGGCAATAGGTTGATTGAGGAACTCCATTCAAGGTATTGTGGGGATCACTTTGCAGCCCATATTACTACACGTAAGATCTTGAGGAAAATTTACTATTGGCCTACATTATTCACTAACACTAATGATTATGTTAGGTCTTGCTAACCATGCCAATTATTCTTAGGGAAACAACAATTGCCTACTTTACCTTTAAAACTATTCATTTTTTAGGAAGTTTTTCAACAACGGGGTTTGGAATTGATTGATGAATTTAAGTACAATTATTTTAATGGATATTTTTGGGATTTGACTACAACAAACTATTTCATTAGTTGGGTAGAATTCATACCAACAAAGAATTTAATTGAATAAGTTGTAATGAGTTTCATTGAGCATAGAACAATCACAAGATTCAGTGCCTTGGCCAACATTACTACTAATAATGCAAATGCCTTTATTTCTTTAGCCTTGGAAATTTTTTCTTCAAGAATGGGATTGTTCTTTCTCATTCATCTAATTATTACTTGTAGGTAAATGGATTGGTTTAGTCTAGCAATAATAATTTAATGCACATCATCAAGAAGATTGTAGGTGAGAATATGAATAATTAGGATAGTAAAAGCAAGTATGATATATGGGTTATCGTATCATGACCAAGATCTTTAGTGAAAATACCCCTTTTAAATAAGTATATGGAATTAAATAAATATTACCTATCAAGCTCCATATTCCTATTTTTAATATTATACAACATTTGACAATGAACCATGAGGCTTTGAAAGGAAGAAAAGATCAACTTGTAGAGTTAGATGAGTTTAGGAGACATACTTTTGATCAAATGATAAGAAAAAATATAAACTTGAGGGGACATTTGATCATTACTTGAAACAAATAAATTTTGAAGAAGGAGATATGTAAAAATCTGGGACAAGAGAAATTAAAATCCATGTATGTGTAAGAAGTTTGATAGTTTGTGGCTTGGTCCTTACAACGTTGAGAGGAAGTATGGGATTAAATCTTCCTATTTAGCCAATCTTGATGGAGATAAACTACCTTTATCGATTAATGTGCCACTTCTTAGCTTTACCATGCAAAAGGTAATTAACTCCTCTATTAGCTTATAGTAGCATAGTTATAGGTCATTTTGTGTGCATGCATTTTGATTGAACTTTCATTTTATTTTAGTTATTGGCTAATATTTTGTATTCATATAACATAGTTTCATATACAACAGGTTCATATCCCCTTGCTTTTTGTTGTTGATAATTATATTTTAGAATGTAGTAGGATATCTTAGAGTTATGTAGAAATGCAAGTCTTGGAGTTCCAATGAATTTGAAGTTCTCATGCACTCTATTTCAAGTGCATGTCCCTATATTGGAGCCAAATGTCACCCCCTCAATTTTAGGATAACTATAGGATTTTTTTCTTCGACAATCCACATTTTAGATAGTGGTCCCAATGATGACATTCAACATTCTCCATAGGTATTAGCCCATATATGCCTCTCATATCATGCTCATATGACTCATTTGATAATGATAGTGTCCTGACACACATGAGGTGCATTAGTCATTGATTCATACTAAATTTTTTGATTTAATGTATTTGAAATGTATGTAGGGTTCATGGTTTGAAATTGATAATGGATCATGGTGCTTAGAAGTTATTCCTTTTTCCTTGCTTCACCTTGGAAATTATCATCCATTCCTACTCAATTATATTCGTTCTTGAGGAAAGGGGTACCAATGGATAACCTTGAAAAGGGTAATGTGCCCATCTCTTCTACATACTTAACATACTCCACATATGCCCCCTTTATTATTCTTTATTTTGGGTTGGATATCACATGTACCCCAAAAAAATCCATACTTAATAATCCCATGGGAATGATGGGCTTGGATGCTTGAGGTTGATGCAATTGTATTAAAAAAAGAAGGAGAAAGAGAGTGATACACATTTCAAAATACAAAAGAAAAATGAAAGGGATATTAATGATAAATAAAAATAAAAAGAAGCTTGAGCTCTACCCCCTTGATATGAGGCTATTGCCCCAAGTCTTAATGCAATGAGATGCATAACCAAAGAAGGACAAAGGTTGATCATCCTAACACTTGTGAAATGAAATGCATATACATGAAAAGCGGGATTTCAAAGCAAAACAAATAATGCAAGAAAAAGGAAAGAGAATGAGATAGAAATACATGGTACTAAGGAAAGGATAACTCAATCCACAAATAACTCCCTCTACAAAGGTGTTCATAGGGGTGAATATCATATGTAGCCTTGCATGTCAAAGACAACTCTTGTTGAGAAACCAAGTGAAGTGTAGTTTAATGCTTGATTCCTCTTCTTGATAGTTACTTGTGAATATTAGATGTTTTTCTTATACTTCTTATGTCTTTTTCATCAATAAATTATAAAAATGTTAAAAAACATAAATATCAGTAAGAGACAAGAGAAACCAAAATTAGGTTGCTAGCCAGGGCAATACCCACAAGGGGAAAACCCAACAATCCTTCTCAGAACCAGATCAAAGTGAGATATCCAAGATTAATACCAAGACCAAACTGCCACCATGAGGCCAAGTCCAAACCCTCCTCCAAGTCACCTCCAAAGTCAAATTCAACCCTGACAAAATATGCTCCAATATGTTCAACGTCCTGAAATTTAGACCTGCAATAGGGGGCCAAAATTTGGCCTATGGTAGCCTTAGAAACTTTGACCTCTTTTCATAGAATTATGTCCCTCACACGTGTGAGCTAGTAGAAGTCCAATATTCGATCAACGATGCATAATTATCCTTGTTCTTTCTCTCTCCTTTGACTCAATCTCTTACTCCTTCGTTAGGTGAAGAAGATACTTGTTGTGATAATAAATGAATATGCTCCAAGTAGGTCAAACTTGTCTCTAATATATAGTTTTCCAAGAGGGTCGAATAGGTGCCACTTGGAGGGCTAGGCCGACTTATCTAGGGAAGGCCGTCTCGGTCAACATGTGGACTAATGACTCAATAAATTTTTTTTTTGATTCTTTTGAATCCAAGCATGAAGAACATGCTTTAACAAAATATAAATAAATGTAATAAATACATAAATGATAATTTTATATTATGATTCTACAAGGTATTTTTTAAGGATTTAAATAATTTCCTATATATAGTATTGCAGGCGACTATTCTGGTTTGAAAATTCATACGCATAGAATGTAGGAAAATATTCAATAAAAAAAATCTAATTTACCATTAAAATTGGTAAATTTTTGGCGTATATAATCCATTTAATCATATATATGTAAAAAATAGGCAAATATTTATCCAAATTGACAAATATTTTTTTTTCGAAAAATGTTCAAAAAATAGTCCATTTGCGAAATTTCTCCCTTAAAATTTTCCCTAAGACTGACTCTAGTTAAAACTTCAATACCTTTCCCATGAAGTAAAACCCAAGTTATATCATTTTCATACACAATTGCACCTTGATTGGTTTCCTGGGAAATATTCCAATTCTTGGGCCTTGACATACCTAATAGGGTTTTAGGATGGTCCTCCCACACCTAAACTTGGAAAATTGCATAAAGTCATAGGTTAGTGTAAAGTTTGAAGAATATACCTAATGTGATCTATTTAATGGTTGTTACATGAACATGACTCACTTTATATGTTGCATTTACTCTTATACATAACTAAGTTGGTCTCACATGGATACTTGACGCTCCTCTTTGTGATGATGCTTACACATAAATAATATTTTGGAGGACAATGATGATGACTTCTCCCACATTTGATTGAGGTTGTTCCACCATCTTTGGAGGATATTGGACATCGTGAATGGTATTGGCAGACTTAGCAGGACATCTCACCACCCATTGGAGATGATACGTTGGACACTAGAGATGGGACATTGCATCTACACCATGGTGTGGCAATTGAAGATGAGAGGTCTCACATTTATGACATATTTTTACAATGATGTCACCATTTGCATTCTTGGTGCAATACCAGGGCTCACCACTTTTTGGCGTTGTTTCCGGGGAGGTGTCTGTAGATTCTTTGATTTTTTTTTAGCATTCTTTTATGCTTTCCTTTTACATGTTGTTTCAATAATATTGAAAAAATACAAAAAAAATCTTATTTTCATGCCTCTCAGGAGTAGGGATACTCAACGAAAATTTTTACCAAAAACCCCCCACATCACCACATAGTCACCCTTCACTCTTCTTCAGTGGCTGTGAGGTTGAAGACACCATACGTGAGCCTTCTGAAAAATTTTGAAGAACCTATTGGAGAAGAAGAAGATCTTGTTTCACCTAAGGGGCCTACTTCATCTATTCAAACCATGGCTAAAACTGAAGCCCAGTGAGCCTTTCCCATTAGAGAGGCAGACGGGGAAACTAAAATGAAGAACATTAGCCCCTTATCCCTTCCACACTTTCATGGACTTACCTCTGAATATCCTGACACATTCAGGTTTTAATTTTTTGTTTTCTATAGGACCTATGACTGTGCCTCAGATGATCAAAAGTTGAATTTATTCCCATCTACCCTTAAGGATGCAGCCTTGCGCTGTTTCATGGGTCTACCTGGGAATAGCTTCACTACCTGGGCACAGATGCAAGAAACCTTCACCAACAAGTATAGGGATTACTGTAGGTCCAAGGAAACTAAAGATGAGATATTCAAGATGACTCTAGGGTCTGATGAATCCCTAGAAGAAAATGAAGAGAGGTTTCAGTTAAACTATAGATGTGCACATAGATGGTGTCATAATCCCCAATAATCTGATTGATCTCAAGGTTGCCATAAATGTCATGACCAAGGAAACTATGTTAAAACTCAACCCACAATAACTCTGGAAGGAATTGTTGAGGATGTTATGGTTTCAATTGACTCTTGGGAGTATCCTATGAATTTATTGGTTATGTAGCCAAAAACCTAGTTCAATGGATATCCTCTCATCTTAGGGAGACCTTGGTTAGCCACTGCAGATGCTTATATCAGCTGTCGGGTGGGAAACATGACTATTAAGAATAGGCCCTTGTCTAAACAATAGGTATTATATCCTCCAACCCAGCCTTCCATTGATCATGATCTACCTATATGGTTGGAGGATGAAGAAGATGAGGTATATAATACTACCCCCATTTGGTTACCATAGATGATGTTCTTAGAGGGGGGCAGCTTGATGAACATGAACTCATCTACCATGTCATTCAAAACTAGTCCCCCACTAACAGTCTACTTGAAAACCTAGTCAAATAATCTGAAAGCCAACTTTGGATGGAATTACACTTAGTCGATTCAACCTTTGAAACCAGATCCAATGAGTTTGGCCCATCCATATCTTTGAAAATAAACTTAAACCACGTAGATGAAGAAGAAACGCATTTATGCCAGCTTATGAAAGAAAACCTAGATGCATTTTCTTGTGATTACAAGGACATGAAAGGGGTGCATCCCTCAGTATGAAAACATCATTTTTACATTAAGGAAAGATGCAAGCTTGTGTGCCAACCCCAAAGGAATATGAACCCAGATCTAAAGGACATAGTCAAGGAAGAACTGCAGAAACTGTTGAATTCAGGTTTCATTTATCCTATATCAGAAAGTGAGTGGGTATCCCCTCTTGTCCTAGTCCATAAGAAGAATGGAAAATGGTGAATTTTTGTTGATTATCGGGAACTCAACAAAGCCACCAGGAAGGACCATTTCCCTGTTCCCTTTATAGACCAAGTCTTGGATGGCCTTGAAGGAAATAATTCATTTTCCTTATTAGATGGGTTTAGTGGGTATAACCAGATCCAAATCAGCCCTGAAGACCAGGACAAGACTACCTTCACCTGCCCTTGGGGTACCTTCACTTACCAAGTCCTGCCCTTTGGGTTGTGCATTGCCCCAACTACCTTCCAAAGAGCAGTCTCCAGCATTTTCTCTTAGCTATTCCATGACTCAATTGAAATATACATGGATGATTTCACACTCTATGGGGATGACTTCCAGGAGGCTCTCTCCAATTTGGGAAAAGTGCTGAGAAGGTGCATTGAGATGCATCTCTCCCTGAACAAGGAAAAGTATGAATTCCTGAAAATAGCAGGAGTTGTATTGGGACACTCAATCTCCTAAGAAGGAATACAAGTGGACTCGAGAAAAATCACCATCATCAAAAGGGTACATGCTCCTCAAAATCAGAGAGATGTAAGGAGTTTATTGGGTTTAGTTGGCTATTATACAAGGTTCATCAAAGATTTCGGCAAATTGGCTTCGCCACTATTTGTTTTGTTGGCCAAAGATTCTGAGTTTACTTGGTCTTGTCTTTGTCAAGAAGCTTTTGAGCACATTAAGGGAAATTTAACTACAGCCCCCATTCTCTAGGGTTAAAATTAGACTATGTGTTGGGCCAGAATTGTAATCTACGGCTAAATTACACTTCCCTAGGCAAGTGTTAGCCTAGAACAACAGGTGAAAGACTATACTACCATTTCTCCTAACTCAGAACAGATACACAGAGAGGATTGGATGCTTACTTGTTTTAGTCGCTTCCAAATGGCTCCTTTCTGTCGCTTCCACTACAGCTTCAAATTCAAGCGGTTTTGTTGGTTGAATGCTTCCTGCAAGAAAGAACACTAAAACAGCAGAAGATGTAATAATATAGATATATATTCAAGCTAGCTAGCTAAATCAGTTAAGCATAAACTACATTCATCAACCAAGATCTTACAATATGGAAAATAAAAGTTAACATAGATGCATGTAGGGAAAAACAAGAATTACTCTTTATTGATGATAGAAGAATAGGTTACAACCTAGTGACTGATTTGAAGTGACCTTCCATCAGAGTTCCCAAGTCTCATCACAGCATAAGTCTTTCCAGCCGCAGCTCCACAAATCAAACTCTCTATTTAAAATTCTCTTGTATTTCCCTACTCAAATTCTTCCTTTCAAACACTTAGATCTGTGTTCAATTTATAGATGAACTGTAGGTTGTTTTTTAATCAATAACATTCCAAAAATAGGCAAGATATGTTTCCATTCATGTAGATGTCAAATGGACACTTGGATCCAAAGCTTGACACATGTGAACCCTTCTAGAAGACATTGGCCAAGTGGAGATTCCAGAACAATGATAATTTCGCTCCCAATGTGACCAACGCACCTTTGAATGTCAGGAAGTGCTTTGAAGAGCAGCCTTGAATGGGGCTACCTACATATGCAACGCACTTAGGCCCCTTAGAGTCTGCGTTGGTGAGCTCCCACATGTTTAATAATAAGCTTCAAACTATGGAAAATCCTTGATTGATGAAAGTCTTGTTTGATTTATGTTTTTTCCTGTCTTAGGGCATATAGAAACTGAGATGATAGGGAATGATAGACCCTTTATCATCGATCCTGGAGATGATGCCCAGTTAACCAGGTCATTGGGAATGGTGCCCAAATTGACCTATAACAATTGCCCCCTAAAGCATGAGATCCAAATAATAAGAACATTTGATTGAGATGCTTTACACTGTGATGAGCCTGGAAACAAAGCGGAACGGTCACCTGCATCAATCTTACAATACATTACATCATGATATATCCTCTATTGATCATAATTTATGAGGGTAGGCATTCCCATATTCAGCACATAAAACAAACTAATAACATGTACATAATTCAAAAAGTCGTCTACATTGGAATTTTTCCCAGATGCAGACACGCCTACAGATATAGGCCCATGTTTGGATGAAAATCTATATGTAAGATCACCATACAGATGATATGTACAAAAATCCTGAAATCGCAGCCCAGATGGCTAAAACTAGATCCGGGGTCTTCTTATCTCATTCACTCATCATTCGGGTACAAGTCTAGCCATGTGAATATATGATTTGTCGTTGAACATGGAAAGACATCGTTTGATTACCAGCCAATTATGTGAGCTGTTAACAAACGCGAGAGAACCACCAATAATTTCAATGGCCCTCAAAGTACTATAGTACATTTTGTAAGGCGTGAATAGATGATTTGATGTCGAACGCCAAAATAAATATTTCGTTCAAAGGTTCGGAAGTGAGAATCTTGTCGATGCTGTAACAAGCCTCATGGTACTGGAATCTGATGTTTCTAAGTGAAATTCCTGAATATTTATTTGTAGTCAACAAGAAGTCACCTTATAGCAAAACTGGAGTTACTGATTTCGGAGACAAGGGTATGACTTGATATAGAAATTTTCAGGGATGATGGTCATGAAAATGAAGGTTTATGAGTATTGCAGATGGATGAGTTCTTAATCACTGGATGACTTCTCTTGAACATATCGGCGACACTATGATGAGTTGGCAGCATTGACCCAAAACCGAAGTGAAGGTATGATGAACCATAGGTGTGAATGAACATTCAAGATGATTACCCAACCCAAACAGTCACGAACATGGAGTGAAAGAAGTGTCATGTTCAAGAGCGACTTGCTACCAAAAAGAAACTTTGCTTGCTTTTCCAAAATTTTCCCCGGTCATTTGTCGACCAGTACCTCTTTATTTTTTAACAAGCTTGAGGAGGATAACATTTTCTTGATCTATAATTCAACCCTTTGGGTGAACAAAGAATAAAGTGTCATTATTTAATAATTTAACGAGTCTAGCGATGAATGAAACTCGATTCTTTCCATGATTGACAAGCTTGTCGCTATTTTATGTTTTAACGAGCTTAAAGACAGTGATAGCCCGGTCCTTTTTCATTTTTAGAGAGTCTAAAAAAGAGGACGAAAGAGGACTCTAAAAGTACTTTTTCGTAAATTTTTCTCTCAGATCCGAAAAAGTGTAAAATAATATCTGAAAGAACCTCTTTGGTCATGTTTAACCAAGGTATTCCTTTGTTCGTAAAGAATCCATCTCAGTCCAGAAAAGGGTTAAACTTATACTGAGTATATATCAATTCATTTACTTTAACGAGCTCGAAATGACAAGTGCTCGAAAATATTTTCACGTTATCGGAGTCTGAAAAGAGCTAAAAGAAGACTACAAGGGTTTATTTTTCATTGTTATTGAATCTCGAAAAAGAGATAAAAGTGTGCTTCATATCCTTTTTTATTTTTAACAAAGCTCGAAAAATAAGGAGAAAAAGTATGCTTTGTGGTCAAGTCATTCTTTGAATAAATCTACACAACTAATATTTTCATCAGTTGTATTTCCTATTCAGAACAACATCAAATGGATTAAAAATACCTGTTTCATGATAAAAATATAATAAAACCATAGTCATAGCAATAAATATTCATTGCAAACAATTAAATGAATAAATAAAAAGAGTTTTACTATTCATTTTTACCATTCCATAGTTACCATTTGCATTTTGGAGCTCTGAACCTGATTTTCCCCATGAACTTCAGCTATGGATTGCATGCAATTGTTAAGAATGTTTTGAATGCCCCCTTGCAAGAGCACATGTCGAATGCCCCCTGCAAGAGAATATGCCCCCAAGCTTCATTTCATTCATCTAATTATATTATTGATTACTAATAGCTAGATGGAATGAAGGTTCATTATAGGGAAGCATTTGTTTCATTTTTTAACGAGCTTGACACAAGAAAAGAACTATGCTCATGACCTGTTTCATTTTTTAACGAGGTTTACACAGTAAAAGAACTTTCCTCAAAGGCACTTGTTTCATTTTTTTAACGAGGTTGACACAAAAAAAAAATAACTATCCTCATAGGTACTTGTTTCATTTTTTAACGAGGTTGACACAAGAAAAAATAACTATCCTCATAACTCTGTTTCATTTTTTAACGAGCTTGACACAGTAAAAGAACCATCCTCATGGGAACCTATTTCATTTATTGAGGTTGACACAGGAAAATAACTATCCTCACCACCTGTTTCATTTTTTAACGAGGTTGACACAGGAAAAGAGAACCATCCTCATGGTGCAGTTGGAGTAGTGAGTGTGCGTTGGAAAAAACGTAGTCTAAAAGAGTCATCATTTAAGGAGTTTGATGAACACCACAGATGGTAAGTTATAACATGCGTTGACAGGTATTTTCCAGGGTTTTCATTGAATTTAGGAATGTCTGAGGGTAACATATGTGGTATCACTAGCCACCGAGGAGAGGAACCAGATAGGATTCCAAATGATGACATGGGTGAATTCATTGGACAAAACATCCAAGATGAAGCAACAACATATTTTGTCGCAGTTGAAATAGAGGGTTCAGTCTAGGATGTTATCTCAGCCATGGTAAAATGACCTAGTGTATACCCTATAGAATCTATGGGAACTGAAAGTGAAACAAGATCAACAAAAGCAGAGGAAGGTGATTGAGGAAAAGGCTCGTACAGGTAAAGCTCCTACTGAAAATGAGTTGGAATTAAAGGTGTCTCGTCTTGTGATATTTCTTAAATCAAAATCAAACCAGGTGGAAGAACTTAGCCGTCAGGCCCAAATTATATTTCAGGTGGTTGACTGTGCGATATGGGATACTCAACGACTACAATAGATTGTGGAATGACCAATTCAGGAACAAATTCCGGTTGTTCGACTTCGAGATCAATATTTTCTCCACTTAGTGAATATAGCAACAGAAATATAAGGGGATGATAGACCCTTTTTCATTGGTCCTGGGGATGATGTCTAGTTTGACCAATAACAGTTTCCCCCTAGAGCACAATGGGATCCGGATCAACTTCTAGTTGAACAACGTTGGTTTTGAGAGGTATGGTCTCAAATATTGGATGGATCGTGACCACGGGTAGCTGTGAGGACTCTGTCTTGACAACAGTAGAAAAACCAGGATTTGTAGAAACAACTTGTGCCAACTCTGGTATATGGGAAGATGATGCTTCACCAGAGGTACTAATGGTACTAGTTTCGGTAGATCGATGTTTATGCGAACGACGGGGGAAAGGATTTTTTTCTTCCACGATGACTTATTTATTTTAACCAAAAAAAAAATAAACAAAAAGAGGGTAATGCTAGGCAAAAGGGTTTACCAAGAAACTGTGAACTGCAGAATACCTCATGGTGAACCAAGAAGTACGGGCAGGTAATCTCCCCGAATGATGTGTTCGGTGTATCAAAATTTCAGGGCGGCCGACTCGATTCACTATGGATGGATAGCACCTAAAATTTGTCCTCCCAAATATACTCGAAGGTACGTGGAGGCCCAAGTCTGTATTAGCGTTGTCTAATGTGAAACCACACAGTGAGAGCACCCCTTTATACTTATCGTACTGTAACACTGCCCGATATACCCGAAAGTACGTAGACGAGCTATGATATACTAACGTACGTGGAGTGAGGTATCACACTCGGAATGTATCGCAGACAAGTTAACGACAGCTGCTATGTTTTACGAAACACGTCTCTAGCCTAGACCTTCTAAATGTTATCGTTAATGTTCCAATGCATTGTTAAGTAGATTGAGATTTATTTTATGTTGATCTTGCTTAACAATTTTCCTTTTAGGTTCACCATGATGATGTGTATGAAATTCTTAAAATGCAAGCTAAGAATGATAAACAAACTTTCACTTTCAGCTTTTTCAATGAAGAACCTAGCTACTAAGATAAGAGAACGCTAGTTTGTTGGAAAAAGAGAAAATAATTTGTGAGCAAACAAATCGATGAAAAAAAACAAAATCAATGAATCACAAACTAAATGCAGAGTTCCTAATGTTCCTTTTGCAAAAAACACACAATCCTATATGCAAATGAAAGTTTTTCTTTTCAAATTCCTTAATGTTATGAATGCAGAAAAGAAACTAGGTGCACTAGATCAATAATCAAAATTCTTTTTACTTTCGAGAAACAAAGAATACAAACAACAATTTCTCTTTTGAAGGAAAAACAAGGATTTCAACAACAATTTATCCTATCAAGGAAATGAATATTTTATGACAATTTCCTATTTCGAAAGCAAATGATTCTTAATGCAATCATAAAAAATAATTTGAAATAAACTTGTTAATGATAAAGAAAAACTTTTCTAAAGAAACATTGAACAAACTTTCAGCCAAAGGAGGAAGAAGTATATAGATTCGTTGGTCAATTGAGCATCAAACTTTTCAGAACACGGCAGCAAAAAAAACTGAAGCAAGTTGCAAAGTCAAATTCAAGGGAATGGGAGACAATGCTCTGCAAAGCACCCCTGAATGGGAGACAGTGCTCTGCAATGCAGCCCTAAATGGGAGACAATGCTCTGCAAAGCAGCCCTGAATGGGAGATAGTGCTCTGCAATGCAGCCCTGAATGGGAGATAGTGCTCTACAAAGTAGCCTTGAAAGGGAGAAAGTGCTCTGCAACGCACCCCTGAATGGGAGAGAGTGCTTTGCAATGCAAGCCTGAAAGGGAGAAAGTGTTATGCAAAGCACTGTGTCTTTTCTAAGGGTGCGTTGGGCGCAGTAGAAAAATAAAAAGCTACTGTTTGGCTCACTACCTTTTCAAATTAAGCTCTGAAAATTCTAATATTTATGTGAAATGGCTACTAGGTGGATTTAGAAAGCATATCAGAGACTAAAACACCTAGAAACAAGAGAAGTTCTCCCCAGTGGAGTCGCCAATTTGTTGGGCTAGAATTGTAATCTACGGATAAATTACGCTTCCCTAGGCAGGTGTTACCCTAGAAAAACAGGTGAAAGACTATACTACCGCTTCTGCTAACTCAGAACAGATACACGGAGAGGATTGGATGCTTACTTGTTTCAGTCACTTCCAAATGGCTCCTTTTTGTCGCTTCCACTACAGCTTCAAATTCAAGCAGTTTTTTTGGCCGAATGCTTCCTACAAGAAAGAACACTAAAACAGCATAATATTCAATAATATAGATATTTATTCAAGCTAGTTAACTAAATCAGTTAAGAATAAACTACATTCATCAACCAAGATCTTACAATATGGAAAATCAAAGTTAACATAGATGCATGTAGGGAAAAACAAGAAGTACTCTTTATTGATGATAGAAGGAGAGGTTACAACCTAGTGACTGATTTGAAGTGACCTTCCAACAGATTTCCCAAGTCTCATCACAGCATAAGTCTCTCCGATAGCAGCTCCACAAATCAAACTCTCTATTGAAAATTCTCCAGCATTTCCCTACTCAAATTCTTCCTTTCAAACACTTAGATCTATGTTCAATTTATAGATGAACTGTAGGTTGTTTTTTAATCAATAACATTCCAAAAATAGGCAAGACATGTTTCCGTTCATGTAGATGTAAAATGGACACTTGGATCCGAAGCTTGACACATGTGAACCCTTCTAGAAGACATTGGCCAAGTGAATATTCCGGAACAATGAGAATTTCGCTCCCAATGTGACCAACGCACCTTTGAATGTCGGGAAGTTCTTTGCAGAGCAGCCTTGAATGGGTCTTCCTGCATATGAAACACACTTAGGCCTCTTAGATCCTACATTGGTGAGCTCCCAGATGTTTAATAATAAGCTTCAAACCATGGAAAATCCTTGCTTGATGAAAGTCTTGTTTGATTTATGTTGTTTCCTGTCTTAGGGCATATAGCAACTAAGATGATAGGGAATGATAGACCATTGATCATCGGTCCTGGAGATGATGCCCAATTAACCAGGTCATTGGGAATGGTGCCTAAATTGACCTATAACACTATGCCTTTCCAAATACACACAGATGCATCAAACAAAGATGTGGGGGAATCATTGGTTCAGTTAGAAGAAAAATTACCTTATGCAATATATTTCATTAGTAAGAACTTGTCTAAGGCCAAAATCAATTACATTTTCACAGAGAAGGAGATGTTAGCCATTTTCCATGCTTTAAACAAATTTAGACATTATGTAACTGGTTATCAGACCTTTGTACACATTGACCATGCAACCATCAAATATTTAATGAAAAAACCAAATGTTAATGCTAGGATAATTAGATGATTGTTACTATTATAGTAGTTTGACCTAACCATTATCGATAAACCTGGAAAGGAGAATGTTGTTGCATATTTTTTATTCAAGTTAGCTCTATCTGCAGATGAAGAAGGAATGGTGGATGACCACCTGTTAGATGAACATCTTTTCTCCATCTTAGCACTCTCACTATGGTTTGATGGCATAGCTAACTACTTGGTTAATGGAAATTTCCCTCCTAATCTCTCATTCAAGGAGAAAATAAAGATCATCAGAAAAAGTGTCCCTTTCACATGGATGAGGGGGGAATATCTTTAAACTACACCCTGACCAAATTCTCAGAAGATGTGTGAGGGAGAAAAAAAAAATTTATATCCTCTATACATGTCATAATAGCCCTTGTGGAGGCCACTTTGTTGCAAAAATAACTACCTTCAAAGTTTTGTAGGCAAGATACTATTTACCTGCCCTTCACCAAGATGCCAGAAGATACACTAGTAGGTGCGACCAGTGCCAAAGGATGGGGAAACCTACAGAGAGGGATGAGATTCCTTTTCACCCTCAGGTGGCTTTTGAGCCATTTGACAAGTGGGGCATGGACTTCATTTGATCTATTGATCCACCATCTAGACATAAAAATTATATCATAGTCTACACTAACTACCTGACAAATTAGGCTTAAACAAAAGTTGTGAAGGTAGAAAATGAGGAAAAAGTAGAAGAATTTCTGAAGGAGAACGTGTTTTAAAAATTTTGATACCCCCGAGAAGTAGTCACTGATCAGGGGGCACAATTCACATCTCATCTCATTAATAATATTCTGAGGAGGCACAAGATAAAGCATAAGACTTCCACAGCCTACCACCCTCAAGCAAATTTCCAAGTGGAAGTGACCAATAGAGCCTTGGAGAATATCCTCACCAAGGTTGTGAGAAGCAGCAGAAAATATTAGGCGGATAGATTGGTAGAAGATACTTGGGCCTACAACACTACTTGGAAAAAAACAACAGGATTCACTCCTTATGACCTGGTCTATGGCAAGAAAGCTTTGCTTTCAGTTGAATTTGAGTTCAACACCTCAAGGATGGCAGCTGAGTTAGACCTATATATATCAAATGCCTAACAAAAGAGCTTTCTACAATTAAATGGATTAGATGAGTTTAGGATACAAGCACTCCTTCACACATAAGTGATTCAGTTGCAAAGGAAGGTCTAGTATGACAAGTACATTAAGGAAAATACCTTTCAAGAAGGATATTGGGCATTGTTGTATGACACACGATTTAAGGATTCAAAGGAAAACAAATGAAAAGATGGTTAGGACCTTAAAAAGTGGACAGATGTTATGATAATGGAACAGTTTATGTCATAACCATAGATGAGGAAGTAATTCCCCTACTTGTCAATGGTTACAGGCTTAAGGTTTACAAGAATCCCCTATCTAGGGTAGAATTTAAATCCATAAACAAGTAGGTATATATCATGGGAAACTCCATAGTTTCCAGTGCCTCCCCCTCCTAAAAAAGAAGATAAAAATAAAAAATAAATAGGCATGGGTGAAAGCCTCTCTGAGGTTACCTAGGCCAACTCCGGGGTTGAAAACCTCCATGAGGCAATCCTGGAGAAAGAAAAAAGAAAGAAAAAAAATAAAAAACATAGAATAAAAGATCCTTGGGTGAAGACCTCTCTGAGGCACCCAAGGCAGACCTATGGGTTGAAAACCTCTGTGGAGGCAGCCCACTTTCCTTAAAAAAAAAGAGAAGAAAGAAACAAGAAAGAAAGAAAATGAAAAAGAAGAAAAATACCCATGCACTTATGTGTTTTTTTGTTTTGCAGGTTATTGATCAAAGATGATTTTTGGGATCCAAAGGATAAATTTATCTTCATTTTATCTTATTCTCTTCCTTCACACTCCATAAGCCACTCCATAATACACCCCTTCATCCATTTCACCCCTCATATAGGAAAAAATTTCATTTTTTTCTCTAAACTGTAATTGCTACAGGCAAGTCCAGCAGCTACAGGATTCCTGTAGCACTACAAGTAACTCCTATAAATGCTACAGGAAACTCATCCATGAAGGAAGAAGCTCTCTCATGGATTTCTGAACTTCAAGGAGAGAATGATAATTTATTTTTTTCCTAAACCTATCATTCCCAAACCCTTATTTCACTCCATGCACAGGGATTCACTCTCTAAACCCTATGATGCACCATTAGCAGCTAGATAATTGGAAACCTAGAAAGAGACCCCTCCACTTTCCTATCCTTCACTCATTTCATTCCATGACTCCCTCCATAGCCTCCATGAACCATATCCCTCCATTTTTTAGCAAACTGAATCAAGAAGAGGCAAGAAAAAGACTGTTACAGGCATCAGAAAGTTTCCTGTAGAAAATCTGTGTGGCATGGAAAGGAAAAAAGATGTAGGAAAGTTGATGAGGATGATTCCAGCAGACCACCAGTAGACTCTAGGAGGGAAATAAAACCAACCATGGCACCTGAATACCTCCATGCATCACCTGCAAATAAATAAAAACATATAAAAAAATTAAACTATTCACTTGGAAAAGACAAGCAGCTCACTCAGAAAAAAATGCTCACTCAGAAAATGAATAAGAAATGAATATACAACAAATAAAATATCATGGTTGACACCACCAATTCCATCTCCTTGCACCAGCTCGTTTAGCACCTCACCAACACCAGGTAGGCTCATTTATGGCCCTTCACCTCTCGTTATGCATCCATAATTACCAAAATGGTTGAATGTCGAGTTTTAGAAATTTAAAAGGAAAAAAGGTGCCCAATTAACAAGTGAAATTGGAGGAAAAGTGAAAGTTCATGGAACCTAGCCAAGTCAAATCAAGTCAAGAGAGAGTGGATGGGTACGAAGAAGGTTATCACGAGGCTCAGCAATCATTAACTAGAGTGGGACCAACGGTCTCAAAGAGGAAGACTCGTGTTAAGTATGAGTCAGCACAATGCTCCAAATTTAGTTAAAAATGAAATAAAGGTAATATTTGTCTCATTTTCACCATTTCATTGATAATTTCGAAGAGCAGCAAGAGTAGGAGAGCAGTGGGAGTCATTAGGAGAGCAGCATTGATATTTTAGCTTGCATGCACCATCGTGCTACATGAAACAGTGTTTTGCTACAGGAAAATTCAGAAGCAAATCAGCAA
Source organism: Pinus albicaulis (assembly GCA_034641835.2). Taxonomy (NCBI): domain Eukaryota; kingdom Viridiplantae; phylum Streptophyta; class Pinopsida; order Pinales; family Pinaceae; genus Pinus; species Pinus albicaulis. The sequence continues at coordinate 888,743,210 of CM076584.1, read as the reverse complement.
GGGTTTAGAAGGAAACACAAAGTCACTTGTGGGTGAATTTTCTTCCCAAAGCCACCATCTCTCAAACAAAAATAGTAGAGAACAAAGGTAAGTGGTTTCCATCCTCCAGTAGTGAAATTTCTCCATGAAATTTACACTCTACAAAGTAAATTTGTCAATTAAAGGATAAACAATTTTTTTCTTCCATTTTGTTTCAAGACTTCCATCTCCAAGACATAAATCTCAAACATCTCACCACTTTCATATCACAGCCATTAAAATTGGAGTGGGATTCAACAGAAGGGAGCCCACTGACATTAAGATAATTAGGCAGCATCCTCAAGTCATGGAAATCTTCCTAAATCACCAATGGCAAGGTTTCTTTGAGCTTTTGAAAGGTTTTGATGAAGAGATAGCTAGAGAATTTGTAGTGGATATGCAGTCACACTAAGAAGAGAGAGACACCACTATGGTTAGGGGCCTAGCAATCACACTATCAACTGAAATCATAAGCAGAGTTACAAATTTTCCCTTAGGATTCAAATGGGTTAAGGAAATAATGCCTAGAACTACAGTCAATAAGAGCTTTTTTCTGCCAAGAGAAGAGTACATTGAATAAAAAAATGGAGTGAGGAGAGAAATCCTTCCATGCCCCCGAGATGAAGTAGCCTTCCATATCATGAATTTTATTTCTTCTGAAGGCAGACTTAGTGTGGTCTATGGGTATCATTTCATATTTTTAAGGTTTTGAGGATAAATCCCTCTCAAACAGAGGTTAAGCATCCCTCACTTCCTCCTAAACTCCATAACTGACATGAGCCATAAGGTGAGGCAAAGAAAATATCAGCACTTGGCCCATCATGGCCTCATAAAACTAATTGTGAATGATGCTTTGAAAAGGCTGAACCTACCTGTATCCTGGTCTTATTTCATAGACATGGATAGGGAAGCCTTTATATCTACCCAAAAAAATAAAACCTCTGCTTCTAGCCTTAGAGATAGGGAGGTAGAAGAAGAAGAAGAAGAATAAGAGGTTGAAGAGGAGGTAGAATAAGAGGAAGAGGAGGCAGAAAATAAGGAAGAAAAAAAGATATGGAAATTGATGCAGAAAACAAATGGATAGTAGAGATAGAGCACGAAAACGTTTAAGGGAAGGAGGAATAAAACATTGAGGAAAGGAAGTATTGGACCCTATATTAGGAAGTTAAACCTCCCCTCAAGACACCATCATGTCACTAGACATCACAGATAAAGAAGTGGTTGCTACCCCAACCGCTCTGAGCACACCTTTCAAAAAAAAAAGGAAGAGGCAGACACCTATGTATTTCAGGACTAGGAAGAGTCAAAGGGTGAGGCAAGGGAAACCACAAACTCCCACCAAGATGTCTATTACCATTGAAGAATCTCCATAGAAAATGAGGAAATCAGATTAGAGGAAGGAAGAGTGCAAGAGGTCACTTCACCTGTAAGGACCCTTGTAACATATATCAGAAGACATTCAGCAATATTTGCATCCCATACACCTCATACAACCCCCACAGACCCTCCAAAGATTGAAAAGAGTGAAAAACAAGGAAAAGAGTGTCTTAAACAAGAAAAACTACTTTTGCTACATGAAACTCTATTTTTGCTACAGGAAACTCCAGCAAGCACAGAATTAGAGAAAAAGGCCTTGGTTGAGGAAGAAAAGACACCCACAAATGGACAAGAGGTCAAATAAGTTGAGGACAAGGCACAAGAGGAAAAACAAGGTGAAAAAGAGGGAGGAAAATATGATAAGGAAGAGACCACCTCACTAAAACCAGTCCTCAAAGATGTAGCAGTAGTTCCAAACCCTATCCCTCAACCCAATCTCATCTCATACTACACATACATTGAGGGGAGCAGATTGATTCCTCAAATGTTCACAGTGACTTTGTTTTATCATTTGAAAGAGGAGAGGGCATGCACTCATCATTGGATGAAGCTTGCCACATCTAAAGGTTTGAATGACATATGGGTCATGGAAGAAAAGGTAGCTGAGTTGGGGAAGGATTTATTTGATGTTAGGCTCAGAGAGTTAGTGTTTAAAGAGCAACTTTAGAAGGCCCAAACATATAATGTAGAATTACAAGATCAGCTTCAACAAAAGGACAAACAAGTGGCCACCATGCAATATTTGTGCATGGAGGCCATTCAACACAAATATCCATCAGATTCCTATATAGTTTACCTCAAGGATAAATGTCTCCTATTTCTAATATAAACATTAGCCTCCCATGGATCCTTACCTTTCCAAAACTACAGACAGTTCATTGATTTTTGCAACCAATCAAGTATGGAAAACAAGGAAAAAATGGTATAGTTTTACATGCATAACCTTGTGTTTACAGACTTGAAAATTTTGGACCCCAATCCTAGGATGGGAGAAATGCAATTAATGGCATTGGCATCATGCATGGTTAATGAAGAGACTGGAGCACAAGAAATGAGAAGGGTTATGATGAGAGAAAATAGAGAACCCTTACACATCAGGGCACAACTATTCAGCCTTAGGGGAGTCATCAATAACCATCTTAAGATTGAAAAGGATCCTGCACTTACAAAAAAATACCTCCACACACAAGCTCAAGAAATGGCTCACTTTAATTATGTGTCTAGGTTGGTGGGAGATGAGTGCATAATGGCTATCCAAAGGATATGGAACAGCCTCCCTCACAGCCTTAAAAATATGGAGTACCACAAACCAGAAATATTTGGGGGTGCCTTGGAGAGAGCACCATTATACAAGAGGGCCATGCAGGCCAAAAAGATTCAGTGGCTTGGTTTGCAGCTCAGTCCACCCTTGCTACTGGGGCTGAGTGATGGAAACGACAAAGATGCGAAGAACAAAGAATGGGAGGAAGAATAAAATAATGGTGGTTTTTACCCTCCTGAAGGGACTCCCACACTTCTTCCTTGGGAAGTCAGAGGGTCCATCAAATCTTTGAAATAAATGTAGAAGGAGGACTAAGTTGCTCAGAGGATGAGCACCCATTTGGTAGGGGGCTGATGATGAGCTCCATCATTAGGTATATTTGGAGGGGTTAATGGTCACCTTTTTTCCTTATTAAGTATCTTTTTCTTACATTTTAACTATATTATGGTCTTATGATGCTAGTGTAGGTGGTGATTGATCCTAGTCATACTTTGAGTGCCTAACATGATTTAAATGCAAGAAAATCATGAAGATATTGCATTATTTATGAATATTTTTCCATTAAGACTCAAATTAGACAGCAATGAGAGGTTCTAGGGGGATTTTCCACCTCCTTAACTCCCAAAGGCATCCAAGGGATCCTCGATATTCCCTCCAACAGCTCGAAATCAAAGGCAGCCAAGAAAACTCAAGATCAAGTGCACCAAAGTTACACTTCATTTGCAGTCAAGTGGACACATCACCTAATTTTTAGGGAGTTTTTGGTAGCTACCCTTTAGGTTAAATAGGGTTGAGAAATATCTCATTAGTATTATAACTTTGTAGAAATTTATTAGGCTCTTAGCTCTTGTAATAGGTTTTTGAGACTTTCATGTTGATGTAATGAGGCTATCTTTTGTAATAAAATGAGTATTCATATTATGCTTCACTGATCTAGTTTCAAAGGGATAGGCTTGTGGATTAGGGCCCAATCAATGTGCCTTAGTCTCTCGTGTGTATTCATTATTTACTTTTATGTCATTTTAGTTATTTTTTCTTATGAGTATTTAGCTAGTTTTCTTGCATTTCAATTCATTGTTTTTAGTTTGCTTCCATTTTTCTTTTGTTGTAGATTTAGCTTGCTTACATGTTTTTAGAGTAGGTTATAAGTTCATAAATTTGTGAGTCAAGCCTCCCCCTCTCATCTCTTTCATTGGAATTTGAGGAGGGTAGACCTTTCCCACAAGTAAAAATTACTTTTTAGTTTATGATTTCTTGGAATGAATAATCTAGGTTGTTATAGTTCCATGAATATGTTTAGAATGATGTGTTAGATCTCTATTTTTAGGCTAAAATAGATTTTCTTTCCAAATTAAACTCATATTTTCCATTTCCTTTATCGTGAATTTGCCCATTTTTATTGCATGAACAGGTAGTTTTCTTGGAGCTTCAGGTAGCACAGTAAAGGAGGACTTCACCAGCACCTTCAACTTCATCTCTCACCCTTCATCAGCCTTTTTTTCATCAAAATAGACATCAGCCTTGTTTTCATATTTTTCACCCCTACACCGTGAGCAAACCCTAGAGGTGCAAGATAGGCCTCCCAAGAGGTTCTTATATTGGCCAATGGGTGGTCCGCCTTCCACTCATCAAAACCCACCTTCACTCCACCTTCCCTACACTTTTCTCACCCATTTTCAGCCTTGGATTTTCCTCAAACTGTTTCCTGTAGAAATTCAGGACTTTCTTGTAGCACTATAAGAAACCTATAGTAGCACTTGCAGCAACACCATTGGGCCCCTCCTTAAGCCCAGAAACCACCATCCACATCATCTAGACCTGCCAAAACCACCCATGCACCTTCGGCCTTTCACCTATGTGTTCAAGCCTTCCATAAGCCATCTTAGCGCTTTCTCATCCTAGCTGCAAAATAATGCATTTACAAGCACAGTTAGGTCATGATTAGATGCATGATTAAAAGCATTATAGATAGAACATAGAGTGAGTAGAGTTTTTTTAGCCCTTTGGCCTAAAAAAGTGTGATCAGGTTAGTTTCCTTTATGCAATTTCAATTCAGAAATTTACTTCATGCAAGATGCCTAGTTTGCTTTCATTTCTTATCATAGCCTAATGTGTAGATTTCTTTCATTATAGAATAGTTATATGTGCTTGATTTTTGTAGTGTATTTATATGCTTGATGATGGAGCCATGGATTTGAATCATTTGTAGCTCTAAGTGTGACATACTTCCTCCAGAAAACCTAGAGGTAGCACCCTTTCATAGAGCTCGGAAGAGGATGACATGAGTAGAATGCATTTGTTGTGTATATAGCATTTTCACCTCCAAGTTTGTACGAACCCCATGTTGATAAAGTAAAGTAGGGCAGCCTCTGGGAGTTGCAACATTCTTGGTGTAATACCAGTTCTCACCAATATTAATAGGGCGAGGGTATAAATCCCTCTCCCTCTCTCTGGCCTACCATGGTTGGACCATATTGTATGGGTATGCTTGTTGTTCATGCTCCTGTTTTTTCTCCCTCTACTAACGTCTCTGCTACACAATTGGAATATATGAAATACATCAGCCTCATGCATAAAATACATTTTTTTAATTAAATTAAACATCTATTTATAAATATGGAAAAATAACTTTCAATTAAAAAAAATAAAAATCATAGGTGCGCACAAAACACAGTCATGCACCAGCACTGGTGCACTTTCAAATATAATCGCACGGCTATTGGTGCACACATAAGTATGACGCACCATTGTTAGTTCAAAAATTTAAATTTTGATAACGGTGTGGAAAACTTGTGCATCGGTGTGCATGTAATAAAACCAGCTCCAAAAATAGAAGAAAAGAGAGATCAATGCCTTAGAAATCAGCCACTTCAAGGGGAAACCTCCAATACATTACATAAATGAAAAATTATTGGATGATACAAATGACCACAACCTCCTTCTATATATAGGAGTCCATGGGGCCACAATATAATCCTAGCCTACCTAACAATAATAATGTAAGGGCACAATAACAACAATATTGGGGTTACAGGGGTACAACAATAACAATAAGGGGGCTACACTAATAACAATAAGGGACTAAACTAGTAATATAGGGACCTAACATGCCCCTCTCCTTAAAAAAAGTGTTTTCCTCAATGCTTTAGTAGCTTTTGGTGCTTCTGTATAAATTTCTCATCCTCCCATGTAGAATCTTCAGTGGGTAAGTTCGTCCACTTGATGAGATACTCTGAAATTGATCAATTTCGTAGTTGTCGAGTTCTTGTTTCCGTGACTGCTTCAGGTTCCAATATGATTTTTCCTTCCTCATCAATTTCTAGCATTATTGTTTGAACTGGAAGATTTTCACCTATAACCTTCTTTAAGCATGAAACATGGAAAACTGGATGCACTTACGAAGAAGCAGAAAGCTCCAATTTGTATGCCATAGTACCAATCTTTTGCAACACCTTGTAAGGACCATAGTACTTTGGCGATAATTTATTATCCTTCTTAGCTTGCTTGAGGTACATTTGTTTGTATGGTTGTAGCTGTAAAAATACACAGTCTCCTACAGTAAAACTTTTCTCGCTGCGATGTTGATCTACCTGTTGTTTCATTCAATTTTGGGCCAAATTTAGGCTATCTTTTAAGAGTTGGAGAACTTCTTGTTGATACTCGATGTGATCTTCCACTGCTTGAACCTTAGAATTTTCTCTTAAATATGATGTTATGGATGGTGGATGATATCCATAAAGTGCCATAAATAGGGTCATTTTTTTTGTAGTATGGAAGGAAGTGTTATACCACCATTCAACGAGAGCTAACCACTTGACCCATTGTGTTTGTTTATCATATACAAAACAACGAAGATATCCTTCCAAAAAAAATTTCGCTATCTCAGTTTGACCGTCAGATTGAGGATGATAAGATGAGCTATGAGCTAATTGAGTACCCAAACAAGAAAATAACTCCGTCCAAAAATTTCCAGTAAAAATGGGATATTTGTCGCTCACAATAATCTTTGGGTTTCCATGTAGCTTTTGAATTGTATCCATAATTGTAGTAGCAACTATACTTGCTTTAAATGGATGAGATAATGCACAAAAGTGTGCATACTTGGTAAGTCTATCAACTACCACCATGATGACACTCTTTCCTTCAGACTTAGGTAAACCTATGATAAAATCCATTGAAATCTCCTCCCAACGTTGACTTGGAATGGATAAAGGTTGTAGAAGCCCCGGGGTCTTAATTGTTTCCACTTTATTCTGCTGGCAAACCAAACATTCCGCCACAAACTTTTGAATATCAGATTTAAGGCCATCCCAAAAAAATTCTTTCTTCACCCTGTGGTAAGTTTTTAAAAATCCTGAGTTTCCTCCTAAAGGAGAAGTGTGCAATTCCAAAAGAATATTTTGTTTTAGTTGGGAATTCTTACAAAGATATAAGCGATCTTTGTACCATAAGGAATCATTTTTCCAGCTAAATGTATCAGATGTACTAGGATCTTGCTGCAACTTTTGAATGAGTGTCCATACATATTTTTCCTTCTTCCATTCATCTCTTGCTTCAGTTATCCAATCTGGTTGGATAATAGAAATGGCACAAAGCAATGCTTCCACCTCTTCATTCTTTCTTGAGAGTGCATCTGCAACAACATTTAGCTTCCCTTTTTTGTAGATGATTTCAAAGTCATAACCCAATATATTTGTACCCCATTTTTGCTGCTCTTCTAAAGATAGTCGTTGTTCCAAAAAGTGTTTAAGACTATCATGATCAGCTTTTACCTTGAAGTGTCTTCCCATTAGGTAAGTTCGCCATTTCTTTAGTGCATGCAGTATTGCTAACATTTCCTTCTCATAAATAGGTTTCTGTAAATACTTTCCTTTGATTGGACGACTTTCAAAAGCAATGGGTCTTCCTTCCTGCATTAAAACTGCACCAATTCCATTTCCTGAGGCATCATATTCCACAATAAAGGTTTTTGTGAAGTCTGGCGTAGCTAAGACCGGTGCTAGGCACATTGCCTCTTTAAGATGTTCAAAGGCCTTAGTTGCTTCAAGAGTCCATGAAAATGCATCTTTCTTCAATAATGTTGTTAGAGGTGTTGCTATTCTCCTATAATTCTTAAAAAACTTGCAATAATACCCTGTTAACCTGAGAAATCCTCGCAGCTGCTTTATGGTTGTGGGGACTTTCCATTCCTTAACGGCTTTAATTTTGTTAGGGTCTACCTTAACACCCTCGTGAGATACAATATGACCCAGATATTCCACCTCTTGTACTCCAAAGAAACATTTGGATGTTTTTGCATATAATTTTTTCTCCTGCAATAGTTTGAGCACCCTGTCAACATGTTGAACATGATCCTTCCAAGACCCGTTGTAGATTAGTATATCATCAAAAAATACTAGCACAAATTTTCTAAGGAAGGGTTTTAAAATGGAATTCATCAACCCTTGAAATGTAGAAGGTGCATTGGTAAGGACAAAAGGCATGACCAAAAATTCATAATGACCCTCATGAGTTCTAAATGTTGTTTTCGGAATATCTTCAGTCTTCATTCTAACTTGATAATATCCTGAATGAAGATACAACTTGGTAAAATAAATTGCTCCATGTAATTAATCAATCACAGGAATGGGAAATTTATCTTGAATGGTGAGCTTATTGAGCTCCCTATAATCCGGACACATGCGCCATGATCCATCCTTCTTTTTCACCAATACTACTGGAGTAGAGAAAGAACTTTGACTAGGTTGAATTATACCAGCCTCTAACATTTTTGCAATCATACATTCAATTTCTCTCTTTTGGAAATAAGGATATCTATAAGGCATTATGTTTGGAGGAACACTTCTTGGAATCAAATGAATAGCATGATCATGATCACGAATAGGTGGGAGTCCTTTGGGAGTTTCAAACACCTTGGAATGATTGTCCAAGGCTTTTTAGAGACTTGCATAAATAGATGATTTTGATGTTGGAACTTCTAGTGAGCATAATTGTGCAATTACGCCTTGTTGTTCTTTCTTCAGAAGCTTTGTCATGACATTAGAGGTTATTATCTTTCTCGGCTTCCCTGCGATACCCCGTAACTTGACTTCCTATCCTTCTAAAAAAAAAATTCAAGAAAATTGCTTGAAAATTAAAAGCTATCGTCCCCAAAGATTGTAACCGTTGTACTCCTAGTACAACATCAGCACCTCCCATTGGAATGGAAAGCATTGGACTATTCAATACATATTCCCCCATGGTTAGCTTAATATTATGGAATTTTCTAGAGCAATTTATAGTTCCTCCATTTGTAACCATCACTTGACATTTTGGTGTTGGGTATAGGAAACAATTCAATTCCTTGGCTAACTTATAATGAATAAAATTATGGGTACTACCCGAATCAATCAACACTAATACCTTTTTCTTCTTGATATGTCCTTCTATCTTGAGAGTTTGAGGAGTGGTAATTCCTGCCAATGCATTACATAATATGGTAAGACCAATTTCTTCCTCTTCTAGAGTTGGTTCCTAGTGTATATCCTCTTCTTTTGAAGATTCTTGTTCATTTTCTTCTTCCTCTTCACAATCTATGTAAAATAATTTCTTCTCAGCACACTTATGACCTTTAGTGTATTTTCTATGACAACTGTAGCAAAGCCCTTCTGCTCTTTTTTCTTCCAATTGTTTTGGTGTCAACCTTGTAGTTTGTGGAAGTATAGGAGTAGAAACACTTCCATCTTTATATATGTGCTTGGTAGGATTCCTTGTCACCATAATTTTACATTCAATTTTTCTTGCCAACCTGAATGCCTTTTCCAATGAATCATATTCCCAAACGCAAACTTCATGTTGGATGTTATCCTTTAAAGTCTCTATGAAGACATCAATCATATGTTCCTCTGGAATATCAGTTACCCTTATATTCAATTTTTGGAAGTCCTCAATGTGCTCCACCACTAACCCTTTTGTTTGAGATTTATCAATTGGCTAAAGAAGGCGTTTCTTTTTGTATCCTCATAATGTGCTATCATTTCCTCTGTAAAAATTGACCAAGTGACAATTTTTTTATGGGAGAAAATCCATCGATACCATACAAATGTATTTTGTTCTAAATGTAAAGTTGTAATGTGTACCTTTTGTGTGTTTTGCACATTATTGAGATCAAAATATTGCTCCATCTGTAGTATCCATGTTACGAGATCCTTGCCATCAAACTTCCTCATATCCATGTTTGGAATATGGTGGTTCTTCCATCCAACATTAGAGTTTATGAAATCACGATTAACATTTATTTTGTTCTCATCATGAGTTTCCTCTACTATATTTTCACCATCAGGAAATATTTCTTGTATCAAATTTTCCAAACCTTCGATGTCTACTTTTAGATCATTCTTCAAGTTTTCCATGTTGTCTTTCATTTTTTCATCGATCTTAGCTTCCATGTCATCCATATTAGCTTCCATGCCAACTTCCATGACATCCATCTTAGATTCTAAACCATTCATATTAGCTTCCACGTCTTTCTTCAAACCATCCATTTTAGTTTCCACACCTTTCTTCAAAACTTCCATTTCATTTTTTGTTGCTCTTTGCAACAGAAAAATTTGGTGCAATTGCACTTGTAATTTTGATATCTCATGTTGCATTTCTTCCTCTTCATGATTCATAGTAGAGCCTTCTGAAGGCTTAATGGGTGTTGAATTTTTTAGGGGGAATTTTAGAACCCAATACTGATATCTATTCTACAATATGCCCTTGGAATAAATTCAAACTAATTTTTTCAAACAAGACTTATGTGATTCGAAAAAATACACACATTTTTCTTGCTTTTAAGGAGCTCGATATTGAAACTAAATTATCTTTGTGATTTCGGATCTTCAATATCTGAAATTGGCCCCTGTAATAGCCCTCTGAATCTTTAAAATTGCAGAGGTCTCACCTGATTTGGATTCTTCACGAAAAAATTATGCCAAATCTCCCACAATGGCCTAATTATGTATTGGTTCAGTAGAGTGACCTTGTACGGCATGCCACGTGTCACTATTTCCTCCTTTGGATCTGAAATTGATACACAGGAAACTACAATCTGTGTAATTTTAGCCAATTTTTACATAATTCCAATCCAATGCTCAGACAGGGAGTTATGACGATTTTCCCATGGTCACCTCTTTGAGATGAAATTAGAGAGCCTGAAAAATCCCTAACTTCCATAGACTTTATCTCTGAAAATATTGTGAATCAATCTCTGAAATTTTTCCACGACGTTCCTCAGGATTGCGGCTTCGTTCTTTAAAAAAATTATCTTCTGAACCCTCGTAGAAAAAATGTTATAGCGAAAATTCCACGATGACTTGTTTAGGTTAAATTCAGGATCCTGCAAAAATCCATAACTTGCACAAATAATATCTTCGTAAATATTGTGAACCGAGAACTAAAATTGTTCCACGACGTTCCTCAGGATTTAGGCTTCACGCTGTAAAAATTTCAGCTTCAAACCTTTGTAGAAAAACATTTATATTGAAAATGCCACAATGACCTATTTGGAGCATTGAAACCCTAGAATCCAAAGCTCTAATACCAAATGTTATGAAACCAGCTCCAAAAATATAAGAAAAGAGAGATCGATGCCTTATAAATCAGCCACTTCAAGGGGGAAACCTCCAATACATTACATAAATGAACAATTCTTGGATGATACAAATGACCAAAACCTCCTTATATATATAGGAGTCCATGGGGCCACAATATAATCCTAGCCGACCTAACAATAATAATGTAAGGGCACAATAATAACAATATTGGGGTTATAGGGGTACAACAATAACAATAAGGGGGCTACACTAATAACAATAAGGGACTAAACTAGTAATATAGGGACCTAATAGTGCACGTATAACCTTTTCACACCGGTACGAAACGTTCAGTTTATCAAACGCACCAAGCTATAGCTATATTTTTAAATATTACATTTGTGATGTGTTTGGTAAATATAAACGCACCAAACATGATGCACCGACGTACAATTTTTCATATCTTTCCTGGTGCATTTTCATTTAAAAAATTTACCTTCACAATTGTAGTGTGTTATGTTCACGCACTGACACGTGATGCACCTTGTAATTTACAGGGAACGCCGCACCCGATGTGAGCCAAACATATCGAGAACACTGCGCGATGAAAATTAAATAAATAAATAAAACACTGGAAAAATTAACCTAATTTGCATTTATAAACTGCTAAAAACTTAAATTACAAAGAAACATAGACATTATCTGGACATTTGGTCATCGAGGATGCATTTTGGACACGTAATGGAGAAAAAAACAAATTAACACCATTTGAAGAAATTCGAAACTCAAACAGTGAACATGGTATGGAAATATGGTGACCAAGAGAAGCACTGACGTCAAGTTGCCTGCATGTGGAAAGAGTGGCACTGGTGCTTCAAAGCTATCCCGCACTCTAGATGCTAAAAATGAAAATTACAGCCAGGAGTGTTTTTTATTTGACCCTCCTTTTTTGCGTTTAGCTAACTGCACTAGGGCAGGATATATCCAAAAGCATCGTGTTTTTTTTAATTAAAAAATATCACAGTTCATTTTGCATGACACCCTGGGGCGTTTATATACATTTACTGCACTATTTTTATGGTTTTACTATAGCACCACTCTATTTTTAGAATTAAAAAAAAAAAATTCCTAGCAGTGCTCTTTAGAAGAAGCCTTGGCATTTTAGAACGTTTACCACACCGAAGCATCGTTGGAAAATAGCACCACATTTTTTTGAAATTTAAACTACAGTAATGCTCCTTATTGTTATGTGCCATGTCCATTTTCTACATGAAGGGCACTGGTGATATCTACTGTTAAGGCAACGGTGTGTTGTGTTATTTAGTGCACCATTTTTTTTCTATTTTATAAACATAAATTTTCCATGGTGCACCATATTATATGAAGCATTGTTGCTTGTATGTTTAGTAAATCACTAGTGCATTTAAATATTTTATACGCACCAACCAAAAAAAAAAACCGCTAAAACATTCGTCCGCCCACATCCGCACCAAATGGATTTTTGCGTTGTTTTTATAGGGGCTTCTGCAAAAACCTCCACTATGAGGCATTTTACTTGTAGCACCATATTTAAACAATGAAGCTTTTATTCATAATGAAATTTTATATGTACAAGACAATTACGATTTATGGTATGCTGATATTAATTTTTTTCTAATACGTGGTATTTCTCCTTCACACCTGGATGCAAAGAAAAGAAGAGCACTAAAGTTGAAATCATCTCATTTTCATCTAATAAACAACATTATTTTCTGGAAAAATTATGATGGAGTTTTACTTCATTTTTTGGAACAAGAATTTTCCCAAAAAAATTAAATGAATTGCATTTAGGGCCCATCAGAGATCATTTTGGCGGTGACACCACAACTCATAAATTATTAATGGCTAGATATTATTGACTGGAATTGTTTAAACATGCCCATGATTTGGCCCAAAATTATGATAATTACCAAAAAGTTGATGGTAAAGTCAAAAATGATTCCTTACCTCTGCATCTTTTGTATGTCGGTACTCATTTTTAGCAGTGGGGCTTAGACATTGTTGGTCCTCTAGATCCTGCCTCATATCTTCAACACAATTTCATCATAACAATGACAAATTACTTCACGAGATGAGCAGAGGAAGCTCATGTTTGAGTGGTAGATACTAATCAGGTGATATCATTCCTTGTGTTATCACTCCACCGGATCTCCGAGGCTGAGAAAGAGACCAGCAAAGGTAACCACAAACAAATATTTTTCCAAGTAGCTATCCCTACTAGGAAGGAGAGGGCTCTCTCTAAGAGATCAGAGCCAAGATGACTGGATAATTAGGACTTTGGTCTAGGTATATTAGCAGTAGGGTTTGGTTAATTGATTTTGAGTGTTGGATGGTGAATTAGGTCAAGTAAGAACTAGGTCAGGGAAAAAAAGGATCATAATTGCAAAGATATGATGGGGAAAGGTAGGTAAGAACTTTAACACACTAAGGTATCTTGATGGAGTGGATTAAACTGCTAGGGTTTTAGAAAAGAGCATGGAAAACATGAATTCTTTTCAATTAGAAGAAGATGAAACAAAATTATAACAATTCCTCCAAAACAGAGCATCAGCTAATGAATTTTGTCTATCTAACTTAGGAATCAATTACATTCAGAGATGGCATGAATATGGAAATCATAATACATTCAAACATTTGAAAACATAAGAGGAAACAATGCTAAAACACATTACCATAGGAATCCCACCAAAATATTTGCAACTCAGTCTATTAGTTCCTGCCAAAAATTCTGATTACACTAGTGTTAAATGATCAATTACACATAATCCAACCCTTGCAATGACAGAGGAAATCAAATATATAGACCAAATACTACTTCTCCCACTCTCAGGGGTTGAATCCATGACTTGTGGAGTTGATACCCAAAGTCCTGAACTAGAATCCTAATGATTAGGGAGGTCAACAAACTCATCCCTATCATTGATGAAACTGATTCACTTTGACCCAAAATTACACATTTACCTGATGTATATACCTCTAGTAACTATTAATGACATAATTACATTAAAATTTTACAATTGCATCAGTAAATCTCCTTGGAATACATCAATCAACTGAGAAAATTTGAAAATTCTGAAGAAATCAATCAACTGTAAAAAGCGCAGCGTGCTTGGGAAAAGCACAGTATGCCTGGTGAAAAGTGCAGCATGGTCCTTCAAATCCACTTTTGAGTGACTTCCTGAAGTCAAAATTGGGCCCAAGATGGCTCATTGGAAAGCTCTTCCAGTATATTTTTCACAAATGTTCTCAAGCTCTAAAAATGGTTTAGTTAAGCTCTTTAAAAATTCAATCTCCCAAGATTGATAAAAAAGCGCAGCGTGAGGCTGAAAAAGGATGCAGAAAGGTAGATTTTGAGAGGTTTTTGACCTTTTCCACCTGTCAAAAGCTCTTTTTTTGGTGTGCCAGTAGTCAAAATTTTATGTATAAATCAATATCTATCCAAATTTGTATATTTTTTCTCATTTTTAGGCCTCCAAAAAAAGCGCAGCATGGCCCACGATGTGCTTTTTGCAAGCTGATTGTGAAAAAAGACTATTAAGTTTCACCAAAATGCTCAAAAATTTTACAAAATTACCCAAAAATTCTCAAAACTGCTACATGAAGTGCTTATGAAGTGTCTCAAGCAACCAAGGAGGCATAAACAAGTAACACAAGTTTGTCCTTCTCCTTTTGACTGATTAGGGTTTCCTTGAGTTTTTCCTTCAATTGCTTGATCCTGATGTTGAAAATCTTGTTTCTAGTGTTGTATCTGTTAGCCATGTGTCTGAGCATCTGATTATCCTTGTTGGCCTTATGAAGGAGCTTCTCAAGGTGTATGTTCACTCAAGCCACACTCCTTTGTCATCATTGATTTCTCTTGCTATTCTTTCCTCAAAACTAAGTTGTTCTACTTCATGTTTCTCCTGCTCTAATGCTCTCTTAAGACCTCTTGTTTTTGGTCTTTTATAGGTGGTTTGAGTCTCATCATGATCAGACTCATCAGGTGCCATCATTCTTTTGCCTTTTATTTCTTTCCTCTTGGCCTTCAACAAACTCCAATTTCATGAGTACTTGTTTTTCTTTCAGCTGCTTGTTTTCTTGTTCAAGGAAGGAGATGACAAATTGTGCTCTATCCAAATTGTCTTCCATCTCTCTTATTGTGGCCTATTTCTCTTTTATGATCAATTTTGAGGCTTCATGATCATCTTGGACATCCAAGTCCACCAGGTCAAACTCCGTTTCTTCGTCATGATTAGGGTCTTCCTCCTCTTGAACAACTGCCTCATGGTGCTTTTGATGTCCTTGTTTTGTTGATGTAGAAGGAAAGGCCCCTTACACAATCTGTGGAGAAAAAACTTGCATATATCCTCTCTGGTATGTTTTGACCTCTTTGTCCTCTTTGGTTTTCTTCACAGTAGCCCTACTAGATAAATTGGTTTTCTTGTGTGAAACTGATGCTAGTGGTGGAATAGGCCTAGCAAGCTGACTTGGTGCTGCAGTGAAGACATCTGCCCCAATGAAAGTCTCCCATGCAATGTTAAGCAACTTGAGGTGGTGGATTAAAATATTTTAATCAGTGAATGATGAAATAGGTTATTCATTTTAAGCTCATACTCTCTTTTTTTTCACTATCTAGGCCATCTTATCAATGTTTTTCTACAAGTAGTAGGGAAGGTTGAGAAATTTCAACCTAGTGAAATGTAGGAGCAACTTGATGTGATAGTTGTACAACCTAGAGAATTTTCCCTCACAAGGGAAGTATTTCATGATGATTTTCATCATGGGGGAAAACCTGTTCAATAACTGACCAAAAGGAAAGATATTTTTGATGTTATCTTTGTAAGGTGACTTGAGTTAAGGTTCATACACTTGGGCATCCAAATATTTGGTTTTAAACCATTTTTCACCCACATTGGGTATCCATGTTATTACTGCAATGATGTCTGTTGAAATGGTGAAAGTCACCCTTAATATAATGACTTGGTATTTTTGTAGGTTGTTGATGAAAACCCTGGTCAAAGTAGGATGGCTTTGCACTCTTTGTACCATCTCACAAAACTCAAAGCAACCTACATGCTAAAAAACAATTACTGCCAAGGGTGATGCCATCAATTCCCTAGTGTCTGATGGCTCTAGTCTCAATATTCTCCCTCCTTTATTATATTTTTTATTCTCTTCTTTTGTGTTGTTTCTTTCCTCCTCCATGATGTTTCTCTCCTCCTCCATTATGATCAGTTTTTTCTTGAAACCCTAGGGAAGAAGGGGAAGGGAAAGGGAGTAGGATTGTAAGGTTAGGGGGTTGGGATGAGTGAGGGAAAAATTTTGGAAGTGTGTAGGGGGTTTAGGAATCTTAGGGAAGTCATGGGGGGTTGAAAGTTTTAAGGGAAATAGGGTGGGAAATTCTAATACAGGGAGGTATCTAGTTTCCTAGGAAAGCACAGCTTAGGGGTGGGGTTTTAGGGAATTGAGCTTGTGAATGGGAAATGAGGGGATGTAAGGGTAGTGGTGAGTGATTTAAGGTGTAGGGAAGTTAAATGGGGTCCATGGAAAATAAAATTAATCTTGCAATCTATAAACTAGGGTTCAATTTCTTAAAACATGACATAGAGGTAGATTAATTTTTGGCACCAAAAACTTAATATCACAAGATGAAAGGAGGGCCTATTGAGGTGAAAATTACTTGGAAACAAGTGTAGAAACCCTGAACTTGTGCTTAAAACCTCTGCAAGGAATATTTGGAGTCATGGCTCTCCTCTGAAAAAAGCACAGCATACTGAGGAAAAGCGTAGCGAAGCCCTATGAAAAGCGCAGCATCCCTTCTTCAAAAAGCACAACACCTTTGGAAAAAACGTAGCGAAGGTGCCAGAACTTGGTTTTCTAAAGAAAAAATCGATTTTTTCTTGGGGAATTTGGAGAGCTTGATGCTTGAGGATGCAAATGAATGACTTTTTATTCTTTGAGGGCCTTTTATACTTTGAGAAATGTCATTAAACAAACTAGGACCCACATTTCCTTTCTTGAAATTAACTTTACATTTCTTTTTTACCTTTAACTTCAGAATTTGATCTTTGAAATTCATCTTTTTATAGCTTAGGAACACTGGTTGATTTTTTGGAACTTTTCTTATTTGTTGATTACACTTTGAGTGTGTAGCTACTTGGAACTTTGAGAACTTATTATAAATTAGGAACATAAAATTACATTTTACTCTGTAATCAAATTTACAAATCAAACTTACTGATGAAACTTATTTATTGGCACTCTTTCATTTGTTGGAATTTATGCATGAAATGGTGATTTGATGACCTTGGAAACCCTAAGACCTAATTGAGACTCTGACTGAATGAAACCATGATGAAAATGACTGAAATGATGATGACAACTCGTGACTGAACGGTACACTCAGCAAAGTGATGAAATGAGCCAACAAGTTATAAAATTTTGAAAGGAGTGAGATCATACCTAGATCTACATCAAGTGACCAAATTTTTGCATGATGACCTAATGGAATGACAAAGTTTCAAAATGGGACCCTAATATGACATTATAAGAGTTTATTTGATCACTGGTGGAAGGATGCAAATACTGACACTAACACATTGAAACTAATATTATCACTCGTTTTGGTGTTCCAAAATCATTTTTCTTTGATAATTAAACGTATTTTTATTCTATTTATATAAATACTTATGCTTTAGAAAAAGGAATAAAAATCAGATATTTAGAAAACTATTACTCTCGAGGAAATGGACTTGTTGAATCTACAAACAAAAATTTGATTAAGATATTGAAAATAAGTGCATCATATCACTAGAAGAATCGTCACACAACCTTATTTAAAGCATTGTGTGTCGACAAGGTAACCCCAAAAACTTCTATTAGAAACTCTCCATTTTTACTCGTATATGGGATAAAAACCATACTTCCTCCCAACCTCATGTTTCCATCACTTCAATTGTCCCAAAAGCTTTAGGAAACTAAGTGCCCTACCATGCACAGTAGAATTAATTCCCTATTCAAGCTAGAAGATTAAATAGTAAAATCTAATAACAAGCTTGATTATCATCAGAAAATTGTTAAACAATGGTTTGATTATAAATCCTCCTCAAATAGAAACTTTGAAGTCGGAGATTTAGTTCTCAAATGGTATAAAATGCATTAGAAAAATAAGAACATGCTAATTTTTAGAAGTTGTGGCTAGGACCATTCATTATTACAAAAAAAATTGATCTTAGTGCATTTAGATTACAAACTCTTGAAGGACAGCCTAAATCCCTTCTGATCAATGTGAAACTTTTGAAAAAATGATTTTCTTGATTCCCTTTGGGGAATTTTGTTCAGTAAATATTTCATTTGAAGTTTGTAGATTGTTTTATTTTGTTTTGTTTTGGTTTGGATTGATTTATGTTGATTATTTTATATTTTTTGATAAAATTTAGTTTTGTTAAGTGTGTTTATCATAATCAGTGCAAAGAGTAGCATTTATGACTGAAACGTTGTGTTATAGGAAATCTTCCTGAAAAAGGTGCATCTCATGCTTAAATTACCTAATTGACTTCTCTTTGATTTTGACAATTTGTTATGTAATTTGTTAAAATTTATTTTTATTTTATTGTCATCATTCCTAAATCTTTTCTCATAACCCCAAAGTATAAAACATTTGGTCTACATAATTTACTTTTATGGTAATCATTTTTTGGAAAGTACGATTAACTAATGAAAGTTTTCTAATTGTTAAATTCTTATGCAATCCTTGCTCTTAAGGAGTATTTCAAATATGTTTTCCTATCTATTAGATCATTTCCTTTAAAATTAATTATTAATAAAGTATGATTATTATATAAGGATTTTCGTGAAGGATAGAAGGCCTCGACACGAACTGGCCTACCATGATCATGGACTCTTATGGAATGACATTACCCTAGCTAGTCACCAAGTCAGGGTAGTGGCTTTCAGTTGTGAAACTAAAATACAAGAGGTATCATCACGAGTCAACCTCCTCATTTTTGTAAGCTTTTGTGAATGGAATTGTAAATAATTGGTCACCAAACCATAGCAATGTCTTTCAGCTAATTCCCTAGAATTAAAAATATGTAAATTCTAGTAGATGAGATAAAAGCGTCAAAAAATGGTTAAATGGTATCCCTGTCGAGGTTATAAACACCTTCTCACAATAGCGTCCATGCCCATGGTATTGAAGTTATATTAAAACTACCATGTATCTGGTTATTCTACCTTTCTCAAGTTGTATTGATGGTGAAGTTTATTATTCTTGTTAAATTAATTAAATATGTTCTCCCTATATCATTAATTTTTTGAGTTATGATGGTAATTGTACAGAAACCATATTGGAACCATTATTATATAAAACATAAAATAAGACCTTCAGTTTTTTTAGATTTGAGCATCTTATTTTTATTTTCCAGTTTCATCAGAGATACTTGTTTCACCCAATGTGTCACCATTTGTTGGTTGCCAAACAAATCCACCTCCATTTTCTCTAAATGAAATGGGCCCCCTTGTTTATATCATAGTCCTATGTTAGTTGATTTCCTTGTTGATTGTGAATATCAATTTTTTTTTCTTTTAGTTTGTTATATATTTCGATAAATGACAGAGGTCTTCAATTTTTATGACTGTTGGAATGTGACTTGGAACATGTTTGTAACAAGTTTCCTTACATAGACTCCATGGCCTATTTTTATGATTATTTTCTTTAATAATTCATATTTTATTGCAGTTCCTAACGCTAGCATGAATTATACATAATTTGGTGTTTGTTCGTATGTATTCCTAATAGTTTGAATGCACTTTTATTTGCATATCTTTATATTTATTCGAACACCACTATTCATATTTCCAATACCTACATTAGTGATTGAAATTTTGTTAGTAACTTGTAACAATTTGAATAAGGTTTAAAACTTATGGAATATATTTTTGGATTTGAATTTCATGTTTATATACTATTGATCCTTTTAAATTAAGGATATAATCTTTGTAATTAATGGCTTATGCCAATTTGAATGTGGTTTAGACTATGAATGATATGGTATTACAATGTTTGATTTTCACTAACTTTCTATGCTTTTGAACCTAACAATTGACAATCATATCGCATTATGAAGCATTCATGTTCGGAAGGGGTTGTAATGATATTTAATTGGTTATTTTGATTATGTGGCAACATTTATTTTAGTGGCACACTCTGCATCCAACACTTCGACTATGGTTACCGGGGAAATAATCTCAAGGGCGGATTTTCCTTATTATAATTCACACCCTCCATTATGTTGAAATTTTCAACAAGAAATAGTCAAATTGGCAACCAAAAAGGAAAAAAAAAATGCACCCACATTGGTGAGGAAATTCTAATTCACACTGGTGAGGAATTGTTTATGCACACTGGTGAGGAAATTCTGATGCACAATGGTGAGGAATTTCTGATGCACACTGGTGAGGAATGTGGGGCATCTAATTTATTTTTCCCTTAAATAAATTAGGAAATAAATTGTAATTTCATCTCATAACAACTTGTATCAGTTAACTAAGTCATGATGACTGAGTCAGCTCAAGAAATTCGAGTTGAGAGTCTAAGATGAGGCATGTAGAGAGATTATAATATTTTTGGGTTCCAGTTGCAGTTGATGCATCAGTGGGGTGCAAGTGTGAATTAGTTAACTCAATTAATTGCATTAAAATAAGCTTAACTGATTCTAACTGATTGATGAGCTAGTGAAAGGTCTAGTGAATTAAATTAGATTTAATTCACAAGTAGTGATCAATCAAACAAATGATAATTCACTATAAATATTTGCATGCATGTCAGTTCTGAGGAATATGTATAAATTATATAGAATCTCTACACCAATGGATTCAATCTGATCTTGTGATGTACTAAAACAAGATATTGAATCCTTCTACAATATTTGTGGAATATAAAACACGACCGCTCAATCATATGCAAGTAAGAGAAAGAAGTAAATATATTGCACAAGACAAGATATTCTTGGGGAAAGAAACTGCTCAAAACCTCCCTATAATATATTTTACAAATTCAAGGAATCATGAAACAATACAATGCTTTCTCACACTGAGAAAATCCTGCACTCTCATGATTGTCACACTTTGATCCTGCTCAAAATTGGCTTGCAATGCTCAAGAAAATTTGACAAACACTTAGCCAATTCTCAGCCTCTGCTAAGCCCAGCCTTGCTCATGCCATCCCTAGGGAAATAGGCCCCTATTAAATTGGAAATTCATCCTTCCTTGATTGCGCAACCGATCATGGCTTTCTCATGGATTTATAATTGCATATGGGAAATTCTCTAATAATACAATTGATAGTTATGTTCCCTTTAACCTATGTCTCAACTGGGTCTTCATCAGAACTGACATGCATGCATCTATTAATATTGAATCATCAGTTATCTCATTGATCACTACTTGTGAATTAATTCTAATTTAATTCACTGGACCTCTCACTAATTCTTCATTTAGTTAGAACTAGTTAAACTGATTTTAACTCAATTAATTTGAGTTAACTGATTACATTCACAACACACTAGTGCTACAGCCGCAACTTGACTCCTAGAATATTAGAATCACTCTACATGCCTCATATTAGAGCCTCAACTCGAAATTCTTGAGCTAACTCAGTATTCATGAATTAGTTAATAGATACAAGTTGTTATGAGATGAAATTACAATTTATTGTTAAATTTATTTAAGGGAAAACTAAATTAGAGACCCACATTTAGCACTAATGTGTTACTGAATTCCTCACCAATGTGTGACTGGAATCCCACACTAGTATGTGGTCAATTTTTTCCTTTATGGTTGCCAAGTTCATTGTTTCTTATTGCAAATTTCAACACTCCCTCTCAACAAGAAAGGAATTCAATCTATCTCGATCAGGTACCTTTGGAATGTTCTGCATGCAACACGTCTCTAGTGTTTTTTGCACCTGCAACTCCTAAAATTGAATAGACTCTGAACAACTGAATCAGTATAATGCATCCTCATCAGATTCTTCTGACTGATGGACCCTACCACACCTATCTACTGGAATCTCTCCGCTATTACTGACATCTGCATTCGTGCCCTCTACACTGCTGCCAACTCCGATATGCGCTTTAGTATCCGACATATGTCACTTTGATTTCTATCTTCCTATCAACTGATTGTGTCAATCTAACTGATCCTTCTTGCTACTGTTGCATTGTGGGCTCCTCATAGCCAAGTTCGATCAATGAGACACACCATCTCAATGGACCCTGCCCAAGTCTCTTATTGGGATTATATCTCCACATCACCCCACCTCACACTTGGAGGTATAACTGGATGTACTCCCTCTTCCCATTTGGCTCAAAATTTCCCCCTCCTAGAGGTCTCTTCTTGAGTGGAATCTTCCACTCAAACTCCTCTCTGCTTCTCCAATTGTGGTTGCTCCACAACCTTCTAATACTACATGTTCAGAGATAATTTCTCCCTCTCAACCACCAAGTCATTAACCATTGTTTTTCTCCTCAAAGCTTTGCATGCATCCTCGACCTAGACAACATACATATTCTTGACTCTTGCACCAATATGTTTCACATGTACATGTGTTGGGTATGTGTTATATTCTTTCCACAACTAGTCATGCGCGGGGGGGGTCACAGGGGGGGCGATAGCTGCCCCTGTACGTTGCGCCGAGCGTAGCAGGGGGTCACATGGTGGGGGGGGGTAACCCCCCCTATTCGAGGTCTGGGGAAACGCCCGGGAAAAAAAATTTGGACCTTATTTTTTGGTGGGCGGACCCGCCCATGGTTTTGTGCATGGGTTTGCACATGGTTTTGGGGAATGATGGTTTTTGGCCCTTGGTATTTTGTAGATCCGGTCAAGGGAACTACGGTTATGTTCTAATCCAGGGTTAATGGATTGGGGTTTATGTATGCTTCAGCATGTATATATATGTGTTGTAACACTAAAAGAAATATAATGAAAAATCAAGCTGGTCGTCCCGATTTGGGATCCAGGGGAAAATCTCTGTGTATATTTGTTTTATGTTTTATGTTCTCGCTATTGTTTATTTTCTAATTTTTAAGATTCATTTGCAGATAATTTTATACAGATTTAAAATCTACATTTGGTATCAAAGCAGTTTCAGCTTCAAGGGGACGCCTTTGCTACTGAGGGTTTTTTTTCTCGAGCCTGAGGTAGACCCTGTTCAGTGGGAGATCTACGGGATCGATTCTTGTGATGAAAGAAGATGGAGAGCAGCGAGAAGATAGAGATCGAGAAATTTAATGGTCATAGTTTTGAGTTGTGGAAGCTCAAGATTGAGGATCTACTGGTGGATAAAGATCAGTGGATCGTAGTAGATACGAGTACTAAACCAACGGCAATGTCAGATGAAGACTAGAAGAAGCTGGATCGGAAGGCAAAGAGCACAATATGGTTGTGTGTCTCAGATTCAGTATTGTTGAATGTATTTTGGGAAGCTACGGCGAAGACCTTGTGGGACAAGCTAGGGACTTTGTACCAATCTAAGTCTCTGGTGAATAAATTGTTCCTGCGGAAAAATTTGTATAACCTGAGAATGAAGGATGGAGACTCGCTGACAGAGCATATGAACTCCTTCAATACTATGGTAAGTCAGCTGTCATATTTTGATAGTAAAATCTCATATGAAAAACAGTGCATTATTTTGTTTTGTTCTCTACCAGACTCGTGGGACAGTCTGGTTATTGCAATAGGTATCAATACAACTACCTTGAATTTTGATGACATTGTCTCAACCTTAGTTTCAGAGGAAATGAGACGGATAAATATGGAGGTTCAGAATGGAGATGCCTTATCTGTACGAGGAAGGTCCCAGAATAGAAACAAGAATAAGGTTTCGAGTGGGAGATATAAATCTAGAGGGAGATCTAAATCTCTTGGAAAGTTTGTAAAGGTGTGTTGGAAATGCGAAAAGGAAGGGCACTACAAAAAGGACTGTAGATCTAAAGCTCCTGAGAAAGGAAAGGGATTTGATGATGCTCCTTTTGCATAGGCAAAAACCACCTCAGATGAAGGTGGGGATGTGTATTTGGCTTCTTCTTCAAATACACATGTAGATCGTGAGTCATGGTTGATTGACTAGGGTGCATCCTTTCACTTCACTCCCCATAGGGAGTGGTTATGCGAGTATGAGAAATATGATGGCGGTGATTTCTTCATAGGGGATGATAGGAAGGCTAGAATCGTCAGACGTGGAAAATTCAAGCTGAAGCTGCAAGGATTAGAACACTTCCTAGTGTTCTGCACATTCTTGCATTGGCCAGAAATCTGATTTTTGTAAGCAAGATGGATGATGCAGGTGTAAAAACAGTGTTCGAGAAAGATACATGTAAGATGGTTCAAGGAGCACTGGTATTAATGTGGGGAGTTTAGATTGGAACTTTGTACAAGCTTCAGGGAAGCACTATTATTGATGAGTGCAATAGCTCTGTGGTTCTCGAAAGTGGAGCGAAAATCTTAGCGGTCTCTAGAGAAAATACCATGCTATGGCATCAAAGGCTTGGACATATTTGAGAGAAGGGCCTTCGGATACTGCATGGAAATGGTATGGTAGAAGGTATTTCTAATGGCTCTATGGATTTCGATTTCTGTGAACATTGTGTATATGGGAAGAAGAATCGGGTGACTTTTCCTTCTGGTGCTAAGAGGGTGAACAAGATATTAGAGCTTGTGCACAGTGATGTGTTTGGACCTGTGTCAGTTCCATCACTGGGTAAGTCTGTGTATTATGTTTCATTCATAGATGACTTCTCAAGGAATACAATGATATATTTCTTGAGGAATAAATCTAAAGTCTTTAACAAATTTAAAGAATTTAAGGCTCTGGTGGAAAACTAGACAGAGAAGAAGATAAAGGTGTTGAGGATAGATAATGGTGGGGAGTTCTGGAAGAAGGAATTTAAAGAGTTATGTAAGAAGTGTGGTATATCATGGCAGAAGACTACTCCATACACACCTCAGCAAAACGGAGTTGTAGAAATAATGAACAGAATGTTGATGGAAAAGGCAAGAAGCATGCTCAGTGGTACCGGGTTAGGATCAGAATTCTGGGCAAATGCAGTGGAGACTGCATTTTACTTGGTTAATAGATCACCTTCATCAGTGTTGGAGGATAAGAATCCACATGAGGTATGGACTGGTAAGAAACCCTCTCTTTCACATCTGAGGGTATTTGGATGTGATGCATATGTACATGTTCCAAAGGAGAAAAGGACCAAGTTGGATAATAAATCTGAAAGGTGCATCTTTATTGGGTATAAGGATTGTTTAAAGGGTTACAAGCTTTGGAACCCAGAAACAAGGAAGGTTGTGTACAGACGAGATGTGGGGTTTAGAGAGGTGAAAGATGTTGTAAACATTAATTCCTACCAAAGGAACCTGAGAAGATAGAGTTTGAGCTAAAGGAGGATGAATCAGACTATACAACAGAAGAAGACTCACAAGAGGAAGAGCCACAAACTCTAGCTGTGAGAAGATCAGTTTGGGAAAGAAGACAACCAGAAAGGTATAGTCCATCTTCTTTCTATTCAAATTTTGCTTTAACTATAATTGATGATGATCCCAGAACCGTTAGGGAGGCAGTAGATTCAAAGGATGGAAATATTTGGAAGGAGGCCATGGTTGATGAAATGGTATCCTTGCATAAAAATGAGGCATGGGATCTGTTGGAGTTGTCGGCTGGAAGGAAGCCCATTGGGAGAAAATGGGTGTTTAAGAAGAAGATGAATGTAGAAGGCAAGGTGGAGAAATACAAAGCTCGGTTGGTAGCAAAAGGTTATTCCTAGGTGTCAGGAATTGATTTTGGTGATATTTTTCTCCTGTTGCCAAAGTTACTTCTATTAGATTACTTTTATCTGTTGCTGCTGCATTTTATTTTGAGGTAGAACAGATGGATGTGAAGACATAATTTCTTCACGGAGATCTAGAAGAGGAGATCTACATGAAAAAACCTGAAGGCTTTATGGTGAAGGGGAAGAAATAACTGGTATGCAGGTTAAAGAAGTCTATGTATGGGTTAAAATAGTCACCAAGGATGTGGTATCAGAAATTTGATACCTATATACGGGGACTTAGCTTCACCAGAATCAAGGATGATCACTGTGTTTATTTTAAATTAATTGGTGATCGTGTTATGTATTTGGTCTTGTATGTGGATGATATGTTGTTGATTGGAAATGAAAAAGAAAATATCCAAGATTTGAAGACCCAACTGTTCTCCAAATTCGACATGAAGGATCTTGGTGCTGCAAACTATATTTTGGGCATGGAAATTAAGAGAGATTGGGCAAAGAGGAAGCTCTGGTTAAACCACAGGAAGTATGTTGAGACTATATTTTAGAGGTTCAATATGCAGGATAGTAAACCGGTGAATGTTCTGATTCCTGTAAGTGTAAAGTTGTCTGCTGAACAGTGTCCCAAGACACAAGAAGAAGAGGACGATATGTCCCATGTTCCATATTCAAGTGAAATGGGTAGCCTAATGTATGCAATGGTTTGTACTAGACCAGACATTGCACATGCAGTGGGAGTATTGAGCAGGTTTATGTCAAACCCAGGGAAGGAGAATTCGACAACAGTGAAGCGGGTTTTCAGATATTTGTGTGGCACTAGTGATTATGGCTTGTGCTACCAAGGAAGACCGGGATTCAAAAGAGTGTTGGAAATTCGTGGTTTTGTTGATGCAGACTGGGCTGGAGATCTGGACCAAAAAATATCTACAAGTGGGTATGTGTTTAGCCTATTTGGAGGTGCAGTCATTTGGATGAGTAAAAGACAGTCTGTGGTGGCTCTTTCAACTACAGAGGCAGAATACATGGCAGCCACTCATGCAAGAAAGGAAGCATTTTGGTTGCAGAGATTGTGTTCAAGTATGGGGTTGGTGCAGCAAGCTATAAGGAT
This sequence comes from Pinus albicaulis, assembly GCA_034641835.2. Taxonomy (NCBI): domain Eukaryota; kingdom Viridiplantae; phylum Streptophyta; class Pinopsida; order Pinales; family Pinaceae; genus Pinus; species Pinus albicaulis. The sequence continues at coordinate 888,716,036 of CM076584.1, read as the reverse complement.
AGGCTATGATAGCCAACATGCAATTTTCTTGGGTAATAACCCTGCTTATCATTCAAAGACAAAGCACATTGATTTTCAATATCATTTTGTGAGATATATGGTTGAGGCTAAAAGGGTGTTGTTGGTAAAGGTGGACACTTTGAAGAATGTTGAAAATGCATTGAATAAGTCTGTGAGCACTCATAAGTTCTCTTGTTATAGAGAAACAATGGGTGTTGTTAAGCTAGGCTAATGACTCACCTCTCCTGTGGCCCCCTGCGGAAATAAAACAACAACTAGGAGAATGTTAGGTATGTGTTATATTCTGTGAACATGAGAGAAATTAGATTTGAGATATCTAAGAATTGATTATGAAGCCTAAGTTATATTTAGTTTCAATATTTTAGGGATAAATCTAGATTGTAGGGGTGTTGAGATATTTGAGGACTTTGTTGAGTTATTAAAGGGATTTGGACCTAAATTGGTTCAGCATTATTGTATAAATGTAATAAGCCTCAAAGGAAAAACATAGCAGAATAGAGAGAGAGGTAGGAGACAGGGGTTTTCCTGCAAGTCTATGGACAGTTCAAAGGGCCATGGATTTTGAATATCTGGCCAAAGACAAGAGTTTGTAAGTGATTTCATTTTGTTTATATGGAAGTATCAATTCAGAATTATATCTATTGGTGGATTGAGAAATTGCACATTTAAGTTCTGTATTGGGTTTGAATTATGTGCCTTAATTGATTGATTTATGTATGGTTGAAATCCTATATTAAGGATTGAAATGGTGAATCCGTGTAAAAAGAAACTTGTTGGTTGATTTGTATAAATCGATAACCATTTTTGTATTGAAGCCAAAACAGAACTCGATGAGGTTTGGATTGATGGAAGTTTAACATATGGTGTAATTGAGTTGTGTTCTTGGCACATGTAATGTTGAACGGGAGCTATGGAAAGGTCGATGCATGGCGTAGATTTAAAAGAGGTGCGAAATTCAAGTACTGGTGCTACCACGCGACTTGATTTCTTTTTTAGCACAAAGGAAATTGTGGGCGCAGAGGTTTTTGAGTTTAACATTGAAGACTGTTTGAAATATTGAATCTGTTGAAGGTGAATTTTCACGGTGGAGAATTTAATACAGAGTTTGTATAAATGTTTCTTTGATAACTAGTCAGTGAATGTGTTAGCATGAGTCTGATTGCAGCGTTAAATGCAGAGCTGGAATCGAACTAAATTTTTGTTGAAGTTCGATTTCAAGCAATCAGAATTCGAAGTGTTTTGATAAGCGAATCCGAAGGGAAATTGTGAATTTGAATGATGGAAAAATGATGGTAGAATGTGTTAAACTCTGTTAAAGGGTCGAAAAGTGTTGAAAATCGGTGCAGAGCTTTTGTTTTAAGCCTGTCTGATCCTTAAATTATAATCGAATGGAATTGATACGGTAGAACCATAAGCAATGGCGTAGTTTGATGGCGGAATCATGAGGTTAAAGTCGGAACTATGCGTGTGAATTTGAAAGCGGGTTTCTCAACCCATACCGGTGGTATCGCGTGCCTAAAATCTGGTAAGTAGTTTCCTTCAATTGGAATGCGATAACAGTTAGCTTCTGACACGTGGCCCTGAGTGGTTTTACAAAATCACAATTTTCGCGCGACTTGAGAATGTTAAAGTCCGTGAGCCTTTGGAACGCGATTTGTGTTCGATCTTAAGGGCGGAAGATTCAAGGGCGCTCAATTTCCAAACTGCACGAGAGATAACTCAAAGTATGGTAAGTGTTCATTCATTTTTGTTTATTATTGAATGTGTGGGCCCAATTGATGTTTTATGTTGGACTTTGATTTTAATCAAAGTGTGGGTAATGGTCAAATATGCTATGACATTTAATTAAGGCGTGAATATTTGGGTGGTTTGACATGCATTTTAAAATGCATTATAAATTTGACTTGTGAATAGAAGGCAATTGGCATGTTGGATAAACTGTGAAGGTTGGTAGATGTGGGAATATATAATTCCACATGTGTTGGTTTGATTAGCCAATGTCAAGCTTGGTTAAAAAGGCAAGGGCGCACACATATAATGGAACCAAAGTTGATTTGTTAAATCTTTGGCAATTGGGCTAATTATAAAGTTTGAGTTTATAAATAAAACAAATGGTTGGTTAAACAAAGTCTTTTATAAGACTTTTGAAAAGGCGTTCATGAAGATTGAAAGTTTTTATGAAGCATGGTTTTTAACCATAGATTTGAAACAAGTAGAGCTTCTGCATTTAATTGAAATTTGGTTGTGTATGGTTTCATAACCATAAGGTCAAGGTGAAAGAGAACTTCTATTATGTGATGATTTTACAATCATAGTGAAATGATTATTAAGAAGGAGCTTCCGCAAATGATAGTGTGTAAATTTTCCAGAATTGGTGAATTTTCCCAGATTTGAAATTTTATTGGAGCATTTATTGAGATGCATTTTTATATGCATAGCATTTGAGGAGAATGTGGGTTTGGCAGGGTGAACCTGCCATCACACAGGGTGGGCGAAAACCCCCTCTGTATGTTGCACCAGGCGCAGCAGGGGGGTCACAGGGGAGGTGGTAGTCCCCCCCCGTTCGATTTCTGAGCGCAGTAAGGGTGTCACAGGGAGGGCGACAGCCCCCCCTGTTCGGGGTCTGGGGCAGTGCCCCAGGAAAAAATGTTTGGACCTTATTTTTCAGTGGGCAGACCCACCCATGGCTTTGTGCATGGGTTTGCACATGGTTTTGGGGCATGATGGTTTTCGGCCCCTGGTATTTTTTAGATCTGATCAGGGGAACTACGGTTATGTTCTAATCCAGGGTTAATGGATTGGGGTTTATGTATTCTTCGGCATGTATATATATGTGTTGTAACAGTAAAAGGAATATAATGAAAAATCAAGCTGGTCGTCCCGATTTGGGATCTAGGGGAAAATATCTGTGTATATTTGTTTTATGTTTTATGCTCTCGCTATTGTTTATTTTCTATTTTTTAAAATTCATTTGCAGAAAATTTATGTACAGGGTTAAAACCTACACTGTGGCTATGTGTTTAAGGAAAACTTTCCTTTTCTAAACTTCACATCATAACCACAGTCTTCCAATACCACTACGAATAGAAGATTCTTCCTTAGGTCTGGAACATGCAAAACATCTGCTAGTCTAAGAGGGGAGCCAGACTCCCTCTGAAAGGTAATTGTACCTATTTCGGTCATGCAATACCTCACGTCATCTCCAAACTCTATGTTTTTCTTGACATCCTTCTTCTCCAAGCCACTGAATATATCTCTATTCCCCATCATATAGAATGAGGAACCATTTTCTAGATACCACATGCATCCCATTACAGTGTTGGCCATGCATGCAATGAGAGTAAAATCAAGCTCAAACTGTAAAACCAACACTTCACCGCTGCAACTACAAGCTCCTTCTTGCTTTCCTTATTCTATTGAAAATTCTAGGCATAGTGCCCATGCTCGTGACAGTGAAAACACCTGATCTTGGACAAGTCTCTCTTCCCCCCTTCGCCTTGGGACTTATTTCCCCTATCTTTCTTTCCTTTTCCCACTAATACACAACCTTCTTCTTTGTTGGCATTGGAGGTCTAGTCTCTGGTGCTCCACCTTATCTCTTTTATTACCAATTCGGACCACAAATGCTCCTAGCCTGGTAACTTATCCCTCCCATTCACAGAGTCCCGGTAACTATGCCAGCTCTTGGGAAGGCCTAGAAGCGCTAGGCTCGCCAAATTATCCTGGGCTACTATTAGGATGAATTATAATCGCAAGCATACGAAAAAATCTCACTTTGGCTGTGCATAAAAAACAGCCCTAACATCAAAGATGGCTGCCAAATCTTTAGATCTACATTTAGTTTACCAAGATAAATGCTACAAAATCCAAATATATGCAATAAATTACATTAAGCAGTAAATAAAAGCAAGAGTTTCTCCATGCATCCAACAGACAAGACAAGAATATTTTTAAATATTTTTTGTATTTATGACACCTGGGAAGAGAACATACAAAAGATGTTGTCAGTCCCCCTCAATGGGATGGGTTCTTGTATGTCCTCGGCACTTCAGATCTAAGATCTCTCATTCTTGATGGTACAGTAGAAAACCCAGACAAAAATGGAACTCAAAGGGAGTTCACAAGAAAAAAAGTAGAAAAGTATGACAATGATGGAGGATCAAAGTCAAACCAAAAGTATAGATCCAGAGTGATCTTTAGGCAACAAAAGGTAGTGAGTGAATGGAAAAACCCTTCTATTTATAACAAAATATTGAGTTAGTCTAGATATTGGTGCATAATTAAAATATTATTAACTGAATCTAGATCCAAATTTTATGGAATATTTTATTATATTTGTTGGAGGGAAAAAGAATTTGAATTTGGTCAAATCCATTTATTTGTAAATAATAAATAAATAAATGATTTATTTATTATTTTAAGGATGTGGTTGAGTAATAATTAAATAAATAGTGATTTATCCAATTATTTATAAATGATTTAGTCAAATTTAACAAGGAATATTATTTAAATAATGTTTAAATAATTATTCCTAGAAAATAATAAGATAAATAATGATTTATCTCATTAATTTTCCTATTTTGGGTTAAATATGACCAAGAATATTAATTAAACGGCTATTTAACTAATTATTCCTTGAGGAAAATCAAAAAAATAAGGATGTATTCAATTATTCCTCATGGGGTTTCCTGTTTAGACCATAAACAACTTAATAAATTAAGGAGTACTAAGTTATTTTCATGGCGAAAGAAATTTTACTTAGGGTAAACTTGGTCTTACATGGTGTACTTTGGTCCCTCTAATAGTAACAAGTTAGATGACCAAAAATTGGTGTAACAGATTTCTCCCAAGTGTGCGAGCGTTAGGAGCTAATCATATGACTGAAGTACATTGTAAGAACTCAATCACTGGACACCAAAGGGGAAGTCAGAGAGAGAGAAATATAAGGTAGACAAAAGCGCTAGAGGACAAGACCCTGAGGAGGAGAGAATTACAGGTGCGACAAGTCTCTTTTATGAGTGATTACCTGTGCTACAAGAGGCGGGGGAGGCATACCTATGCCCGCCGAGACAAAGTACAAAGAATAATGCATCCAGTAAACAAGGGACTGAACTATATAGTACATGCTGGCATGAACATGAGCCAGATAAAAACATGGTAATGAATTCCACATACATATTGTGCCTGGGGTAATAGCCACGACTTATACAATAATAACTGAGTACATGAGATATAAGTACAACCAAAGAGCCCTGTAAAATAGGAGAGGGCTATGAAAATCTGAGTGATACATGAAAACTAAAGAGTCGTTGCAAGCAGCTGAGGCCGAAACCATCAAAAATATGGAGCTGCATCCAAGGCTGTCATAGAGAGGTAATCCTGGCATGTGGGTGGCTACCTGAAGGGCCACCCCTTCATGAGGTCTGAAACATCTCACACATACTCGAGAATCACCGGTACAATCTACTGCATCACTGAACCATCGAGTATACGGATCTCAATCATGTTGTAAGGAACTGGAGCTGAGAAACAATCAAGTCAAAGGGTCCTCAAAAAGAGTGGAAGTTGGAACCAAGGTGCACTTCCCTCTAGACATGTCTTCTGGAATGAATGATCTGATGTCAACAGAAGGAGGTCTGCCATAGCTGAGGAAATAAAGGGTCCTCAACTAAGGCACCAGAGATAATATTAGAGCGACTGATATACTGACACCGGGGATGATGGTGGAATATGGGTATTGAGTAGTGGACTGACGACATCCCATGTTAGAGCATGAAGGGCATGGATGACCTGGCAGCAACTGAAAAAACATCAAAGGGGACAGGGGACATTGTCACTGAAGGCCAAAGTGTGCGACACGAGAGAGGTACAAAGCCATGAAGGGTAGAGGACTATGAAGGGACTCAGGATAGACTCCATGAATGCGATGATGACTCATCTTGAATGCTCTAAACAAGGGCGACTCGATGATGTTGCCACATAGAATAAGCCCAATGGGAACCATAAAAACATGAGTACAAGGTGGGTACTCATGACGAAATTCAACATGAGCGTGGACAAGTATTAAGGCTGAGTGGTGCCCCAAGTACAAGTGTTTCAAGTGAAGAAATTCGATTTTGAGGAGTGGTGAAGTGACCCTTCTTGGAAAAAATGTGTCCTGGTGAAGTATCAAATCACGAAAAACTAATAAATACCCATTTTAGAGCTTGGTGAGAGCTTTCCAAAGATATGGACGGTTTTTCAAACTGAGATATGGCTTGGCCACAACAGGCGAAAGAAAAATCTAGGGTTTTTCTTTTAATAAGGCATTTTCCCTCCAAATTCACTCATTTGCAAGTGTAGCTGTGGTGAATGTAGAGAGGAGGAAAGACTCTAAATCTTGCAGCGATCGTAACGAACAAACCAACTGTTGGAATCGAGATTCGTCAGTTGCAGGTAAGAGGCCTAACCCTACTCTCTCATTTCAGTGGATTGAAAGTTCATTTTAGGTGCCCAAAGCTTAGAAACAGACCCCTTCTCTGCTTCACAGTCGGGTCTCTCTTTTTGGGGAAATATATGTGACCTGGGTAGCAGGTTTTGGGCAGAAAACTGCGACCTATCCCAGGTTTTTTCCTGAAAAGTTTGACCTGATAGAGAGGGGTATCACAGTGTTGTTTCTTGGCTGAGAGTTGGGCTTTTATGGTTGAAATAAGTCTTTCCTTTTTGTACACTGACAAATATGGTGGTTTTGTGCAGATATGGCAGAATTAAGGATCAACTGGAGAGAGAGAGAAATGGACACATTACGATCAGAGATCCGAGAGGATCATGGTGTCCATACTGCATTGGCCAAGTTTGGGGTCCTGAATTTTGTGGAGAACCCTTTGATAAGAGAAGGAGAGCCCTTTTTGTCCCGGATTGTTAGTTATTCGGATCTGGACCATGAGGTCTTTATAGTGCAGGGGCACTAGATCGAGTTGACAGTCCAGGACATATGTTTCTTGACTGGTCTCCCACCACTTGGGATTGTGGGGAATACGCATCCAGTGCTACCATGAGGTCAGAACATCATGGAGTTTTTAGAGCACCATTTTCGACCAAGTATCCAAGTCAAGGGGATGCGGATACCAATCGAGGATCTAGAGAGGCTAGAGACCCGTGTTGTGGCCGCAGCGGTGTTGTGGATCCTGGGCAACCAAGCACTCCACCACATCATAGGGGGTCAAATGATGCTTTTTGAGAGTGTGTTTAGTGGGACCTACTATGGGTGGGCCCAAATGATTTTTTCTTCGTTGAAACAACAGTTGTCGCTATGCAAGCAGCAATTGAACCATGATTGTGCATATGGCATAGTGTTGTGCTCGCTCTTCTTTGAGAAGATCCTGACAGTTCGACCTCGCATACAAATCTAAGATGGGGGCCTGAGAGAGCCCAGGATGTGCTGTTGCGGATGGCTATTGTGCAGAGGGGGAGGTGGGGCAGTCGGACACGTGTTCCAACCCAATTTTTTTGCTCATTGGGATCAGATGCCACTATACATAGACGACTATCCCTATAGAGGAATGAGTTATCGTGGGGACTCGAACTTGCCACTTCCACCTAGTCGAGTATGGGGGCCCAATGGTAAGTGACAAGTTGTTAATATTTTACATGCATTTAAATTTTTAGAATATTGTATATTCTACTGATTCATTCACTTTTGGTATGCAGATACAGCACCGGTAAAACCGGTCGGGTACATGGGACGGCCTGCAGGACCTAGTGAATCGAGAGCACCGTAAAATGAGGATGCATCAGCCCTCCTGGAGGACATCCATCGTAGATGTGAGAGGCTTTTGATCGGTGTTTCAGAGATTCTAGGTTTGATCTCCAGTGGAGTCCCCAGTTGTTAGGATGAATTCTAATCGCAAGTGTACGAAAAAAGCTCACTTTAGTTGTGCATAAAAAACAGCCCTAACATCAAAGATGGTTGCCACTTTCTTTAGATCTGCAGTTAGTTGACCAAGATAAATTCTACAAAATCTAGATCTATGCAGTAAAAGATATTAAGCAATAAATAAAATCAAGAGTTGGTCCATGCATCCAATAGAAAAGACAAGGATATTTTTAAAGAATTTTTGTATTTATGACACCGAGGAAGGGAACATAGAAAGATGTTACCAGTCCCCCTCAATGGGAAGGGTTCTTGTATGTCCTCAGCACTTCAAATTTAATATCTCTCTCACTCTTGATGGTTTAGAAAACCCAGACAAAAATGGAACTCAAAGGGAGTTCACAAGCAAAAAAGTAGAAAAATATGACAATGATGGAGGATCAAAGTAAGACCAAAAGTATAGATCCAGAGTGATCTTTAGGCAACAAAAGGTAGTGAGTGAATGGAAATCCCCTTCTATTTATAAAAAAATATTGAGTTAGTCTAGATATTGGTGCATAACTAAAATATTATTAACCAAATCTAGATCCAACTTTTATGGAATATTTTATTATATCTGTTGGAGGGAAAAAGAATTTGAATTTGTTCAAATCCCTTTATTTGTAAATAATAAATAAATAAATGGTTTATTTATTATTTTAAGGATGTGGTTGAGTAATAATTAAATAAATAGTGATTTATTCAATTATTTATAAATGATTTAGTCAAGTTTAACAATTAATAATGTTTAAATAATGTTTAAATAAGTATTCCTAGAAAATAATAAGATAAATAATGATTTATCTCATTGATTTTCCTGTTTTGGGTTAAATATGACCAGGAATATTAATTAAATTGTTGTTTAACTAATTCTTCCTTGAGGAAAATGAAACAAATAAGGATTTATTCAATTATTCCTCATGGGGTTTTGTGTTTAGACCATAAACAACTTAATAAATTAAGGATTACTAAGTTATTTTTCATAGTGAAAGCAATTTTACTTAGGGTAAAATTGGTCTTACATGATGTACTTTGGTCCATCTAATAGTAACAGGTTAGATGACCAAAAATTGGTGTAACAGTTATTGTCACACCAACACTTCCAAGCTCATCTCGACATTGAGTGAACTTCTCCAAGTATGTTGGTACCGTCTCGCCCTCCTCCATCTTTATCTTTCTGAGATTTTCCTTCAGTGCCAACTTCCTGTGGTCACTACTATTCTGAAATAGATCTGCAAGGCCTTCCACATATCATATGGAGTTTCCTTCCCATGGAGACTCAAGATAATATGATCTTGAACTCCATCTAACAAGATCCATATCGCCTTTTCTACCTTCCTCTGCCATGCATCAAGAAGTTGGGCATCTACTACTGCGGGCTTGAGAATATCAGTATATATGAATTCCTTCAACCCGTTGTCCTCCAACACAACCTCCATCCTATCCTTCCATGCAATATAATTTGAATTTCCCTCGAGTGAATATTCGATTCTCAAGCCATTGAAAGACATCTTGATCTGCTACTGGATCCTGAAGAATTAATCTGCAAATTTGAACTTGTTAAAGACAAACTCAATTTATTCTCTTCTATTGTGATTCTTGGCACTCTGATACCATGTAGAAATATCACTCTAATACCATGTATAAATTATATAGAAGCTCTATACCAATGGATTCAATCCGATCTTGTGATGTAGTAAAACAAGATATTGAATCCTTCTACAATATTTGTGGAATATAAAACACGATCGCCCAATCACATGCAAGTAAGAGAAAGAAGTAAATCAATTGCACAACAAAAGATTATTGGGGAAGGAAACTGCTCAAAACCTCGCTATCATATATTGTACAAATTCAAGGAATCACGAAACAATACAATGCTTTCTCACACCGAGAAAATCATGCACTCTCTTGACTGTCTCACTCTGATCCTGCTCCAAACTAGCTTGCAATGCTCAGGCAAAATTGACAAACACTTAAAGCCAATTCTCATCCTCTGTTAAGCACAGAATTTCTCACGCAACCCCTAGAGAAATAGGATCCTATTACATAGGAAATTTGGCCTTCCTTGATTACGAAATCCATCATGGCTTCCTCATGGCTTTATAATTGCACATGGGAAATTATCTAATAACACAACTGATAGTTATGTTCCCTTTAACCTCTGTCTCAATTGGGTATTCATCATAACTAACATGAATGCAGTTATTAACAAAGAATCATCAGTTATCTGGTTGATCACTACTTTTGAATTAATTCTAATTTAATTCACTGGACCTCTCACTCATTCTTCATTCATTTAGAACTAGTTAAACTGATTTTAACTCAATTAATTTGAGTTAACTAATTACACTCACACCACAATAGTGCTACAACTGCAATTGAACCCCCAAAATATTAGAATCACTCTACATGCCTCATCTTAGACCCTCAACTCGAAATTCTCGATCTAACTCAGTCTTCATGACTTAGTTAACTGATACAAGTTGTTATGAGATGAAATTAAAATTTATTGTCCAAATTATTTAAGGGAAAAATAAATTAGACGCCCACATTTAGCACTAATGTGTAACTGAATTCCTCACCAATGTGTGACTGGAATCCCACACTAGTATGTGGTCAATTTTTTTCCTTTTTGGTTGCCAATTTCACTATTTCTTGTTTCAAATTTCAATAGAAGTCCTAGTTGAGACAGAGGTTAAAGGGAACATAACTATCAGTTGTATTTATAGAAAATTTCCCATGTGAAATTATAGAGTCATTGGGATGCCATGATGTATTGTGCAATCAAGGAAGGCTTTTTTACTATTTAATAGGGATCTAATTCCCTAGTAATTGTGTGAACAAGGCAAGCTAAAGGAAGGTTGAGAATTGGTTAAGTGTTGGAACGGGGTCTCCTAACAAGCTGCGAAACTAGTCCATTTTGATTACTTTTTTATTATATTTAGTATAGCGCAGGGGTTTTGGGGCGGGTCAAAGCCCCGAACGCATTGTAATGGGTCAAAGGGTAAACTAGGGATCCGAAAACCATGGGTTGCAGACCATAGGAAAGTCGGAGCTAGATTGTTATAAATAGAGATGTATTTTGTATAGAAAAGGATAGGAAAATATGATATATTGATGTGATTTGTTGCTTAAGTTGTTTGTTTAAGTTTTGGGGAGCGGACTCCTGCTGGCTGTGTGTACGGAGATCCTAGTCCAACTGTGTGCGGACCCTGCTGCTGTGTGTGCAGGGTGGGAAGGGAATTGTAAGGAAATATTGATGAATGAATGAATGCAAAGGATTATTAGAGATTTGAATCTATGAGTTTTGTTATGTGAATTGCCGATAATTGTTGTGTTATGTATTTTCTGTCTTTAAGCTGCGAAAGATTTGTGTACTAAGCTCTTGGATATAGATCTGTTATGTTCTGTTTATGTATTGTTGTGTTGATGATATAATAAGCCTATAACTGTAGATCTAGTGCACGTGGATGTGAATAGGAACATAATTAACCCTGCACAGGACAAGGTAATCCAGGAATTACAGAAACAGGACGCAGCCCTACTTGCTTTACCCATCCTTTCTCAGGGTGTGGAAACCTAGTTCCAGCACCACCCATACTACTTCGAGTGAGACTGTGACCTACAAAAGCAAGTCGCTGCCGAAAGGGCCAGTAGTATATGGGTTTGTTGGCAAACCTTGCACACCGAACCTGGGTCAGGACCCCTCAAGCCAAAAAATGGTTCCGTTGCTGGGACGGGAAGAATTATGAGAGAGGAATCGGGTAATGACAAGAGAATACTGGAAACCTGAAAGAAAAGAAATTGAAGACTGGTTTGAAAGACAGATCCAGGAATTTGCAGTAAAAGAGAATCGCAGTGAGAAGTTAACAGCGGAAAGATGGAAAAATAGGTACGTCCTTACTGAGAGCTACGAAATATTTTTGTGACCTTTTCGATTGAACTCCAGGAGTGGTTGGCTAGACTGGTGGAATTCCAGAAGTGTTGGAAGGACGAATGGGTCACTCTGTGGACCCCGGAATTTCTCGAACAGCTTGAAAAACTTGATAATACTATCACACACACAATATACCACTGGGTGGATAGTGTGCTGGGAGGATTTGTGATAGAATTTTCCATTGATCAGTTTGTATCATAATCTGAGGCCGAACGATGATTCTTCAAGGGATTCCGAGGCAAATTTCTAAGGACATTAACGTTGTTGATCAAGAAGTTACTGTGCGAGAAGAGCATCATGTGTAGTCATACTAACTGAATGACCTCGGATCTAGATGGAAGTGCAACACGCAGTGGTAAATACTATCGAACCAACCTTGACAGAGGGAGATCAGCCTACAATCCATTGCAGGAACCAACTGCACAAGATACCCCAGGTACATTGTCGCCTAGGCCGCACAAAGGTAATAATTCTCCTATACCACCACCCCCCCTAGACAGTGATATGTCTACGCACATGAAACTGCCTACCTTCAAAGGGGTAGGAGAAGAGGATATGGACCGATTTTTTTTTGTGGCAGACTCTGTCTAGACTGCGCAGAATGTGGAAAGCGACATGATAAAGAGGGCGTAGCTATCTTTAGAATCCTAAGACAGAGCTCTGGACTAGTATATGCGATGCATTGCGCGGAATGGGACCACCTCCATTCAAGATATCAAAGATGCTCTGAAGAAAAAGTTCCGAAAGCCAAAATATTATTCCCAGTTGGTAGCAGAAGTAAAGGACTTCAAACAAGGTGCGTCTGAGTCAGTATGGGAGGCTGATCAGCGATTGAAGAAGGAAATTAGGGAAGGAGGGTTCGACTATGATGATAGACAACATACAGAGTGGTTCATTTCTATGTTGTTACCCCACCTGCGCACTCTGATGAGTCATCGTACTTTTGAATCGCAGGAGAAAGCTGTGGAAGTTGCTATGAAATTGGAAGCTACACCCTGGGAGGATACGTCAGCAAGGGTACAACAAATCCAGGAACAAATTGGGGCTATGCATATGGAAATACAGAGCCTGCGAAAAGAACGAGGAAAGGACATCTGCGCAAACCTCTGGTGCATACGATGTCGGGTGTCCGGCCATACGAAGGATCAGTGTCCTCTGCTGACCGATTATATGCAAGCATGAGGATCTAGTTCGATACGCCCAGGGGCAAGTAGAGAACTTTTCCTGTTGCGACCAAGATCAAGCGGATCTGTGTTATGGTGTGATGATTTTTGGGTAGCAGGCCTACATGATACGAACCATTTCCCTCGGCTCGGTGCGTACGTCCCAGAACTGAAGCAACAATGGTGTTGATTATGCCAATCAGTGGGACATGATGAGTAGAACTGTCACACATATGACTTAATGATGGATCGTGGGAACTTATATTGGGTGCAATCAGACCCTGCATCGCCAAGACTTGTTGCGCACTTTGGAGGATCACCGACCCGAGGTAGAGGAGGTCGGGGAGGAAGCACAGGTCAAGGATGAGGTCAGCTAATATATTATAACTATGGAGAGATAAGGAACTTTTCCAGAGAATGCCCTAATCCCACCAGGTCATCGTGTAAAAATTGTAGACAGTTGAACCATGAGGTAGAAGACTGCCCAATTTTAATAGCTAAGATGCAGGAAAAGTAGCCTACCCCTACGCAGAACGTACAGAGGGTCAAAACTGAGCTAAGGGAGGCGGATCCAAGTGTAAGAGTCATGACACGTAGTGGGCTAGACACCTAGGGAAACAAAGAAGGGCTTGCCTCTAGGAAATAAGTGTCTTGCAAAGAACAAGCCCCATTGGCAGCCCCCGTGCAGCCTCAGATTGAAGAAGGAGTTAAGCTCTTTTTAAAGGCATGTCTAAAGTTGCTAATGAATCCGCAGGCTGTAGGAAATCTCCTAGCACTACTGAATACCTGTGCAGCTCGGCCCAATTTGATCCCTGAGACCAATGATGTACACAAGCTATACAGCTATAAGAAATGCATCGAGAGAGAGATGCGATTGACTGCGCAGATCGGAGACTATGAGATGGATCAGGTTATCTTAGATCTTGGATCAGATGTGAACGTCTTACCAAAAAAAACATGGAAACATATGGGAGAACCTAAGTTGGAATGGTCCGCTATTCAACTATGAATGGAAAACCAACAAAAGATCGTCCCCCTAGGTAGATTACCAAAATTCATGGTGGACATCGCAGGGGTACGGGCCCTAGCTGATTTTGAAGTAATAGAAATAGTAGAACATGCAAACCCTTACCCTGCTCTCATTGGACTGGACTGGGAAATAGACATGGGAGGTGTCATCAATCTCAAGAAATGCAGCATGGTATTCGAAAACAAAGCTACGCGTGTCATAGTACCACTAGACCTAGCAGAAGGTGCGCGGTACATAGAGCCAGCCTATGAAAAGGAGGAATTGGATCACATTTATAAGATAACTGCATAGGATGAAGATCGAGTTAACCCCACAGATGAAGGAATGCTCTATTGGGACAAGGACAGTGAATGTTTTTCTGACTCCGATGAAGAGCTAGAGAATTAGCAAGGCCGGTTGCATGAGGTTTCAGCACTGCGAAGTCTTTAGACCATCAGGAATTTCCATCGCATCTCTACCACAGAAAGAACCTCTCCCAGCTGAGAGGACGCAGGTGAAGATCAGCAGCCTGATGAACCGAAGAGTCCTACGGACTGTAGGCCAAAAGCATTACCGTTAACGCTATGTGAAACACCTACGCAAGGACCAGTATTCTTTACTCAGGGGAAATACTGGAGTAGGGTGATCCTGTGCATAGGGACCCCTGTGGCAAGATGGGCTCCGAGGTCATTTGACCTACGCAGATACCTGCTGCGGAGCAACACTCAAGAGTGAGATTGAACCTTGCCCAAACAGAATTATCGGGGTACCACAACCCTCAGCATGCGTAGGATTACAGACCTATTTGAAAATCAGCGAACATCTCAAGTAATAATGACATCAGTGTAGAAATTTGCTTAATAATGATTAAGTATCCACCGAGATTATCCTGATCACATATCAATTCGAATTCATATGCAACACATAATCTCTTCCACTCAGATCATCAAACATGCGGAAATAAAATCAAGCGATAACACATCAATTCATCATACACATTAACACAGTATGTATGGGGAAATCTTATAGCTTAAAACCCCACAGCTATTGTGTATATTATAATGGAGAAATCATGTAACAAACTTAGTACAATACTCCTCACAAGTACTCAGTACTTTCTCATGAAGTTACACACAATCTAGCTCAGTTTTGCCTTGCCTCTATTGCGCAATCATGGCCTGTCTATATAGAGATCCAAGGTTCGAATCTCCTTGGCTTGACAGCGCAATCATCATGGGAAATTCCTCCAAGTGTGGTGCAAATCTCATGCACAACTGATGTCGCCACTGATATCTAACTCCACCCTTTCATCTACCTCTTTCACTGGTCTCCACTGAACTGATCATGCACTGTAGTGAACTGATGTGTTCTTGAGTTGAATAATGAGTTATTAATTAATGAATTAAATAATATTTAATTCACTCCACTCATAACTAATTGATTAGCTAGTTAAACTAATCTCAACCAGTTCAACTAAAATAAACAGAACACAACTCCACTAGTTGTCTCATTAACTCCACCAAACTTCTGCCACTGAAGTCCTAACTGAATTCAACCATGCATGATGCCATAAAACCCTAGGAATAGCGTAATTCCTATGTTAGATGCATGAGCCACTTCTGTAGCTCGAACTGAAGTGCTCCAAGAGAGTAAACTGAAGTTTATAGTCCAAATATTATTAAGGGTAAATAATACTTGACTTCCCTATTTTAAGGAGAGGCAGTCTAAAAATAGACTTCGACCTATAGGTCCAAAAAATAGAGGTCCATCTATTTTTACCAACATGACCAATACTCCAAGAATAACATACTGCAACCCCTGGACCATGCTCCATATGTCTAAAAATGGACATAGTCTAAAAATAGACTTTGCGCCAGAATTTGCCTGCGGGCCCACTTAGTGAAGGCGACTTCATTTCACTAAGCTCCATCATCTTGCTGCATTTTCAACACTCCCTCTCAGCAAGATATGGATTATCCGCAACCCCTATCCTGCCTCTGTGGAATTCGAACTTGCTCCTGGTGAGCGCCTTCGTCAGGATGTCGGCATCCTGATCCTCTGTGGGAACATATGAAAGCATCATGATTCTCCGCTGAACACAATCTCTGATATGATGGTACCTGATGTCAATGTGTTTGGACCTATCATGAAATACTGGATTAGCCGAGAGTTTAATGCAACTCTAGTTATCACAGTAGATCACTGTAGGCTCCAAATGCAACCTGAACAATCCTGCGAGGATCTTCCTCATCCAAATAGCCTCGCATGCAGCCAAGCTAGCTGCCATGTACTCGGCCTCTGCTGAACTGAGTGCCACGGATATCTGCTTCCTACTATACCAGGAAACTGCTGTCGACCCAATGCTGAAAACTCCTCCAGATGTGCTCTTCTGGTCTGTTGGGCTCCCTGCCCAATCTGCATCAGTGAAGCCAGAAAGCTTCGCTCCATCCTCTTGTCTGTACCATAGACCATATCCCAATGTGCCTCTAATATAGCACAATACATGCTTTCCTACCTTCCAAAAGAGCTTGGTAGGCTTAACCATAGCTTGCGAAAGCTGGTTAACAGCATAGCATATATTGGGTCGTGTATTGACCAGATACATAAGTGACCCCACCAACTGTCGATAGACAGTGGCATCCACTACCTCCGCTGAAGTAGCATCCTCCTTCCTCCAACCACCAGGAAGAGGAGTGTCAACAGGCTTGCAGCCTTGCATGTTGAACCTCTCCAAAATCTCCCAAGCATACTTTCCCTGAGAAACAAACAGTCCTCCGTTGCGCCGCCAAATCTCCAATCCCAGGAAATAATGAAGGATGCCCAAGTCCTTCATCTCAAACTCTCGTGCAAGATCCTCCTTGCATGAAAGTATCAACTGCTCATCGCCAGTCAAAATCAGATCATCCACATACAGTACGATGATCAACAGCTTCCCCTCCACCACAATCTGGTACAGGTTTGGATCCGCCTCACTCTTGGAGAATCCAAGCCCGGTGAAGTAGCTGTCTATCCGAGTGTACCAAGCACGAGGTGCTTGCTTCAGCCCATACAGTGCTCTCTTGAGCCGGCACACATGCGACTCACTGCTGAAGATCTCAAAACCTTCAGGCTGCTCTATGTACACCTCTTCCTCAATAACTCCATTGAGGAACGCAGTCTTCACATCCATCCGATGAATGTGCCACCCCATCTGCGCTGAGAGAGCAAGGATCGTCCGTATGGAAGAGTACCTTGCGACAGGTGCAAAGGTCTCCTCATAATCGATCCCCTCGATCTGTGAAAAGCCACGGGCGACAAATCTCGCCTTGTACTTCTCCACACTCCCGTCAGCTGCCTGCTTCACCTTGTAGATCCATCACGAACCCACCACTGATTTTCCCACTGGTCTTGGGACAATCTCCCATGCACTGTTCCTGATGATCGAATCATATTCTTCGATCATGGCATCAACCCATGCGGGTTCCTCCACAAATTCCTCAAAAGAGGATGGCTCTGTCACAACACATTGACTCACAAGAGCCATGTATCCAGTGTACCGATCCGGTGACTGTCTCTGTCTGCGCTGTGCTGTAGGTGGTCCTACAACCTTCTCTGCATCTCGAGCCAGTCGCTCAGCTTCTGTAGTGCGCATGCGCCCTCCGATGGTTGGCGCTGCATGGGTGGTTTCTTCCACCTCCTGAACTTCCTCTTGTGGCTGATCCACATCCGGAAGCTCCTCCTTAGGAACTAACAGCTCCTCATCTGCATGCAAGTGTAGCTCCCTCTCAAGCAAACACTGCATGGCTTTCTCCTCCTAAAATTTTATATCCCGTCGCACAACAGTCTTTCAACTGTCTGACAAATATACCCGGTAGTTGTGAGGTGTATCAGTGTACCCCACAAATATTCCAACCTCAGCAGTTGGATCCAGCTTCCTTCTCGCATCCTTCGTCACATGCATGTAGACAGGAGAACCAAAAATCCGCAAATGGGAAATATCAGGCCTCTTGCCAGAATAAGCCTCCTCTGGTGTACTCATGCCAAGAACCTTGTGAGGACAACGGTTCTGCACATACATTGTTGTATTGCATGCCTCAGCCCACAAGTGAAGGGGTAGGCCCTGATCATGCAACATCGCCCGTGCAGCACCCACGATCGTTCTGTTCTTCCGCTCAGCCACCCCGTTCTGCTGTGGATTATGGGGTGCGATGAGCTCTCTCCGAATCCCTTCTGCGCTGCAGAACTCCTTGAATTCAGCCGAGATGAATTCACCACCGTTATCACTCCTTAGAGCAATCACCTTCTTCCCCGACTCCTTCGCGACCAGTGCTTTAAACTCACAGAACTTCGCGAATGTATCGCTCTTCTTCGACATGAAGAAGATCCAGCACTTTCGAGAGAAATCATCAACAAAGATCACATAATACTTGTGCTTTGCTGTCGAAGCAACCGAGAAAGGACCACACACGTCTGTGTGAACTCTCTCAAGGATCGTCGTGGCGCGACTATCCTTCTCGTGAAAGGTGGCTTTCACATACTTCCCTAAAGTACACCCCTTGCACTGATCTGACTGCACAAGGGTGCCCTTAGGAAGCCCAGTAGAAATCTGCTGCAGAATCTTCAAAGCTCTATGGTGAAGGTGGCCCAATCTCCTGTGCCACAGTTCACCCTCATCATCCCGGCTCACCACTTCTCCCGCTTTGCATGCCATAGCTGTGCAGCCATCTACCTGCAAATGATAAAGGTTCTTGGTCTGAACCCCTATCTTCCGGGTCCCTCCAGTATTCTTACTGCGCAGGAAGGCTTTTCGTTCACTGAAGACCACATCATACCCTTTATCCTCCAACATTGCCACAGAGATCAATTTCTTCTTCAATCCAGGTACATGCATGACATCCTTCAGTACAAAGGGTTTACCAGACTCCCTCTGAAAGGATATGGTACCGATACTAGTCGCACTGTATCTACCATCATCGCCCATCTCGATGTGCACACCCAAATCCTTGTCCTCCAGATCTGAGAACAAATCCCGATCTCCCGTCATATGAAATGACGCATCGCTGTCCAAGAACCATACCGATCCCATCACACTTGAAACCAAGCATGCGATCAATGAAAATTCAAGCTCGAACTTTGAAGCCAAAGCTTCTCCATCTGCAGATCTTCCCGCTTGCTTTTTCTTCTTCTTCTTTGGACAATTGGTAGCATAATGTCCATGATCATGGCAGTGAAAACACTTCACTTTCGCCATATCCTACTTCTTGCCCTTTGCACTAGAATGAGAGGTTTTCTTACCCTTCCCCTTCTTTGCTTTGGCCACCAAAGCGCAGGTTTCTTCATCAGCTCCCTTTGATGAAGATCCATCTCGAGTAGTCCTCCTTATCTCCTCCTACATGAGATCCGCCCAAAGGCGCTCCCATCCCGGCAGCTTCTCCCGAACATTGACACTATCTTGATATGAGTGCCAAGCCTTCGAAAGACCAAGGAGAGCCAGGTCGACCATGTCCTCGTCTTCGACAGTCACCCCCACACTTCCCAGCTCATCTCTGCAGTGAGTGAACTTCGTGAGGTATTTGGCGATATTGTTGCCCTTCTTCATCTTGATGTTCTTGATCTTATCTTTGAGCGCCAGCTTCTTTTGGTCACTCTTCATCTGGAATAGATCCGTCAAAGCTTTCCACATTAAATATGGAGTAGCCTTTCCATGCAGGCTGGATACAATATGATCCTTGACGCCCTCCAACAGGATCCTTTGACATTTCGCCATCTTCTTTTGCCATGCTTCGACTTCAGCAGGATCAGTGGGCTTTTGGACATCCGTATCTATGAACTCCTTCATACCATTATCTTCTAATACTGCCTCCATGCGATCCTTCCATGCAACATAATTCGAACTGCCTTCAAGAGCATATTCGAGTCGCAAACCGTTGAAAGACATTTTCAACACCGGCACCAGGAAAACAAAACTGCTGCAAAATTTGAATTCCACCTCAAAGCTCAACCACTCTAGATCTGTGAGAACAAATTATTTCTAGCACAGAGATTGACTGCAAGGGGCGTTTACCAGACCTTTCACTTTCCGAAGAAAGATGAATCCGGAGGCTACCTGGCCCGCATGCAGACTCTGTCTACCGAAATAAGTTTGTAATCACCGTGATGATCAATCTCTGCTTCAATAGCTCCGATACCATGTAGAAATTTGCTGAATAATGATTAATTATCCACCGAGACTATCCTGATCACATACAATTCGAATTTATATGCAACACATAATCTCTTCCACTCAGATCATCAAACATGCGGAAATAAAATCAAGCATAACACATCAAATCATCATACACATTAACACAGTATGTATGGGGAAAGCTTATAGCTGAAAACCCCGCAGCTATTGTGTATATTATAATGGATAAATCATGTAACAAACTCAGTACAATACTCCTCACAAGTACTCAGTACTATCTCATGAAGTTACACACAAACTAGCTCAGTTTTGAACAGGTTACTGGTTCAAAACTCACCGCCAATTTCCTTGCCTCTATTGCGCAATCCAGGCCTGTCTATATAGAGATCCAAGGTTCGAATCTCCTTGGCTTGACAACACAATCATCATGGGAAATTCCTCCAAGTGTGGTGCAAATCTCATGCACAACTGATGTCACCACTGATAGCTAACTCCACCCTTTCATCTACCTCTTTCACTGGTCTCCACTGAACTGATCATGCACTGTAGTGAACTGATGTGTTCTTGAGTTGAATAATGAGTTACTAATTAATGAATTAAATAATATTTAATTCACGCCACTCATAACTAATTGATTAGCTAGTTAAACTAATCTCAACCAGTTCAACTAAAATAAATAGAACACAACTCCACTAGCTGTCTCATTAACTCCACCAAACTTCTGCCACTGAAGTCCTAACTGAAGTCAACCATGCATGATGCCATTAAACCCTAGGAATAGTGTAATTCCTCTGTCAGATGCATGAGCCACTTCTGTAGCTCGAATTGAAGTGCTCCAAGAGAGTAAACTGAAGTTTATAGTCCAAATATTATTAAGGGTAAATAATATTTGACTTCCCTATTTTAAGGAGAAGCAGTCTAAAAATAGACTTCGACCTATAGGTCCAAAAAATAGAGTCCCATCTATTTTTACCAACATGACCAATGCTCCAAGAATCTCATACCAATCCCCGGACCATGCTCCATATGTCTAAAAATAGACATAGTCTAAAAATAGATTTTGCGCCAGAATTTGCCTGCGGGCCCACTTAGTGAAGGCGACTTCATTTCACTAAGCTCCATCATCTTGCTGCATTTTCAACAATCAGGAAGTATGACGCAGCCATTTCACACAGGGACATCCTGCCAGCGATTGAAACAAAGGCCTCGATAAGACTGCTAACCAACTTGCAGGTACACCTCGCCTCGACCCTCACTCCAGGTACACAAATGACATACAAGAGTCATCTATGGTCTGAAAACTCATGGACATGACCTAGGGCATGAACGATAACCACTGGCATGTCCCGATTTCATAATAAAAGACACCTGCAAGTACAAAAAACAGGCGGCAGGTTGTCAATGCAGCAATTAATGAACAGAATGGTCTACAGGATTAAGGGTACGTGCCACGAACGAGCTCTCTCACCAATTAATAACTCTGGAGGGGGCGCGAATGGTTGGACAGCTTCATGCCAGGCTATTTATTCACCGTTTGATAGGCTCTTTCTATCCGCATTCTGGGTTTTTTTTTTCATCCATATTCTCTGTAACGTTTTCCTTTCTGTTAAAAATATGGACCCAGACCCGCCGAAAGAACTAGTGCAAGGACCTGGGACTACTGAGTGCAGTTATAGGACAGAGCTCAGGCTTCCGACAGTGAGGATTTTCTGTAGCCCACAAGGGACGCTAAGATACAAGGACATGTTGTGATGTCTCTGCAGCTCCCAAGCGCCACCTACACGGAGAAATGTATGTTTACTCCCTCGCGCTGCCATAATTCGCACTCTTGACCTAACTACTGGGGATGTCCAACTCGACTTAGCACAGCTATCTGGTTCAGAGCTATAAATAATATCCTCCAAAGTGAGGCAAGAGGTTCACCGCCGTTACCGGGACAAGTAGTAGCAGTACGACATACCTCCAGAAGTCTGGGCCCAGTGGATTGCCATGGTCACAAACGCAATGTGTATCATTGAGTAGCTGACGCAGGGAGCACAATTGGTTGAAACAACTACAGAGCTATGGATGACATTGCAGCACCATTCCATGATTCATCATATCCAGCAGGAATTATAGCAAGCAGAAGCTATTCTGGATCAAGTCTGAGCCTCCACACCTTCCCCCTTTTCCACGCAGCGCCTAGCCGCCATGGACAGCATTGAGGACCTTTGGCACTCCAAGAAAGTTTTTCAAAAACGGTTCAATCCATGGTCTGATACCGCACTCCAACTCGCACGCGATGCTCAGTCTTCCATCGCACGCCTCCACCGACTGATATAATGGGTCACTGCGAATACAGATGGGCCTACCTCCCTGACGTTGGTCAACATTGCGCAGCAAGCTGCAGCTCAAAGTCTAGACATACTCCCACCGCTTATCCACACTCTGGACACTTTGCATGCGCAAACGGAAGCCGCACCAGTGCAGTGACTCGAGATGAGTCACAATATTGTGTTGGGGGACTTTTGGAACGAAGTCTCCTAACAAGCTACGAAACTGGTCCATTTTGATTACTTTTTTATTATATTTAGTATAGCGCAGGGGTTTTGGGGTGGGTTAAATCCCTAAACGCATTGTAATGGGTCAAAGGGTAAACTAGGGGTCCGAAAACCATCAAAATAAGTCCCTAACATTACCAGAACCATCAAAATAAGGTATATCTCTTACCTCTGAGGAGATGCAGTGGAATTTCTTCGTGATCCGAAGACATCTCAGCGCAGAGACATCATGTAACCGGTTTTTCCAATTCTCCATTTCCCCATTAGAGTCCGAGAAACATTCGCTATCCTTTTCCCAGCAGAGTACCCCTTCCGCCGTGGGGTTGATCCAATATTCATCTCGCGCAATCAACTTATAGATGTGATCTACATCCTCTTTGTCACGCACTGGTTCGGTGTATCATTCGCCCTCCACCGGATCTAATGGTATTATTACCCTTGTACCGTTATTCTCGAATACCATGTTTCTCTTCTTTAGGTTAATGATTCCTCCCATATAAATGGCCCAATCCAAGCCTAGGAGTGCAAGGTATGGGTCCTTATCTTCGAAAATCTGGATTACTTCAAAGTCAGCCCAGACCTTAACCCCTGTGATATCCACCACAATCTTCGCTAGTCTTCCCAATGGAATAATCTTCTGTTAATTGGCCATACGCAGCTGGATAGTGGACCATTCCAAATTTGGTTCCCCCATTCATTTCCATGTTTGTTTAGGTAATACATTTGCATCCAACCCTAGGTCCAAAATAACATGATCCATCTCGTAATCACCGATCTGCACAGTCAACCGCATCTCCCTGCCAGTGCGTGTCTTATACTTATAGATTTTATGTACGTCCTTGACTTCCGGAGGGAGGATATGTCATGTTGCGAATATATCTATCAACACCTGAAGATTCTCCACAGCCCTCGAGTTAAGCAGCAGCCTCATACATGCTTGTAAAAATGTTTTTGTCTCCTCATCTACCTTGAGGTCCTGAGGCAGCTGCAAAGTAGATGCCTCTGCCTCGGTAACGTCCTTGTGAGCTACGATAAATGTTTCTTTCTCCTTCTTTAGATCAAACCCTTCTTGTTTACTAACTGTTGGTCGGATCAGAGGCTCGGTTATAGTTTTCTCCCCAGGCCCCTCGGTGGCCATCCCACTGCGTGTTATGATATTTACGCTTGGATCTTTATCTCATAGTTTGGCCTTAACCCTCTGCAAATTCTGCGTAGGTGTTGGCTGCTTTTCATGCATCTTCGCCATCAAGACTTGACAGTCTTCAATTGCATGGTCCAGCTACCTACAATACCGGCAGGTCTGTCTTGTGGGGTTTGGATAGTCCCTGGAAAAGTGCCCTATCTCTCCACAGTTATAACAGATGAGTTTCCCTTGTCCCCGGCTTGTGCTTCCACCTCTTCCACCTCCCTTGCCCCTTGCTGGGGAGCCCCCTACACTCGAGAGAAATCTAGGGGAATATGGGTCTAACTAAACCCTATAGAGATTCCCCCGATCGATCATCAAATCAATTGTCTGGAAATTATGTTCATCATGTCCTACCGACCTACAGAACCTGCACCATTGTTGTTTTAATTCTGGGACGTACACAGTAAGGCAGGGATAGTGGTTCATGTCATGCAGCCCTGCAACTCGGAAATCATCGCACCATAGTGTTGGCCCACTTGGTCCTGCCAATTCCCTAGGGCGTAGTGGACTAGGTCCCCAAGCCTGCATGTATTCTGTTAACAGTGGGTAGTTATCCTTGGTGTGACCGTTTGTCCTGCAACATATGCACCATCTTCCCGAGCTAGCCACTACGCCTTGCTCCTTTTGTAGGTGTTGGATCTCCATGTGCATCGCCTCAAGTTTTCCTTGGATATAATGGATTCCTAGCTGGGCATCGTCTCTGGGTGCAGCTTCTAACTTCATAGCGTCCTCTAGGGATTTTTCTAGTGATTCAAAAGTTTGGTGACCCATAGGTACGCGTAGGTGAGGTAGCAACATAGCAATGAACCACTCTTTGTGTTTTTTGTTGTCGTACTGAAATCCCCCTTCCTGGATCACCTTCTTCAGCCATTGATTGGCCTCCCATACAGATTCAGAAGGCCCTTGCTTGAAATCTTTTAGATTGACCACTATTTGAGAATAGGATTTAGGCTTCTTGAACTGTTGTTTTAAGGCGTTCTTGACCTCTTCGATGGTTGATTTTTCGTGATGTATAATGTATCCCATGTACCACTACAAAGCTCTTCCTTCGAAGGCAAGGGACAACTATGCCCTCTTCACCCCATCACTAGCTACATTCTATGTAGTCTATACCGATTCTGCGACAAACCAGAACTGCTCCATGTCCTCATCTCCCACACCCTTAAAGGTAGGAAATTTCATGTGCGCAGCCATGTCATCTTCTGATGGTGGTTTTCTTTTACTACGAATTCCTGACTTGTCATTCGAACCATTCATCAATTTCTTTTCTTTCAAGTTTCCAGTACGGCCTTGGCATTACCTGATCCCTCTCTCAAAATGCTCCCGGTCCCGGTAACAAAATAATTTGTGGGCTCGCGGTGTCCTGACCCAGTTTCAGAGGTTAAGGTTTTCCAACAAACCCCTATACTACTGGCCCTTTCAGCAGTGACTTGCTTGTGCAGGCCAAATTCTCACCCAAAGCAGTATGGGTGGGTGTTGGAACTAGGTTTCCGCACTCTGAGAGAGAGAGTAGGTAATTCTAACCGTTTGAAAACTATCAGATATACGCAGCCAAAGCTTGTTCATAGGACTTTCAATGATTAACCAGAGTACATTTTTACCAGATTTATATAACATGCTCGCATCCACATGTGGACAGCCAAGTATAAGCATAAAATAATATATTCGCAACAGACTTAATCAGACTGCAGATACCATTAGGGGAATTTTGAGGTCTAAAATGGGCCTCCTAAGGAAAATGTACAATCAAAATTCACTTTATGAGAACCAATCACATTTTAGGGGATGACATCATCCCTAATGGTTGAGGTGGCATTTCTTGAGTTAAAGCTACTTACTTGTCACATTCCCAATGGTGGATAAAAAATCATGGTTAACCTTGGTAGTGCTCTAAGTACTTTTAAAGTCAAAGTAAAGTACTCATAATAAATGTCATTTCACACTTTTTGAATAAAAATATATTATTGTCATTTCATATTTCTTGAAAGAAACAATGCATATCCCTATACATTTATTATATTATTTTATTTTATTTTATCTTTATATAGTATATTAATTACATGTTATTATACAATTTAAATAATATAAATTTAATTAATAGCATATAATATAATTAATAATTTATAAATTTATATTTATATTTTATTTTAAGTTATTTAAGTAAAAAGGACAAATGCATTAGTTGTTGAATGATAATGATTTTTTCTTGAAAAGCTCATTCTTATTTATAGTCACATCAATACAATTTTTTTATTAATTTTATTTTGGTACAACTTTTGAATTGAATTTAACTATGGTTACATTGATTGTGGTGCAAAAAGTGAATTGAAAATTAATAAATATTATTTTATTGGTTTAGCTATTATTTTATTATTTCCTTAGGAGGTGTTAGTGTCAGTCTAGTCATACTGCCATCAGTGATCAAAACTGCTCTTTTGCATTTGCATATTAGGAGTCCCATACCATAAATTTTCACCATTCCGTTAGGTCATGGATTCATTCATGGTATTGATTTTTCATCAGTTTTCCCTCGTGCGAAACTTGCTGATTCTCCTCTCTATGGTCTTTAGTCATGAGTTACTTTCACTTTGTGAGTCATGTTAGTAGGTCATAGGATGGGTCTCATTAGGTTTTAGGATCTCACCATGGTCAAATTAATAAGTCAAGTGTCAATAAATATCAGCAAGGTCATAAGGAATTCAATAAACTCAAAGTCACAGCAACTAGGAAGATCAAAGAAACGTTTTGTCCGGTTTGATGTAATTTTCACCACAAAACCATGTTTTGAGATGAAAACATGATACTTTACTTCTAATTATCATCTTTATGTAATTTTATGTCAGCATATGTAATAAGTCGCATTTCAGAAGCTGCTATCTCCACAAAGTCATCACCATGCCTTTCAGAGAAATTTTCCACGGTATTTTCAATGTCAAATCATCTTCCAAGTACGTCCATCAGAAATAGCTTGGAAAGAGCTTTCCAACGGTATATTACACTCTCAAAAATAACTCCTGGATTGAAATTTATGCCTAAGTGAACAAAGTCCTCTATACCCTAACCCTTCCCCTTTTTCCCACCTGCCCCTTAAACTTTATATTATAAAACGCTAATATTTTCTTTTATAAAACCCCTATTTCCCCATCCGATGGCAAAATCGCATTATTAAAATATTTTAAACACATATGTGATTTAATAACCACTTCCCCTCATGTCCCTTTAAACTTTATAATAACGTTTTAAAGTTTGTTATTATAAAGTCTCGTTTCCTTTAACCCGATTAAACAAACCACTTCCGCTCCATACCTTTTAAACTTTATAATAAAGTTTAAAGTTTTATTATAAAACCCCACCGACCCAAATCCCTTTCCCTTTCCAGATCCGATCGCAATCGCAACATTTGAATGGTGCATTCCGATGAAACCTTTAGGAATATGAAAATTCCGATGCGATTGGTTTAAGCCCGACCGTTGATTTGATCAATAATCCGACGGCCCACATACCATCGGCACCTTCAATTAATCCTCTCCGATTGAGCGCTCCTGATTGCATATACCCGATGAGATCACGGCTGTCGATCTGTCTATCCGATCGGATGGCCCATACTTCATCGACGCTTTCGATCGATCCTCTCCAATTGACCCTTGTAAAAAACTCCAATGCGATTGCATTGAATCCCGCCCGATTACACCTCCGTCGTCGATCCCCCTTCCAATCCAACAGCCCATACTCCATCGCTCTGTTGCAATCAGAGATTTCCTTTTGCGCATTACATTTTTCCCCACTCTCCTCAGATCTCCCAATGTCGATGGACCTTCGGGGCCCACCACATAAACCTCCGCCCATTCATAATAAAAGGGCCTTTCCCTTTGTAAAAATAAAATTTTGTTTTATTTCGTTTATACAAAGGATTCCCCCATCGCCTCTCCCCAATCGCATCGACGAAGTTTTATTGTGTAATACGTCCACCCCAATTCCCCGATTCCGATTGCAATTGCGCTACACCCCGGTCCCACCTTAAAAGCCCTCTGCCCTTTCAATAAAAATCATTCTTCCCTTTATATAAAGTGAAAAATCATTTTCGTTTGTTTTCAAAGGGATTTCCCTGCTCTATTATTGTATTACCCCATCGGACCTATGCCAATCACATCGGAGGTTTTGCCTCAGCCCAATACATCTACTCCCTTTCCAACTCCAACCCCAATTGCGATTACACCATCGCATCGTATATTTTTAAATCGCAACTTTCCACTGTATGTCCCACCTCCACGATCTTCCCATTGCGATTACCATATGGACCCCACTTACTATCCCTTTCGCTCCTATTCACTCAAAAGGGGTATTTCCTTCATTTAAGGCATAATTTCATTTCCATCGTTTTAAAGGCATTTTATTAAAAGTCAGTTTTCTTCAAAGAAATAATAGAAAGAAACAGTCAGAGGGCCAAGAGCTAAAATGAGACAGAATTCTACAGCAGTAGTAAAATAGGAATCTGTTTTTCAGATTTCCTATTTTTCGTTCATCCAGTGTAACAGCAAATCTTCAGATGGCTCAAAATGTATTGTTGTTCCTTATTTTCAGGGGCAGTCTGTTGGTTTTTTTCCCATATTCGGATTTCAGTTCTTGAGTTGTTAGAACATCTCCCCTTTTTCTGTAGATCTATTTCCCCACATTTCAGTCTATTTAATGTAATTTTGAACCATTTTTAAAGCATTTTGTAAATCAGTAAGTAGGGGAATAGTGTGGAAAATAAAGGAGAACTCTCTGCGCTCCATTGTAACAGTTTTGGACAGGGAATTAATAAAGATATGCAGCTCTGATTTGTGGGATCCATGTTGTTGGAGAGGTAAATCCCATCTGCGGACAGAGGCGATCCCTACTATCCCAGATCAAGTCTAGCAACAATCGATTCATGCTAAGACGCAGGTTCCTAATTACAATAGACCAAGATGCGACAAGAGGCCTACCCTAAGTCCTACACTGCTTTTTCTTGCAGAGAAGATGGCGCTTCCGTCCCTCGCTTAGTCAGATCACAATTCTCCCACTAGACACGTTCGAACACCTGCACGTACACGAAGAAACAACAAACACACAAGCGTAAAACCTAATACATGCAACTATATATCAGTCAGAGAAGATACAACTCATAACATAAAACATGAACATCTGAGTGGAACCATAATCGAAGTCATTTATTATTAATCATAACAAAGAAAGATACAACCTAAGCTCTGACGCTGGATCTTCCTTCGGCAGGTCGACAATGGAGTACATCTCGGTAAAGCTCGTCGGGAATGGGACAAGTCTCTCTCTCTTCGGTTGTCTGAAGATAATCTCCTTACTACTGATTCATCTCTATTCAGGCTAGCTTGCAAAGAGAAAATGACAAGCTTATATAGACGGTGGAAGGCGAGTTGGGATCCCTAAAATGGTGGGATTGGCCCTATCCTCAAGGAAGCTTCCATGATAGGTGGAAAACTACTTTCCCTACATGGAGATCCAGAGCCAAACCTCCAAAATCATTTTAGAGACTCGTTTAGGAGTTGGTTGGAATCAAACTTCCACCATTTATTTATTTTTTTAAATCCTTATTAAGCCTGGCGCGAGTGATACACTGGGACAGAGCGCCAGTTAGCGCGCCCTCTTTGGTGGATTTCCCCCATTGGCGCGAGATCTGGACTGGCTAGTCGTGCCAAGGCCAAAAGGTCTATTTTTAGGGCTTTTCACAGGAAAATTTCTTCAGGGGAATGATTTTCCTTGTCAAGGGGGATGCCATGAAAGTGGTTTCAGGTCATTTCACTACTCATAGGTCCCGGAATAAGCCCTCCAATGTGCGGGATGGGGAATTGTAGGGACGGTGACAAATTATTGTGTAACAGATGCCCCCTAAAGCATGAGGCCCGAGAGAGAGAGGGGTGAAATGCTTTATGAGAACGTGTCAAACTGAAAGCACTGCTGTTGGAAAACTTGTGTAGACAAGTACAACTAATATCTCAAATACATGATATATGTGGTATGGGCGCAGCCATCCATAACAGAGTATACAATAATCAAGATCCAAGGCATGGATGCAGCCATTCAGTATGGATCGATAAATAGACTCAGGCATGGTCGCAGCCATCCAATCAATTATTCATGTAACCAATCATAATAATCCACAAAATCGCAGCCTGGATTCTAATAGAAAAAATCCAAGGTCTCGCACTTCATCTCAACCTGAACAAAGTACAAGTTCTAGCATGTGAATAAGTGAGTTGAAGTCGAACATGAAAGAACATCATCTGATTACCAACCAATGATGAAAGTTGTTAGCAGACGCAAGAGGAACCACCAATAATGAAAATGGCCCTCAAGTTACTATAGGTAAAATGCACGGAATGTGAACAGTGAGCTGGCAGCGAACACCTGCAGAATCATCCGATCGAAGGTCAATGATGAAAACCTTGTGTTGAATGCGAAGAACTTGCCATTGAGGCATGTAGGCTCCAAGGTACTGGAAGGGAATCTCTAGATCAATTTCCTGGATAATTAGCTAAAGTCGACAGGAAGTGACCTTGATCAAAGGTGGGCCATAGTGTTTCCCACATCATCAATGTGAGATATAGGAATATAATGTTTGTGAATCGGGATCAGATGAGAATCAGAAGGAAGGTTGAAACTTGCAGAGGTCAACTTCTCTTGAACATATCGACGACACGACAGTGGATTTGGCATTATTTGACATCAAAAGATCAGAGGTCATGATGAAAAGGCAAAGAGCAGATGAGAGGTCAAAAGGGATTACCCAAACCCATGGAAGCAAGCGGAGAATGAGATGAGATGTCCCCAACCCGACACGAATGCAGACAAGTGCCATGTTCAAGAGCGACATACTGCCGACACGACAACGATACTAGTTCCATTTTTCCCCACCATTCTGGCAAGTACCCCAATTATTTTTGAAAACAAGCTTGAAGGGGATAGCATATGCTTGTAATATAAGTTCGTCCTTCGGACGAATCCATCCTAGTACATTTAACGAGCCCTAGGAAGGAGGAACTCGAATATCGTCATTACGACTGAATCCGATGTCATCAAGGTTTAACGAGTCTGACAAAGGAAGAACTCAGCATATTTTCATGTTTAGATAGTTTGAAAAGACAGCAGAAAAGTAAACTCCAACAGTCCCTTTTTGTAAATAGTTCCTTAGATCCGAAAAGGTAGAAAACTATGTCTAAGAAAACCTCCTAGTCATGATAGGCTAGGGTATTCCTTTTTCGTAAATAATCTATCCCAGCCCGAAAAAGGGGTAAACGTATACTGGGTAGATGTCGTTTCACAGCCACTTTAACGAGATCAAAACGACAAGCGACTTGGAAATATTTTCATGTTTAGAGAGTCAGAAAAGAGCTAAAAGATGACTCCAGAAATGACTTTTTCGTGTTTTTACCGAGTCCGAAAAAGTATAAAATACAACTCCTATTGTCATCCAAGCTGTGCAAAAACCTATTGTTGCATATGAAAGTGAGTGTAAAATCCATTTTTCGACAAAATATAGCAAAATATTGGGAAAATGACTTTCAAAACCTAATTTGACTTTGAAAAGTTATAAATATGCCAAAAATAGTAAAACATATTCACTTTTACTTTTTACCTCTTTTGGAGAGCAACAGTGAGCTTTTGTTGTGCAAACTTGCAGTGGCAATTGTGACCAATCCAGTACATCATTCTAGTTCTCGTTCGTTCCAGGTAAGAGGTGCTCCCCTTATCTTGGTTTTGATTCATTTTTTGTAGATTTCCATTGTGTCTTTGATCTCTGGAGGAACCCTTTGTAAAATTAGGGCTCGGCCAATTGGCACGGGTATCGGGCACGGACCCGTGCCAATTGGCTCCTTTTTGCAAAGGGGTCGCGCCAATGGCGCAACTCAAATTTCCGCCTTAATTTATCAAAATGTGAGCCAATCAGATGAATTTCTGAGTGTTGTAGAGATCTAATAAGGTGTTTTTTGACCATCTTGGTGCATATACCCAGCCACAATGGTGATTGAGTGGAAGGAAAGGGAGCATGGCGAAGAGGATGAAATGGCCATGCAAAATTAAGCTTGAATGACTGCCCTCTGAAACTGTGGTCTCAAGAAGTTCTTCCTTACACCATGTTTGAGAGCACAACCTGAGCTATTGCAATATTTGATTAGCATATGGGATGAGAACGAAGAAGTGTTCAGGCTCTGAGACCAAGTACTAGAACTTGAGGTCTCTGATGTTTATTTCATAACCGGATTGTCGTGCAGAGGCCCAGTGCCAATCATGGCAGGCAATAGACCTTCTTGTGAAAAAATGGAGATGGTAATGGCAAGAGTGTGCCCAGGGGCACAGACAGGATCGGGCAGTGGGAAAGTAGATATCCACACAATCCACGATCTAGCACTCCGAGTAGTGCTCCACACCATTACGTGGGCTGTGGGGTCGCAGGCACCGCATGAGGCAACCAAAGCACAGCTCCTACTAGCCTCTGAATGCATGAACCCTACACTTTTTTATTGGGCCACTGCCGTAACAACAAACATCAAACGGCAGCTGATAAAGTGCAAGAAGGCGAAACTAAAACAGTTTGGGTATGGTTCCATTCTGGTGTTGTTCATTCTGGAACGATTACCAATTTTCCAGGGCCAAGGGGCGATATTCGTCGAGCCATCATTGAGGGAGCCGAGGATGGCTCGATGGGCAGCACTCATGCCCAGATCAGAAGGGGGCTAGCAGATGTCCTGGAGGCCCGAGTTTTTTGTATGGCTATGGTGACAGCTGATTGTCGTTGAGGACTAGCCCTACACTGGTACCGACTTCATGGGAGACCCAAATCTTCCACTCCCGGAGGGGGATGACTGGGACGAGGAGCTGGGTAAGACTCTTTTTTATTTTTTTATGTATTTATGATTTTTTTTTTGTGATACATGCCTATTCTAACAACAGTTCTATGTGTATGCAGATGTTGGCCCAAAGAGGCCCGTCGGCATGTCGCCCATTGCATGGAGGACCCCTCTCGCACACGATCCTTAGGCTGAGGGTGGCGAAGGGAGCGAGCTAGTCCAGAACCTGGAGGGTATCGCTCAGGGGATCCCAGATTATGCACGGCTAGCAGACGTCCCGATGGCTTACCAGAGACACACTGTGGGGGTGCCTAGTCACCTCCATCGATTGCTAAGGGGATTGGTGCGCGCGGTGACATGCTACCACGAGCACCATCCTAATTATCCATCTAGGGCTTTTATATGCATATTTTCGAGAGACATGTTGTCTCCGGCTATTATTAAAACAGACATGTATATTTTTTTATTTTATGTGACATACTATTTTACAAACTATTAAATATATATATATATATATATATATATATATATATATATATATATATATATATATATATATATATATATTTCTGGATGGATATTTTTACATGTGATGATGTTTTTTACAAGTTAATCAAATGTCTATCTAAAACCAAATTAGCTACTGCATCTGTTAACACATTCATGCGTCTGGGTATATGTTGATATGTAATGTAATCAAAATTTATTTCCAGTAAACGAATACGTAGATACAGATGTAAAATGGATGGGTTTCTAACTGAATAATGACCATTAAGTTGTAGTACTACAAGCTTTGAGTCCAAATACACAATTAATGCACGAATACCGAGGTTAACAGCCTCGTTTAATAATTCCAAAATGGCACTATACTCTGTGACATTATTTGTGGTAGGCCCTAGACAAACACCTTGCAAATTAACCAACTCACCAATAGGATCGTAGATTACCCAGGCTGTCGAGGACAGATTCCTGGTACTGTGGGAGGCACCATCCGCGAAACCGACAAAAGGAGTAATCGACATCTGCACAATCAGGAAGACCCAATCAGCAGAAATACACTTACAAACCACACCACACCACACATGCAAAAAATGACAACACTCACTTATGTACATACACACCACACAAGAATAACTCAAGCGTAGTACTTTTTGAGGTACAGCCCATTCCTAGGCTGCGCCAGAGGAACTCCTTTGTAGTCGATAAGCTCGTAGGCCCCATTTTTTAATACTCGTTTAACTATATAGGGCCCATGGCACATGGGCTGGAATTTGCCTGCTCCAAGTTTATCATGTGCTTGGTCATATAGGTGGATGAGGTCCCCTTTAATGAAAGAACGTGGAGAAACTGATTGATCGAAGTGGGCTTTGACCCACTTTTTCTGTGCCTCAATAACTAAGGCAGCTAAGCGGCAGTTTTCATCCAGTCGTTCCAAATACAAGAGACGTTCTTCCTCCGGATAAGTGTCAGGCAATAGTTCCACAGCCAACTTCAAGGAATGAATTTAAACCAGGAGAGTCGCTTCCAAACCATACACCAATTGGAATGGTGTGAATCCGGTTGCGCTCTTTACAGACGTTCGATAAGCCCAGAGAGCTGAGAACAATTGGAGATGCCAGTTGGATTTGTGGATACCAATCGTTCGTTGAAGCATCGTGACCAAATGTTCACGGCCTCAACCTGGCCATTCGCTTGGGGGTAGTATGGTGTTGAGCTATCATGGCGTAATCCCAACTTTGATGTTAGCTCAACCATCATGTAATCCCGAAAATGAGTGCCATGATCGGTGACAATGGCTTGAGGGACTTCGAAACGCGTAATAACATGGTTGAAAAGGAATTGGGCATCTGTCTTACCGTCGGCAGCTAATGTAGGCATCGCTTCGACCCACTTAGTGAAGTAGTCTACGGCAACGATTATATAAGCATGCCCCCCGGTTGAGTGAGGGTTACATGTCATAAAATCTATGCCACATTTAGAAAAAGGGCCTATGGTAATGACAGGATGCAAGGGTAGGGGTGGCGCGTGCATCTTGCGCTAAAAGACCTGGCACGCATGACATTTTCGGACTGCAACAATATAGTCTTTGAATATAGACGGCCAGAAGTAACCCG
This sequence comes from Pinus albicaulis, assembly GCA_034641835.2. Taxonomy (NCBI): domain Eukaryota; kingdom Viridiplantae; phylum Streptophyta; class Pinopsida; order Pinales; family Pinaceae; genus Pinus; species Pinus albicaulis. The sequence goes on along the minus strand of CM076584.1, from coordinate 888,681,163 downwards.
CACGCAGAATCTTCTGGGCAGTGGCATATCTGGACATGTGACTACCACAGGTGCCACTGTGATAGTCATTCAAGACTCTCTCAGCCTCTTCCAGGTTCAAGCACCAGTGGAGCACAGAATCAACTCCGACACGATACAAGGTATCTCCTACAATGCGGTATGGTTGAGATTGATGCCGAATCCATCGTCGAGCATCTTTTGTCAATTCAGACCGGAACTTGCATGTTTGAAGATACATGATAATGTCACAGTACCATGGGTCACGAGTGCTGATGAGAAAGAGTGTTTCATCTCGGATATGATCCTCGGATTTGGATGGAACAGAGTTTTTCGGGAGAGAGCAGATAAGATCAGCAAAAACCAATGATTTCGTCAACTTGGCAGTGGTGAACTCTAAATAGAACTCCTAAAGGATTACAATCCACTTGGAGTACTTTCCCCCCAGCAATTATCAAGACAAGATATATGTCATGGGGTTGCAATCAGAAACAACGATTATAGTACGCAACAGGATGTAATGGCGAAATCGCTAAACGGCCTGAAACGCAGTGAGCTCCAACTTCTCAACATGAGCATAGCGTGTTTCCATGTCGAGAATATTCTAAGATAGATAATAAACTACGTGTTCATTTCCATCGTCGTCATGCTGTACTAAAACCATAGCTATCGTGCTAAATGTAGCGGCCAAATAAAGGGTGAAATCGCGATGATATTTGGGAGGACGTATTAGCAGAGCGTTAACGAGCAACGTTTTAAGCTTATCAAAAGATCGCTGGGAAATCTCGTCCCAATGGAAGGGAATGTCCTGTTTCAAAATTCACGTAAAGCCCTTGGCCACTTCCGCATAGTTCGGAATGAAGTGTCGTAAGAAGTTATCTTTCCCCTGCAGACTCTACAGTTGATGTAATGAGGAAGGGAATGGGAGGTTAACAATGGCCTCGACCTTGAGAGGGTCAAGGCGAATTTCGTCTTTGGAGACGATGAATCCCAAAAGACGGCCAGAATCCATGCAGAAGACACACTTATGAGGATTCAGCCTAATATTGTAGCGTCTGCAACAGAGGAAAATATGGCGGAGGTGTTCAGGGTGGTCCTCATGCCGAGCTGAATGGGTCGGAAAATTGTCCAGATATGGCTGAACAATATGACGTATGTCGTGGAAAGCATAAGACATAGCACGCTGGAAGGTGGCCCCAGTGTTTTTTAAACCAAACGAGAGCTTTTTGTAAGAGAAGGTACCTCACGGACAGATAAAGGTAGTCTTATGTTGATCAGCGGATAAAATATTAATTTGATTGTACCCAGAGAAGTCGTCCATAAGGGAATAAATCTCACTCCCCGCGCATTCATCAATGATCTAATCTATAAAGGGAGTGGGGTAATTTTCCTTAGGACAGGCCCAATTGATGTCTCGGTAATAAACATAGACCCATATAGTGCCCTTCTTCTTATCTATAAGGACAATGTTTGAAACCCATTCTATGAGGGGAATTGGATACATAGAGCCCGCGTTAAGAATTTTTTCAACTTCTGCCTTTATAGTTGTGGCTTTTCGGGGATGCACCGGGTGTAGACGTTGATGCACAGGTTTCGCACCTGGATAGGTAGGAATTTCGTGCACGAATATGCTGGGATCAATCCCAGGAATCTCTTCATAGGACCACTTGAAAACATCTATGAATTCACGAAAAATATTCATATAAACATGTATCTCTTCAGGAGAACAAGTCACTCCCACATGAATATTCTTGACTACCCTCAGTTTGAAGGAGATGTCAATCAGCATGGTTTGAGTGATATTACTCAGGTTTCCCTCCGAAAGGACCTCATGAGTTAATATCGGTGTTTGAAGAGGCGGAGTGGGAACCTAAGATGCGAAGCGCTCTAGAAAATCAGACATTGCCCCCAGGCCAGGCATGAACGAGGAACGATGATGTCCATCGCTCCATGGCAGATCTTCAAGAGATATTGTTTCAACAATAGCTTCATCGAAAGGGAAAACTTCTCTTAAAGGGTCAGGCGAATCTGCATCGCCAAGCCAAGGGGATTGAGAATATATATCCAGAGCCATGCTCAAAGGAGCATGTTCAGGAGGAGGAGGAACAGATGCAGTGATGATTTTGCAATAATTAATCTCAACTAGAGTTAACGGCATTGATTCTCCAAAATAGGTCACTTGTTTAGGCGAAGGGATGATCCAAGGGTCATCGAACCTAGAGACCATATTAACTTGAACGATGTGCAGTGGTGGCATGGGAAAAATACCCATGAGGATGAGGTCCTTGAAGAGACTGGGTCCTACACTATCGGGGGGATTGGGGATCTGATCCACATAAGGAACTTTGTTCTCAGAGGATGAGGTGAAGAAAGACAACTGATCCAAAGTGATGATTTTTCCCTCATGAGGGAACTTGAGAAGCCAAAATAGGGTGGACGGAACGCATAGCATGGCGTGAGTCCAACTGCGACCAAGAAGGACATTGTAGTTGAGCTTGGCGTCAACCACTTATACTTCTACGTTGACTGTCTTCCCCTATAAAATGATCGGAAAACTCTCGAGAACACCTAGGGGTTTATATTCCCAACCATCAAATGCCTCTAGGGCATTGGGAGACGATGTAAGAGCTGGAGAGCCAATGGCCTTCCAACAGGAAAATGAAATAACACAGGTGGAAGCACCTTCGTCCACAACGGCCCTATGGATGTTGAGGCCGTTGATCCTGACTTGGATAACAAGAGCGATTTTATGTGGAAGTCGGGGGACAAAATTTTCTAGGTCAAAGGTGAGAAGATTAGAATCGGCGGGATCGATTCCACCGATTGTAGACAACAGAGCTTTCTGTTGCGATGGGCAACTTTTAAGCACTTCCAATGCAGACATTGCAGAAGGCGCCTGTGCCAAATCCTCAACAATACTATAGTGCTGAGTGGCACGGGTGTTTGGGTTGTAGTAATATTTCCGCCGAACACCTTTAGAAGGTGGCCTCACAATAGGTTCAGCGTTGGGCTTTTCAATTTCTAAAGGGCCAGAGACAGGTGGGGGAGGTGGGCCATCCATGACTTCCTTTCCAGCTGCCTGGTGTGATCCAGCATAATCCTTAGAACGCGTAGCAATTGAGACAGGTGCAGCACCATTCATCATAAATACATGGGACCCAAATGGTACAGATGGTGAAGGCTGCTCAACCATCTGGGTCTGCTGAGACGGGAACGGTTCTTTGAGAAATTCCGGAGTCCCTTTGGAGCCTTTCAGAAGTTCACTAACTTCAGATCATCGAGGAAAATCTTTGGTATAATGGTCTCCTTCACAGATAAGGCAGGGGTACTTCGGTTTACATTGGGAACCATCATCAGTACGAGGTTTAGAGGACTCTGGTTTCGGGGCATCGGGTTTGGATTTTCCTTTGCCCTTCTTCTTTCCTTTGGAGGCCTTTTCCGTAGGATTAGCCTGAACGACGTTGACCTCTGCAGTCTTACCAGAATCCGGAGGGGCAAGAAGAGCAGAATTATTGGAAGAATTAGACTTCTACTTCCCATTAGAGGATTTCCGAGAATTTTGAGAAACAGAACCAATAACACCATCCACTGCTGGGGTTGTGGTGCTTTATAGGTCCTTGGCCGCGGAGCATCAGTCAAAATATCATAAAGCTTGCCAGATTGAGAGTACACCAGATCAAGGTGCTGGGCATGCGCAATGGCTTGTTCTTCAGTCACACATGCCCCCATAGCAATATCTTGAGCGATCTTGTTAACGAAGGAGGTGGTGAACCAATGAGTTAGTAGCTGATCAGGTATATTAAACTTGATCAATCTACGACGATGTCACCACTCATGAATATGATCAAATATGTGGGCGGCTTTATCCTGCTTCAAAGAAGTCAGGAGATGCGTCCCGACTTCATAACGAACCAGTAACTGGAAATGTGTTAGAAAAGCCATAACTAATGTATTGAAGTCTTGAAAGATGCCACGGGGTAATTCTATATACCATTTAGCAGCAGCACCGGTAAGAGTGCGCTGGAAGAGACGTAGACGAATTGAATCATCCACCCAAAAGTTGGACGAACACCACAGATGATAGGTCATTACATGAGCTTGGGGGTCCTCTCCAACTTTACCTTCAAACTTAGGATAGTCACCGGGCACCTTGGTCAGAACCGAAGGCCAATAAGGATTGTGAAGAATCGGATCATTGGTTAATTTAGAAACATCCGGTAATTCCAAGGTGGCCAAGAACGACAACTGAGGATTGAAAGGCATACCAGGCCCTCGATAAGGACCTGTACCTGTACTCCACCCTGGTTGAGCATAACCTTGCCCCCATTGGTTCTGTCCCGGAGGATTCTGACCATAGGGGGTATAGGCCGTATAATTAGTCTGATACGGTTGCTGATAACTAGTGTATGGGGGTTGATAACCGGGGTATGGACCCTGACTATATGTCAGCCCTATTTGAGCAGTATACGAATTTGACTGCTGAGTATAGGTATAGCTTGGTTGTTGAAGATAATAATTAGAACCTTGGGGTGAGTTGTAAATCGATCGGGATTGACCTTGAAGATAATAACCACCTTGGGGTTGAGCGGGTTGTTGATAAGTGGGGCCCTGTTGAGCCTGATAAGTGGGGCGCACAGGCGGATTCTGCTGTGGCATAGAGTAAATAGGCTGTTGAGCAGGGTTAACAGGATGTGCAGGTTGGCCTGGTTAGATAGGTTGACCTGGCTGAACGGGCTGCCCTGGTTGAACAGGTTGACCCAGTGAGCTTGGAATTGCGGCGGTGCGAACGGGTTGACCTGGGCGATGAGGACACGGTGCCCGGATGGGCGATTGGCTGGTGTGTGGGATAGGACGGTACATTGCTTGATAACCCGGTTGGTTTTGCAACAGGACCATAAGAGGGTCCTGGCTGTGCAACATTTAGACCGATAGGAAACTGAGGTTGCAGAGGTTTCACCATAGGTTGAGAGGGTTGGATTTCCCCCCCAGGACCATACAACGGCCCCAGTTGGTACCCTGGTTGACCTGTGGGTCCTTGAGGTTGCCTTGGTTGGACCACAGGGTGAGGCTGTATAGGTTGACCTTGAGGGTTGTAGGATTGTCCTTGCGGACCGTATAACAACCCTTGCTGGCCCGAAGGTTGGCCCTGTAAGGGTTGTCCTTGCGGGTCATAAAGATAACCAGGCTAGCCCGAAGGTTGGCCCTGGAAGAGTTTTCCTTGCGGGTTGGAAGGTTTCCCAGCTTGGGCAGACAGAAAACCTTGAACATACTGATAAGCCTCTGGAGCAGGAAAACGTAGAGAGTTTCCCTGATTATCGTACTGATATGGAAAAATGTAGACAGGTGTACTATCCTGTGCATAATGCAAAAAATAAGGAAGATTGGGATCTTGGGAGGATTGACCAACCTCGGAGTTCGATTGTTGTAGAGAAAATCGATACTCCTCAGGAGAGATGTTCTCGGGAATAGCAGATGCTATGTAGATGTCTTCGGGAAGCGACGCGGTCCTGACGGACTGAGTAGTAACAGTGGGTGTAGATGCAGCTATATGGACGGTAGGCCTAACGGGTACTAATGTGACCTGAGGAGATGACGTGAGAGGTGTCCTTGGGGACATCCCTAATGAAGGAATAACCAGACTCGTAGATGGAGTTGATACTCCCATAGAGGCGACGTCGGTCATAATCTAAATTAAGGATCTATACCCTGCTGGAAGCAAAGGACTAGGCGAAGACATGAAAGATAACTCGGGGTTGTCTTCTGGGAACAACTGGTAATATTCACCAGATGTGGGGATTTCCTCACTAGGAGAAGGACTGGATGAGCCCATATCTGACCCTGCCGCTAGATCTTCTAGAAGATGGCAAGGACTAGGAGGAATAACAACAGCTAGAGAAGGCGAACCCGATGTAAGAGGAGGGAAATATTCCCCTACTCCAAATCCAAATCAAGCGTTGGATAAGGGCCAATTGAACTCAACTAGTCCTCCAAAGGGAAGCTCAGATAGAACCGGTCCCCCGTCGGGAAACTCAGAAACAATGGGCTTCTGAGGTTCAGCAGAGGATTGAGAGACCTCTGATGAATCATCTGTGTAAGGACTACTAGTAGACGAAACTGAGGGTTCTGCCACTGTGACAGTAATGACAAGAGGAAGAGATCAAACAAAATTACACGGGCTAAAAACCAAGGCACACAATCAAACTACCAACAAGAAAACTCTAAAAAGGGCATGTGATCACAGGTGATTTAGTTTACCACATTGAAACTTAGAAACTTCACCGTTTCATGTTTCAAGAGTCGAGAAATGGATGAAAGGTGACTCTATCTCTTTTAATTTTGAAGCAAGCATGAAAGGACAAGCGCTTGATGATCCTTTCAAGTTTAATGAGTTAGAAAAGATCAAAATGACTACTCTGGAACTCTAGGCAAAGGGTGTACCAGATATCTGTGAACTACAATATACACCTTGGTTTCAAAATGAAAGAGAAATTAACAAAGGACTTGATGTACGTGCAGGTAATCTCCCCGAATGCTGTGTCCGGTGTATCACGGATATAAGGCGGCGGACTCAGCTTCCTACGGATAAAGGATAGCAACCTAGCGGGGTCTCCCTTTATATACGTGACGGTACGGGAGCACAAGTCCGTACTAGTGCTGTCGAAAGCCAAGAGGCAAACGATAGCTACTAGGTTTAATGACGCCAGAACACGTCACTAGCCTAGACCTCTAAATATTTCGTTAATGTTTCAATGCTGCCTTAAGGTAAATTGAATAAATTTTAGTGTTGATCTTCAATTATGTTTCAATTTATAGGCCCTACCGAATGTTATGTCTCAAAATCCTCTGAATGCACACTACATGCCACAATGTATCACTTTGTTCGATGAATAGCTAACTACGGGAAGGTTGAGGGCTTTCACACAATAAAAAAATGATCACAAAACAACCACTAGTGTCTCTAATGCACACTAACGAAACTAAAAGCTTTTCTTTCAGAGTTATAAATCACTAATAACACAGAAAAGATTTCAATTTACATTAACTAATCAAAAGAAAAAGAGATTTGATTTTTTGTATTTTCAATGTTTAAGAGAAAAGTGCACTAAACCAAATGAAAACTAATGAAAAGAAAAATTTGAGAAGTGATAGCAAAAGAGCAAAGACAAGCAAGTTCACTCAATGCGAAACACACAATCAGACCTCAAACTGATGAAGAAATCCCTCAAATCAAAGAGGAATCCCAAAGACTCATACGAACTGTGTAATCTAGGCTTGAAACAAGACAAGGCAAAATTCGAATGAGAAAGAGACCAATCACTCAAATAACGCAATAAAATAATGAAAAACCACCAAACGAATGCAAAGAGGCAACAATGAAATTGACTGATCAAACGAGAACCAAAAACTCCCACGGGAGGCTTGACACACTATAGCACCTAGATGCCCTAGGGCTAAAATGTAAAACCGATTGTAGAGGGAAAAAAACCGGAGGATAGAGGTTACACACAGTCAACCAAGGCTCTAGAACACTCAGGAAGTGGAAAAAATGACACCAAAACCACAAATCAAGATTAGAAAGCTCAGAAAGGAGCAAACCCTAGCACCACACAGGATTGGCGCGATTGTCAGGCTGCATCTAGCGCCAGAACAGGATTGGCGCAGGGGCTGAACTGGCAACAAGTGCCAGCTAGCACGAATTTCAGGGAAAAAACCGTGCCAGTCGAGTTTACTAATGAAAAAACAAAAAAGAGCAAACAAGGAGCAGATCAGGGATGGTGAGGCTAAACAGAGGTTTAACACTAGAAGAAAGCAAACCAAAAGAGCTGATCAAGTAGAAAAAGACCAAAATCAACCGAAAAGACAAGACAAACTCCAATCAATGTCTCCCCAGTGGAGTCGCCAGTTTTTTGGAGAGGTAAATCCCCTCTGCGGACAGAGGCGATCCCTATTAGCCCAGATCGGGTCTAGCAACAACCGAGTCACACTAAGACGCAGGTTCCTAATTACAATAGACCAAGATGCGACAAGAGGCCTACCTTAAGTCCTACGCTACTGTTGCTTGTAGAGAAGATGGCGCTTTCGTCCCTTGCTTAGGCAGATCCAATTCTCCCTCTAGGTGCGTTCGAACACCTGCACGTACACAAAGAAACAACAAACACACAAGCGTAAAACCTAATACATGCAACTATGTATCAGTCAGAGAAGATACAACTCATAACATAAAACATGAACATCTGATTGGAACCATAATCAAAGTCATTTATTATTAATCAAAACAAAGAAAGATACAACCTGAGCTCTGACGCTGGATCTTCCTTCGGCAGGTCGACAGCGGAGTACGTTTCGATAAAGCTCGTCGGGAATGGGACAATTCTCTCTCTCTTCGGTTGTCTGAAAATAATCTCCTTACTGCTAATTCAGCTCTATTCAAGCTAGCTTGCAAAGGTAAAATGACAAGCTTATATATACGATGGAAGGGGATTTGGGATCCCTACAATGGTGGGATTGGCCCTATCCTCAAGGAAGCTTCCATGATAGGTGGAAAACTACTTCCCCTACATGGAGATCCGGAGCCAAACCTTCCAACTCATTTTAGAGACTCGTTCAAGAGTTGGTTGGAATCAAAATTCCACCATTTATTTTTAAAAAACAATCCTTATTAAGCCTGGCACAAGTGATACACTGGGACAGAGCGCCAGTTGGTGCGCCCTCTTTAGTGGATTTCCCCCATTGGCGCGAGGGCTGGACTAGCTAGTCGTGCCAAGGCCAAAAGGTCTATTTTTAGGGCTTTTCACAGGAAATTTTCTTTAGGGGAATGATTTTCCTTGTCAAGGGGGATGCCATGAAAGTGGTTTCAGGTCATGTCACTGCTCACAAGTCACAGAATAAGCCCTCCAATGTGCGGGATGGGGAATTGCAGGGACGGTAACAAATTACTGTGTAACACATGTGGTATGAAATTTAGCATTTGTTCTCTCCTTTGTGTTCATATGTAAATTGTTATGTGTACCATTCATTCATAAACATCTCTGTTTGAATGCTTTCAAGATAGAAAGGTAGAATCCATTTTAATGCTCTGACTTAGGAAATCATTCAATATTCTGTGTTTTCTTCTATTTGAAAATGATCCATCTTCTATGCCCTTTTCATCTCCTCACCATTCTTTCCATTCCATTATTATTTAAAATTTATTGCTAAAATTTCCTGCCTACCTTGCCCCACGAAATACCCTGTATCCTAATTTAACTCCCCAGTTTCAAAATGTCCCATTTGTCCCACACATCCCTGAAAAATTCATTCATTTCATTAAAACATTTTCCCATTCTTATACCTAGCCTAAAATCATTTTATAATTATACTTTGTTGAATATCCTTTCACGGAGAGAGCCCTCTCCTGACCTTGTAGGGATAGCTACAAGGTTGAGCGTGGTTTAAAGGTTACCCTGATTTGCCTTTTCAGCCTGAGGTTCAGATCAGGTGATAACATTTCTGGCGACTCCGCTGGGGACGAAAACGATCTGACTGTCTTCGAGCTCATATTCTCAGCACTTTGAATGTGTTATTCTGTTTTGAATAAGGTCATAGTCAGGCCCTGTAAATAAGCAAGTATTGAAAACCTCTGTCTTAAGGTTAAACCCAGGTTATATTGAACATGATGAACCTTTAGAAATCTCTGTTGTTGAAGTAAAAAAAGCTTTATTCTATTTCCAACGGAATAATATTAGTGGGACTCAGCCATTGAGTTAACATGAGTAGTTAAGTGCCAAACCACATTGAAAAACCCGAGTTAAAGCGTAGTTCATTTACTAGAAGCGGGTTTCGAGAAACCATACCGCCTTTATCGCGCCGCTTTTGCCCCAGAGCGAAACCACGCCCAAAAAAAGTGATCCAATAATATAAGGGCACGTCATCTCCCAAATACCACCCTTATCGCGCAACTTTTATGTGTTAAATCTCGACCTTTGAAAAAACGCGATATTGACGAGGATCGTCCGATCTGGAGAATGTTATATTTAACGGCAATCGCGCAGTGAAGTGCACAAGTAATAAATCAAGGTATGGTCCAGCGGTTTTACATTATTAAATGTTTATTTAATTCATAAAAGGCGAAATATGGATGCGTGGGCCCTCGTTGAATGAAATGTATGTCGTGTTTGGTAGAATAAATGGTTTTATGCTATAAGTTCGAAGATTGGTGATCTTTAAAAGAAGCGGACCATTGCTATAACATTTTGACCAGAGTGGTAAGGTTGCTTAAGTGTTTCATTTGTTCCCCTATATCATGTTAACCTTTAAACATTTGATTGAGAAGTTTGAATATTATTGCAAGGCGAACATTATTAAAGCGCTTTTGGAAGGGAATATATTTACATGCACTTATTTCAAATATCCACAGTCATAATATATTTTTGGTATCAAAGCATAAAGATAGATCACCCCAGTAATATTTTTTTGTAAATTCCTGGACTCTGGAAGATGGTGTTCGGAGTCTGCTAGGCTGAAATAAATATTGTACAGTATAAATTTAACCACACTGACTTCAAGAAGATACACAAGGGCCAATCTAGATCCAAATCCTCCCCCTGTGTTTGAGAATCCTAATCTTATCCCAAGAATAGTCAGAAGACAAGAGGGATCACTAAGTCCTAGACCTATTTTCAGATCCCATACCTGGCCCAGTGAGTGGTTTTTGTAAAATATCTTTCTTTTGATGAGATTTTTGAGCTTTCTTTGTTTAAAAATAAGTTTGAAACTGCACTTGATGACACAGTTTTAGATCCAGAAATTCCTTGTGGATATTGAAGTTCAAAGAGAAAATACATCAATTGATGATTATATTCTGAATTCCCCTCAGTCATCTATCACTGTAAATAATATCCCTGAGCCTTTAGAGTCATCAGGAACAGCATTTCCTCCTCCTAATTCATCAACATTTCCATCATTCAATTCCCAGCTTTCATCTCCTCCATCAACACCCCCCTTAAATCCTAGTAGCACAAATACTGTTGTAAATCCACCTCGAGTCATGGCTGCCCGATATGCGCCCCTGTTTTTACCTTAGGTTCTGAATGATAAGCCTGTTGATTATAAAAGTAAAATTCCTATCTTTGATGCCACTCAAAGCATCACAACCCAGTAGCATGTTGATAAGATGAATGACTTTTTTGAACTCCATGAGGTAGAGGCAGAGAATGTAACTACAAGGTTTTTTGTCCAAAGCTTTGGAGGTGAAGTTAGAAAGTGGCTCAGAGCTTTACCAGCAGGCTCTATTCGCACTTTGCAGGAGTTACATACACAATTCTTAGACCGGTGGGAGGTAAAGAAAAACCCACTCCAAATTTTGTCTAAGTATGAGAATATTAAAATAAATGTCGGTGAAACTGTACAAGATTATTGTTTAAGATTTAATGTTGTATATAATGCTATTTCGGCTAACCTGAAACCTCCGGTGGGATTAGCCTTGCTCAAATTTCCAGATGTTTTTGATGCTGATGTGGCATATCAACTGCGAGAAAGAGATCCCACCATGCTTGAAGACATGCAGAAGATAGTTGTAAGCGTAGAAGCTAATTTGCTAGCCAAGGGAGCGTGAACTAGAGCTGAAAAGCGAGTCACCGTGAAAGAAGAAGCCTCTCCTTCAGAAAGTAAGATGAATACTTTGATTTGGACAGTGGAAAATATGGTTGATCGATTAACCATTTCAGATAGACCTGAACCTCAAATCAGGAATCCGAATTTCAGAGGATAGCAGCCGCAATTCATAATTAAACAGAGAGCATAGAACCAAGCACCACCATAGCAACAAATCAGAACTCCATTACAGCATAATTATGTTCAGGGAATAGAGATAGATGAGGATGATGATCCTGTGATTGAAGCCAACCATTTCTTCACTGCCGATGGTGCGCCCATATTTCTCATGGAAGATGATGAATATACAGCGACTGCGGACATTCAAAAAGACAAAGATTTCATTTTGGCCAATGACACAGTGATAGAAGAAGAGTCTAATGACTACCAAAGAGGATACATGAACACTTTATTGGCCCAGAAAAAGTAGTATTCTTTGAGGAACAGAGATGTCCCGATTAGTCCCATTCAGAAGAGAAAAGAGCTCCAAATGAAGAACGATTCTCAGAAGAAAGGGAAAGAGCCAGTCGATCCTTCCTCCAGCAAAAAATCTTTGGCGATTAACACTGCAATTGAAAAGAACCAGCAGAGCACAGAAAAGGAGAAAATAGAGAAGAAATATCCTCTAGTTAAAGAGGTAGAAAAAGCTCCTTCTTTTAATTTTGAGAATGAAATTTCTAAGCTGAAAGTGTCCATGCCCTTGACTGAGTTGGTGAAAAATAGCACTTATAAAAGTCAGGTGTCTAGAATTTTGCAAATAGACTCTGTTTCATATATGGTAAATGTTGAAGATGATTACCCTGAACTCATCTTTGGTCCAGCCACAGAAGATCAATCAGAAGAAAGTGAAGTCCCTCCCTTTTAACTGAGTCTTATATTACATGAGTTCATCTTGCATAATGCTATGTTGGACTCTGGAGCCTCACATAATTTGATGCCCAAAGCCATCATGGAGAATTTGGGACTTGATATTACCTGCAAATATCATGATTTGTATTCCTTTGACTCAGGTAGGGTCCATTTTATTGGTCTTATCAAAGAATTGGTAGTGTCTTTAGATCAAATCCCAGCCAAGAATGTCTTGATGGATGTAGTTGTTGCTAATGTCCCACCACGGTTTGGAATGCTTCTATCTAGGTCTTGGGGTGCAAAACTTAAAGGAACCATGCAGCTTGACTTCTCTTATGCCACCATCCCCGTGTTTGGCTAGTTTATAAAGCTATATAGGGAGAAGAAAATGAAATATATGATCACTAGCAAAAAGAAGCTAGTAAATCATCCCATTAATGCAGTCCACACAGATTTAGAGTCCTTTGTCTTATATTCAAATGGTGGTTTGAATGATGAAAGTGTTCAGTTGGTACAAGTAGATGAAATACCAGAGATTTCAGAGAATTTTAGGGAATTCCTCAAACAGGAAAAAGATAAAGCAGCAAGCACTTCTGATCCTCTTGCCTGCCAGCAGCAAAAAGACAGTGAACAGCAGAAAGATGTAGAAACTAGTCAAGATAAAGTAGAGAAAGAGGTAAAATTTTAGCATCTACAAGAAGAAGAAGAAGGCCTTTGGAGCATGGATTTTGATGGAGTTGTTGGTAAGGATGGAGTTGGTATTGGAATATGGATTCGGAGCCCTGTTTTTCAGCCTAAAAGGGTTCCTAGTAATGTTAGAGTATGTACTTATAATTTGGCTTTTGACTGCTCTAGCAATGAAGCAGAGTATGAAGCTTTGATTGCAGGTCTAAAAATTTTGAAAAAGCTGAATGCAAAAAGGATTTCTGTCTATGGAGATTCAGAGCTGATAATCAAACAGATTAAAGGAGAGTACCAAGCTAAGCATCCTCGATTGAGGGCCTATCGAAATGCAATCCTTGACATCTTGAAGACATTCCCTGAGTACACTTTGACAGCGGTGCCCAGGATGCAGAACATCATTTCTAATTCTCTTGCCACTACTGCAAGCAACTTGAAGATTCCAATGAACTCCAGCAACAAGTTTGAGATTTATGTCAAACATAGGCCTGTTGTTCCTGAAAATTTAAGATATTGGCAAGTGTTTTGGGATGACAATGAGATCAATGCTTTCTTGCAGAGTGAAGGGAAATTCAAAGATACTCCAATAGAAGGTGACTATGAGGTTGATGATCAAGAAATGGAATCAAATCAGATGGACATATTGCAGCTAAAGGATAATGTAATTCCTAGAGGTCTCATACCTTTAGAGGAGCTTTTTTATCAGGATAATTTTGCAAAGAAACCAAGCTTGGTGCCTACTGAGAAAGGAGTCGAAGATGTGAATCTTGGAACAGCTGACAAGCCCAAGTTTGTGAAGTTGTCAAAGGCATTTTCCCCTAAGTTAAAGGAAAAGTATGTTAAATTTCTTTCTAAATAGTCTAATGTGTTTGCATGGGATTATTCATATTTGAAGGTGTATGACAAGAACATAATTCAGCATACTATTCCCATCAAGCCGAATCAGAAGCCATTTAGACAGAAGCTGAGAAGAATCAATCCGAAGTTGTTTCCATCCATCGAAAAAGAGGTAAACAGATTGTATAAAGCAGGTATCATTGTTCCTATTAGATTTTTTGACTGGATTTCAAATTTGATCCCGGTACGTAAGAAGACAGGAGAGATAAGGTTGTGCATAGATTTTCGGAATTTGAATAAAGCATCCTTAAAGGACAATTATCCACTTCCGAAGATGGACCATATTCTACAGAGAGTACTTGGAGCATCAAGAATGTCACTACTTGATGGCTACTCAGGCTATAACCAGATCTTGGTGCATGAGAAATACCCAAGACAAAACTGCCTTCACAACACCCTGGGGAACCTTCCAATATGCCAAAATTCCATTTGGACTGAAGAACGTTGGAGCTACTTTCCAGCGAGAAATGGACATTGCTTTTGCAAATGAAAAAGATGTTTTTCTTGTTGTTTATTTGGATGATCTGACAGTGTTTTTTGGTTCTGATGATGAGCATTTGCACCATTTGAGAGTTGTTTTTCAGCAATGCAGAAAGTTTGGGATTTCTCTCAATCCAAAGAAGAGTCTTTTTTCCATGGATGAAGGCAAGCTACTGGGGCATATCATCTCTAAGGATGGTATCCGCATTGATCCATCTAGAGTGGTGGAAATTCAGCACATAGACCTTCCACAGAACAAAAAGGAGATTCAAGCATTCAATGGTAAGATGAACTTCTTACGCAGATTTATACCCAATTTGGCTGGACATCTAAGAGAAATGACTAACATGTTAAAGAAGTATAGCACTGTCAAATGGAGTGAGGAAGCTATCAATTCATTTAATCTGGTAAATTTTTCTTTGTCCAATGCTCCAGTCTTGATTAGTCCCGACTATACTCAACATTTTATTATTTTTCATTTGCATCGGAGCATACTATGGCTGCAGTTTTTATGCAGAAGAGAGATCAGATTGAAAAGCCAATTGCATTTTTCAGTAGGACTATTAGAGATGCTGCTTTGAGGTATAATATTATTGAAAAGCAAGCATTGGCTCTTATAAAGGCATTGAAGGATTTTAGGGTCTATATTCTGCATTCACATACTATATCATATGTTCCTAATGCAGTAGTAAAGGATGTGTTGATGCAAACTGATCCAAAGGGTTGAAGAGGTAAGTGGATAGAAGCTATGTTGGAGTATGATTTGGAGATCAAACCCACAAAGTTGATCAAAGGAAAATGCTTGGAAAATCTAATGGCCCAATCAAATCTGCGTGCCCTAGATATAAACCTCATAACAGCAATATCAGAGGATGAAGATGAAGGTTTGCTTGTTCCAATTTCAGATATTTTTATACAATCCCCATGGTATTCAGATATTGTTTATGTTCTTCAGCATCTTTCACCACCTCCAGGGATGTCTAAAAAAAAAGGTAGATCACTGAAACTTAAGTCTGCTAAATAATATATTTTAAATAGTGCTCTTTATTGGAAAGAGCCAGGAGGTATTCTGCTTAATTGTTTGGTTGAAGAAGAGGCTCAGAAGGTAATGCGTGACTTTCACAAAGGTGATTGTGGTGGTCATTTGTTTTGGAAAACTACAGAAAACAAAGTTTTTAGAGCAGGATATTATTGGCCCACTTTATTTTCAGATTTGTATAAAACAATGATGAGTTGTCATGAATGTCAAATTTTCCAAGGGAAGAAGAAATTGCTTCCTCTTCCTTTGAAACCAGTTGCAGTAAACGCTCCCTTTCAGCAGTGGGGACTCGATTTCATAGGAGAAATCCATCCCACATCATCAGCACAGCATCGATGGATCTTGACAGGTACAGATTACTTCACTAAATGGAACGAGGTCGTCCCAGCAAGGAAAGCTACAAATACGGTAATTATTCAATTCCTAGAATTGAATATTTTATCTCATTTTGGCTGCCCTTACAAAATTATAACAGAAAACGTAGCAGCGTTCAAGTCTAAGAAGATGGTGGATTTCTACGAAAAATATAATATCGTGTTGGGTCATTCAACGGCGTACTACCCACAAGGCAACGGCCTAACAGAATCATCGAATAAGTCCTTGATAAATATAATCAAGAAATTGTTGGAGGCAAACAAAAGAAACTGGCATCGAAATCTCATCAATGCATTGTGGGCAGACAGAGTTAGCAGCAAGAAATCCATAGGTATGTCACCTTTTGAATTGGTTTATGGTACTGATGTTGTCTTTCCTACATCACTTACAGTTCCAGTCATGAGATTATTGCAAGAATTTGGCAGTGAAAATGATAACAATCAGTGAAGGATCAATCAGATGATCCACCTTCAGCAAACAAGAGAGGAATTATCACAGAATGTTATTCAGTTGCAGGAGAATATAAAGAAGATCTATGATTGAAATACCAAACAGAAAAGTTTTAGTTGGATGATGTGGTGTTGAGATGGGATGCAAGAAATGAGGACAAAGAGAAGCATGGTAAGTTTGACAACCTGTGGAAAGGACCATAGAGGATTTCAGCAAACAGGGGACAGAATGCTTTCTTGCTTTCAGAAATGGATGGCCAAGATTTCCCTGGAGGAGCAATGAATGGTATTCTTTTGAAGCACTACCATTTTTGAAGATAATGGATCAGAAACTATGTCACCATCATTGTATATACCATGTTATTTTTTGTCAGAGTTCAAGTACAAAGTAATTGAAGTTTGGGGCCCGAGGTGAAGGCTATAAAACTCAAATGATATGTGTATGGTTTGGTTTTATTTTAGTTTTTTAGTCCTAGTCTTGAGTTAGAGTCAGTCTGCATTTTGTCAGCTTTCATTATTTTTGACTCCATGCCCAATGGATAAGGCTACTTGGTCTACGGTGTTCTTGGCACCTCCAAGGAGCTACCATCCCCATTGGAGCCAATGTTAGTGTCAGTCTAGTCATACTGCCATCAGTGATCAAAACTGCTCTTTTGCATTTGCATATTAGGAGTCCCATACCATAAATTTTTACCATTCCTTTAGGTCATGGATTCATTGATGGTAGTGATTTTTCGTCAGTTTTCCCTAATGTGAAACTTGCTGATTCTCCTCTCTATGTTCTTTATTCATGAGTTACTTTCACTTTGTGAGTCATGTTAGTAGGTCATAGGATGGGTCTCATTATATTCTAGGATCTCACCATGGTCAAATTAATAAGTCAAGTGTCAATAAATATCAGCAAGGCCATGAGGAAGTCAATAAACTCGAAGTCACAGCACCTGGGAAGATCAAAGAAATGTTTTGTCCAATTTGATGTAATCTTCACCTCAAAACCATTTTTTGAGGTGAAAACATGGTACTTTACTTCTAATTATCATCTTTATTTAATTTTATGTCAACATATGTAATAATTCGCATTTCAGAAGCTGCTATCTCCACAAAGTCATCACCCTGCCTTTCAGAGAAATTTTCCACAGCATTTTCAATGTCAAATCATGTTCCAAGTACGTCCATCATAAAGAGCCCGGAAAGAGCTTTCCAACGGTATATTACACTCTCAAAACTGACTCCTGGATTGAAATTTATGCCTAAGTGAACAAAGTCCTTTATACCCTAACCCTTCCCCTTTTTCCCACCTTCCCCTTAAACTTTATATTATTAAAGTTTAATATTTTCTTTTATAAAACCCCTTTTTCCCCATCCGATGGCCAAATCGCATTATTAAAATCTTTTAAACACATATGCGATTTAATAACCACTTCCCCTCATGTCCCTTTAAACTTTATAATAACGTTTTAAAGTTTGTTATTATAAAGTCTTGTTTCCTTTAACCCGATTAAACAAACCACTTCCCCTCCATACCTTTTAAACTTTATAATAAAGTTTAAAGTTTTATTATAAAACCCCGCCAACCCAAATCCCTTTCCCTTTCCAGATTCGATCGCAATCACAACATTTGAACGGTGCATTCTGATGAAACCTTTGGGAATATGAAAACTCTGATGCAATTGGTTTAAGCCCGACCGTTGATTTGATCAATAATCCGACGACCCACATACCATCGGCACTTCCAGTTAATCCTCTCTGATTGAGCGCTACCAATTGCATACACCCGATGAGATCCCGGTCGTCGATCTGTCCATCCGATCGGACGACCCATACTTCATCGATGCTTTCGATTGATCCTCTCCAATTGACCCTTGTAAAAAACTCTGATGCGATTGCATTGAATCCCGCCCAAGTACACCTCCGTCGTCGATCGCCCCTTCCAATCCGACGGCCCATACTCCATCGCTCTGTTGCAATCGGCGATTTCCTTTTGTGCATTAAATTTTTCCCTGCTCCCCTCCGATCTCCTGATGCCGATTGACCTTCGAGGCCCACCACATAAACCTCTGCCCATTCATAATAAAAGGGCCTTTCCCTTTGTAAAAATCAAATTTTGTTTTATTTCGTTTATACAAAGGATTCCCCCATCGCCTCTCCCCAATCACATCGGCGAAGTTTTATTGTGTAATACACCCACCCCAATTCCCCGATTCCAATTGTGATAGCGCTACACCCCGATCCCACCTTAAAAGCCCTCCACCCTTTCAATAAAAATCATTCTTCCCTTTATATAAAGAGAGAAATCATTTTCGTTTGTTTTCAAAGGGATTTCCCCGCTTATTATTGTATTACCCCCATCGGACCTATGCCAATCGCATTGGAGGTTTTGCCTCATCCCAATACATCTACTCCCTTTCCCTCTCCGACCCCAATTGCGATTACACCATCACATCGTATATTTTTAAATCACAGCTTTCCACTATATGTCCCACCTCCACGATCTTCCGATTGTGATTACCATATGAACCCACTTACTATCCCTTTCGCTCCTATTCACTCAAAAGGGGTATTTCATTCATTTAAGGCATAATTTCATTTCCATGGTTTCAAAGGCGTTTTATTAAAAGTCAGTTTTCTTCAAAGAAATAATAGAAAGAAACAGTCAAAGGGCCAAGAGCTAAAATGAGACAAAGACTTCTACAGCAGCAGTAAAATAGGAATCTGTTTTTTAGATTTCCTATTTTTCTTTCATCCAGTGTAACAGCAAATCTTTAGATGGCTCAAAATGTATTGTTATTCCTTATTTTTAGGGGCAGTCTGTTGGTTTCTTTCCCATATTCAGATTTCAGTTCTTGAGCTGTTAGAACAGCTCCCCTTTTTCTGTGGATCTATTTCCCCACATTTCAGTCTATTTAATGTAATTTTGAACCATTTGTAAAGCATTCTGTAAATCAGTAAGTAGGGGAATAGTGTGGAAAATCAAGGAGAACACTCTGCGCTCCATTGTAACAGTTTTGGATAGGGAATTAATAAAGAGATGCAGCTCTGATTTGTGGGATCCATGTGGTATGAAATTTAGCATTTGTTCTCTCCTTTGTGTTCATATGTAAATTTTTATGTGTACCATTCATGCATAAAAATCTCTGTTTGAATGCTTTCAAGATAGAAAGGTAGAATCCATTTTAATGCTCTGCCTTGGGAAATCATTCAATATTCTGTGTTTTCTTCTGTTTGAAAAGGATCCATCTTCTATGCTCTTTTCAGCTCCTCGCCAGTCTTTCCATTCCATCATTATTTAAACTTTATTGCTAAAATTTCCTGCCTACCTTGCCCCACGAAATACCCTGTATCCTGATTTAATTCCCCAGTTTCAAACTGTCCCATTTGTCCCACACATCCCTGAAAAATTCATTCATTTCATTAAAAAAAATTCCCATTCTTATACCTAGCCTAAAATCAGTTTATAATTATACTTTGTTGAATATCCTTTCACGAAGAGAGCCCTCTCCTGACCTTGTAGGGCTAGCTACAAGGCTGAGCGTGGTTTAAAGGTTACCCTGATTTTCCTTTTCAGCCTGAGGTTCAGATCAGGTGATAACAGGAGGCCCATTTTAGACCTCAAAATTCCCCTAATGATTTATCATACCACAGATAATTCACAGCTCATAAACACATATCATTCACAGCTCGTAACATAATCACATATAATGCGAGTCCACGGTAATCATAGCCAGACAGATCAAATAGCATCAGATATCCACAATACTTTGCATATATTACTTATCAAAAGTCTCTTACATACCCCAAACCCACCTGCGCACATAACTAGCAGGGTCTGCACACAGCAGGACTGAGGATCTCCGCGCACATAGCCATCAGGAGTCCTTTCCCCAAAACCCCAACAGATCTACTAATTCGCAATTTGTATCAATCTTAATCCAAGTCTGTCGTACAAATCAAAAGGTTCAACTACTTATACTATTTTAACCTACGCATCCAATGGTCTGCAAATTGCGATTTGCGGACTCTTGGTCTACCCTTAGCCCGCTTACAATGTATTAGGGGCTTTGACTAGCCCCAAAACCCCTGCGTTAGACTAAATATAATCAAAAATATACAAAATGGACCAGTTTTGCAGCTCTTGTAGGAGACCCTGATCCAACACATCACAAGATCAGATTGAATCCCACTGGGTAGATTGTATACATGGTATCGGAGCGATATTTCTACACATTACTCCACTCTATACATTCAGTACCTCATTCTTAGTGTCATTTCAAACCTATCAATACCCAAGGCCCAATCTTGTTTGCGAAGATTGTTCCACCCTAATTCCAACTATGCTTCGACCATTTTTGCATAAGTATCTAGTATTTTTCATATGTGGGGTTGTGTTATGTCATAACCCAACTAAATTTTCATCTTTCTTCTTTGAAATACCTCTGGCACATTGGGATACCCATCTTGTTTAATGGCTCCTATGTTAATATTGAACCCCCTAGCGATAAGAAGGTAGAAGCTTATTCAAAGTAGCTTGCCATGTTTAAATAAGTAGGATGGTGGGACTTATAAGCCTTTCAAGGCCATAATGTTGAGTTCTCTAAAGTCTTTGCATATACTTATAACAACATGGTCTCTAGAGTGGGAGATATTTAAATTCCTGTTAATGAAGCTTTCATAGCATAGGCTACTCACCTGCCTACCGAGGGACACAAATGGTCCAAGAAATACCTTTTAAAGGGCATTTCATGGGACAAGTTTCTAGTCTCAAGAAAGCATCATACAATATCAAAAGTATGCTTGTTAACCTCCTTAAAATTAAATGACTTGGTTCTTATTATTCAGCACTATATTACTTGTGAAGGTCAATATGACTTTGTTTTCTACAATAGCATTCGATTGCTTATGGTTTTTTTGGGTTATAAATTGAACCTCCCCTATTATTTATTCAAAATCCTCATTAAGATGTCAAAATTATATCAGAGAGGGTTTAAAAACCTCGAAAGAAGTTTGTTTCACTATGGGTTGATTCAGATTCTGGTTGAATTTTTACTGTCCCAAATATGGGGTTCCTAAGCATAGAAAATCTCTAACACATCTCTGATACCATGTAGAAATTATACAACATATATGTGTATCATGGATTCAATCCGATCTAACAATGTACTAAAGCTAGATATTGAATCACTTCTATAAATAAATTGCGGAATTAAAAACACAATCGCCAATCACATGAAGCAAAGAAGAATCAATCAAACCACAACACAGATAATTTCCCGAGGAAAGATTGCTGCTAAAAACCCCACTATCTTCTATTGTATATTCCACAAGGAATCATGAAACAATTAAAATGCACACTTCTCACAAGAGTCTCCTATAATCTGCTAATCATCTCACACTGATCTAGACAAAATCGGGCCAACATTTAGCCAATTCTCAGCCTGTCTTTAGCCTGCCTTGCTCACGCAATTCCTGATGAATGAAATCCCTATTATTCAGGAATTTCAGCCTTCCTCAACTGTGTTGAGTATCTTGGGAATCCTGTGGTGTTTTAACTACATCTGGGTAGCCTGCTAATATCACAACTGATATTTAACTTCCCTTTAACCTTTCTCTCAACTGGGTCTCCACTGGAACTGACATGCATGTAGTTATTAATAATAAATCATCATTTGCATGGCATATCACTGATTGTGAATTAAATAATATTTAATTCACGTGGTCTATCACTAGTGCAACAAATAGTTACAACTAGCACAACTGACTTTAACTCACTTAATTGAGTTAAACTGATTACACATGCATTAACTAATGCACCAACTGCACTTTGAACTTTTTTACAACTAGAATTACTCTGCATGCCTCACTAACTACCCTCAACTCGAAATTCATGAGCTAACTGATTTTATCACACTCAGTTAACTATTACAAGTGATTATGAAATAAGATTAAATTTTATTGTCCATTTTAATTATGGGAAAATTAAAATAAGCATGCACCAAATTTAGCCCACACCAGTGTAGGTGTTGCTAAGACTTGTGGTCCCACACTAGTGTAGGTGCTGCTTGGACCTCCTGGTCCCACACTTAGTGTAGGTGCTGATTGTACCTCATGGTCCCACACTTAGCGTAGGTGTTGCTATGTTGTTTCGGGATGCCAATTTCACTGTTTCTTGTTGCAAACTTCAACACTCCCTCTCAACAATAAAGGAATGTCCTTTCATGCGACATGAAACTCTTGCATGCAACACTTCTCTAGTGTTTATCGCACATGCAACCTTTGCATGCAACACTTCTCTAGTGTTTCTCACACATGCAACCTTTGCATGCAACACTTCTGAAATTGAATAGCCTCCAAACAACTGAATTAGTATAACGCATTTTTCATCAGAGTCTTTTGACTGCTGCTATCTACTGCACATGTCTACTGGACTCTCTACGTTGTTGACATATGCATCCATGCACTCTACGCTGCTGCCAACTTTTATCTGCGCTCCAGTATCCCACACTTGTCACTCTGATTTTTGTCCTCCTGACATCTGACTGCATCAATCTAACTAATCCTGCTACTATTGTATTGTGGGCTCCTCATAGCCAGGTTTGATCCATGAGACACACCATCTCAATGAATCCTTCCCAAATTTCTTCTTCAAATTAATTTTTCACATCGCCCCATCTCACACCTGGAGGTGTAGCTGCATGTACTCCACCACCCATCTGGCTCGAAATTTCTCTTCTTGAGTGGTTTCTGCCACTCCATGATCCTCCACATGTGGTTTCTCCACATCTTGAGGTTCATTCTTTGGAACTAATATTTCCGCACCCGCATGCAAATCCAGTTCCCTCTCAAGGGACAATTGCATGGCTTTCTCACACTTCCCAATGGTTGGAAGCTCTGTAGAAATTTCATCTACATTAAGTTTAT
Source organism: Pinus albicaulis (assembly GCA_034641835.2). Taxonomy (NCBI): domain Eukaryota; kingdom Viridiplantae; phylum Streptophyta; class Pinopsida; order Pinales; family Pinaceae; genus Pinus; species Pinus albicaulis. The sequence goes on along the minus strand of CM076584.1, from coordinate 888,657,850 downwards.
AGAGATTCTTCACACGAATGCAATCTTCTTGGCTTGTCATGTTTCTTTGTGTCGAAGGAAAACCTTTCCTTCACTGAAAACAACATCGTAGCCTCTATCTTCCAACATTGCAATTGAAACTAAATTTTTCTTCAAGCCTGGTACATGCATTACATATTTTAATAAAAATGGTTTACCTAGCTATCTCTGGAAAGTAATTGTACCAATCCTAGTAGTGTTATACCTTTTGTCATCACCCATTTTTATATGCATCTAGAGGTCCTTCTCCTCCAAGCTACTGAAAAGTTCTTCGTCTCCCGTCATGTGGAAAGATGCATCACTATCCAAGTAACACCCTGATCCAATCGCACTTGACACCATGCATGCGATCAGTGAGAAGTCAAGCTCAAATTCCAAGGCCAAAGCCTCACCAGCTGCAGATCTTGAAGCCTTCTTGTTCTTCTTCTTTTGTGGACAATTAGTGGCATAATGTCCATGCTCGTGACAATGAAAACACTTCACTCTGGACATGTCGTGCTCCTTGCCTTGTTCACCGGTCTCAGATTTGGAATGGAATTTCTTTCTTTCCCCTTCTTCGCCTTGGCAGCCAAAGCACAATCTTCTTCATCTTCATTCTTAGATGAAGATCCATCTTTGGTATTCCATCAGAATTCTTCTTGCACCGAATCCGACCAAATTCGTTCCCAATCTGGTAGCTTCGCCATCCCATTGACAAAGTCCTGATAACTATGAAAACTCTTGGAAAGTCCTAGAAGATCTAGGCTCACCAAATCATCATCTGTGACAGTAATTCCTACACTCCCAAGCTCATCCCGACATTGGACAAACTTTGTTAAGTATACCGGAATAGTGTCGTTTTTCTCCATCTTGATCTTCCTGAGTTTATCCTTCAGTGCCAATTTCCTATGATCACTATTGCTCTGAAATAGATATGTCAAAGCCTTCCACATTCCATATGGATTTGCTTTGCCATGGAGACTTGAGACAATGTGGTCTCGTACTCCCTCCAGTAAGATCCTCCTCTCCCTTGCAAATTTCCTTTTCCATGCATCAATATTTGCAGCATCTGTCACAGCGGATTTGGGAACATCATTGTCCATGAATTCCTTCAATCCATTATCCTCCAATACTTCTTCCATCCTATCTTTCCAAGAAATATAGTTAGATATGCCCTCGAGTGCATACCCCAATCTCAAGCCATTGAAAGCCATTTCGATCTTGAATCACCTATAGCACCAAGAAATTCCTCTACAAATTCAAATTCTATTCAGTCACAAACTCAGATTCTCCTCCACTATTGTGATTTCTTGTGCTCTTATACCATGTAGAAAATATCTAACACAACTCCAATACCATGTAGAAATTATACAACATGTATTTATATCATGGATTCAATTTTATCTAAAAATGTACTAAATCTATATACTGAATCACTTCTACAAATCAATTGTGGAATTAAAAACACAATCGCCAATCACATGAAGCAAAGAAGAATCAATCAAACCACAAAACAAATAATTTCCCAGGGAAATATTGCTGCTCAAAACCCCAATATCTTCTATTATATATTCCACAAGGAATCATGAAACAATTACAATGCACTCTTCTCACAAGAGTCTCCTACAATCTGTTAATCGTCTCACACTGATCCAGACAAAATCAGGCCAACACTTAGCCAATTATCAGCCTGCCTTGCTCACGCAATTATTGATGAATGCAATCCCTATTATTTAGGAATTTCAGCCTTCCTCAACTACGTTGAGTGTCATGGGCATCCCATGGTGTTTTAACTGCATCTGGGCAGCTTACTAATATCACAATTGATAGTTAACTTCCCTTTAACCTTTGTCTCAACTAGATCTCCACTGGAACTGACATGCATGCAACTATTAATAGTAAATCATCAGATGCATGGCAGATCATTGATTGTGAATTAATTTTTTATTCACTTTATCTCTCACTAGTGCAACAAATAGTTACAACTAGCACAACTGACTTTAACTCACTTAGCTGAGTTAAATTGATTACACATGCATTAACTAATGCACCAACTGCACTTCGAACTCTGTTACAACTAGAATTACTCTGCATGCCTCACCAACTATCCTCAACTCGAAATTCATGAGCTAGCTGAGTTTATCACACTAAGTTAACTATTACAAGTGATTATAAGATAAGATTACATTTTATTGTCCATTTTAATTAAGGGAAAATTAAAATAGACATGCACCAAATTTAGCCCGCACCAGTGTAGGTGTTGATAAACCATGTGGTCCCACACTAGTGTAGGTGCTGCTTGGACCTCCTGGTCCCACACTTAGTGTAGGTGCTTCTATGTTGTTTCTGGATGCCAAATTCACTGTTTTTTGTTGCAAACTTCAACACTAAGAAGTATTGAATCTTTGTAAAGATTATCTTGTGAAGCCTTGGGTTAATGATCGGGGAAAAAACCCTTTGAAGGTTGAATAATTTAGAAAATATTTTCACAAAAATTCATCTGAAACTCTAGCTTCTCTGGTTCATCACAGTCCCATGCCTGAAAACCCTAGCCAGTTGTCTCATTTGATCACACCATGCAAAATTTCCACGAATGCAACAACTGAATTTTAATCTTCTAACTAATTAGGAGTTTATTTTTTATATATAAAATAACAATTAAATCACGGATGCATTCTTTATAATAAAACTTTATGGAATAAAATAGGAACTAATAAATAGATGCACACACACAATAAAAATGAAACCAATATTTTTGGACTGAACGTCCCTAGAAAAACCCGAAGGGAAAAATTGTGTAGCATATGAGGGTTTATTTTATTATGCATCAATTTGAGTATTATTACAATTATATTTCCAATTGGAAATCCTCCAAAAAATATAGATTACAACTGAAAAAATAATATAGATATCTCAGATCTCCTCTACAAATCAACTCGGCCTCCTTTGGCCTGCTCACAACCCACATTGGCAACTTGCATTGCTTCTTGGAACACACACTATAGCCTCTGAGAAACACGCACAACCTTGGATTTTCCTCCAGCTGGGTCGTCTAGCCTCCATGTGCCTATGGAAGTGACTCGCTCTACCTCCTAGAAGTTGGTTTGACCTCCAGCAACTGAATCAGCCCTCTTCTAGAAACTTGCATAAGGGTTTCTAGCTATTCGAACTACTTGTACGACCTCCTTTATAGATGTATTTGGCCTCCCTTTTCTTGCCACTCCTGCACTAGAAAATCAATGTGTATCTCTCTGAAATCCTGGTCTCAAATTATCTACTGCTCCCTCTCTCTAGTGTTTTCCCTCTAGCTCGAACTGTGCCCTTATTGAAGACTACAAATTGGGTAGCTTGATCTGCCTCTCATAACTTTATCACGTCGATCACTCTAATGTTATCCCCAAGCCCTTTGACCTGCTCTTATAATATCTCAGTGAAGTTTAAATGGCCATGATTTTATCCCCATTGACGACTTTGATCAATTTAGACTTCATCAATAGAATCCTCTAGAGCAATCTCAAACATTCTTAATTAATTAACTTTAATTTACTACTTTTCCTAAGTTACACTTAGGAAATATTTTAATTATGGAAAATTAATTTAACTAAGGTGTTTCCCAAGCTTATCTCGCAAAACCTTTTCTTAGTTTTGGAGATCTAGTGTTCCTTAATCTCTTTGCATCATTTGATACTAGAACACCTATATGATTCTACACAAACTAATGCTCCCTCTTATCAAGGAAGGTGTTCTTCACTATACCCATTTGTTCTCTAAAATAGATAAACTTAGCTCTCCCTAGAGATTTCGTGAATATATCTATAACATGTTGCTCTATATGAACATGTTGTAGCTAAATTTACCCACATTATCGATGTATAACTTATGTTGTACCTCCTTGTCACTCGAAATCATTGTGAAGAAGTCAACCTAGAAACATTGTCCATCAACCATTGTGCATACTCTGATCCACCTACTACTAAATTTAGTTGAATCAATATATGATCTACTGTATCACTGGAAATGGTTCCTGCAATTTTACCTTGAGCCTCTGACTGTGCCCAATTGGATCTGCAACTACCTCTCATTTTTCAGATTGTAACTAGCTCTGCAATGTCCCTTTATATTTAATTGTACATTGTTGACACCTCGATCCTCCTGCTACTTCATACTATGGGCTCTCGTAGAAAAGGTAGTGATCCATGTGAACAGTAACTGGATCTGATATACACTTCCTGCTACTCACCCATGTACCCTACCCATCCTGGTCTCTGAAGCATCATGATCCTCCTCCATCTAGAGGTATTGCTACTATTAATGTGAATTCCTCCAATCTAGAGGCTAACTCATCAATATTTGTCGAAGCTACTATCTTTTGTTTCCCCTTTTTGTCTATTCCTCTTGGGACATTGGGTGACATATTGACCAAATTCACCACACCTGAAGCACTTACCTTTGATAGTCCCTTCTTCTTCCCTCCTTTTGAGTTTTGTCCCTAACTAGGATCCTTCTTCGCCTTCTCTTTACCTACAAGGGCTACATTCTCTTCTTCCTTTTCCACCTTTGGTCCCTTATTATTTCTACTGATAGTACCTTCTGTGAGGTTGATCCTTAGCTCCTCCGAAGTGAAATCACTCCATAGGTGCTCCCATCCTATAAATTTGTCTTTCCCATAAATGACTTATAAGTGTGTCTTTCCCATAAGTGACTTAGACGAATGTATGTCACTCCTTGGAGAATCTATTGAGAGCCTTGTGCACTATCTCATTCTCTACCAATTTATCTCCTACAACTACAAGTTCATCTCTGATTCCTTGAATCTTAGTGAGGTAGGAAGTAACATCCTCGGCCTTCTCCATTTTAATTGTCCTTAGATTCTCTTTTAGAATCATTTTCTAATTCTCAGATGGATTCTAGTACACCTTCACGACAGTATACCACATGTCCTTTGTTGTATTCTTGTCTGAAATGTGTGGGAGAATGTGATCCCAAACTCCATCTAGGACCATCCTCTTAGTCTTTTCCATATCTTTCTTGAAGTTTCCAGTTATTATTGATCTGTTGGTTTTTTCATGACATTTGTCACAAACCCCTTCAAGCCATGTTCATCAAGTAGGAATTGCACTCTGGCTTTCCAGACTCCAAAATTAGAGGCTACATCTAATATGTCTTGATCTCTAAGTCATCTTGTTTCCATTTCTACAAAACTCAAATAAACTAGAGAATTTTCTACTGGAAATATCCTTCTCCTTCCTGCAACTCAGCCTTCTCTCTACTACACGCACTCTCTTTAGAATGTGTAGATACGTTTCTGCACTCGCCTCTGGTGTCCTTCTTGAAACTTGCATTACTATTTATTCTACTAGTTAACTCGCTCTACCTCCTGGACATCCTTCTCCAGAATCTAGCACACGCACTTCTGACCCTAAAACTCGCATTGGATGGACTGACAAGTCTATTATGGCCTTCTACTACTATAAATCACGACCTCCTTTCCTGCACTAGAAAAACTATAAACCCACTAAAAAATAAAATGAAAATTTTGCTTGTGTGATTTTCTCTTCCTTCCCTACATAGATGTACAACTGCAAACCCTTGCTGCAAATCTCTACACCCAGATCTACTCTGCAAAATCACCATTAGAGGAAATTTAAGACTAAAAGTGCCCATGAAAATTTCACATACATAATACGTAAACCAATCAAAATCCTGTAAATTTAAAAAGAGGTACATGTAAATATTTTGGAGGGAAAATAAATAAATTATTTTTAATTGTATTTTTGGCTTATCTCCTTATAGGTTTACCCAAATTTTAAATGTAGATACTCGTTGGATGCGGAGTTAAATTATGCATCCAAGAAGTACCCATTATGCATACTTTTGAGAAGACCCACATTTATAAAAATTGAAGATACATTAACAAAACAAGGTTAACACGTTTTTTTAATGTATCTTCAATTTTTATCAATGTTGGTCTTCTCAATAGAATGCATAATGGGTACTTAGATGAAAATTTTAGTTATGCATCCAACGAGTGTCTACACTTGAAATTTGAGTAAACCTATAAGGAGATGAGCCAAAAAGACATTAAAAAAAATAGTTTTCTTCTTTTCCCTCCAAAATTCACAACTCTTATTTTATTAGTTTCTTGTTATTTTATTGTTTTTCCTTAGGAGGCCACTTTTAGGCTAAAAACTCCTCTAATGTGATTTTCTCACCAAAACCCTTTATCTAAAAAATCCACTACCTGCTTCTACTGCTTCTAGGACAAATCGAGCTTTTCCTTCACCCTGAACTAGAATTCAATTTTCCTACCCCATTAATTCGCATTGCTTGATTGGGCTTCTAGAAATATTGTGCTCGGATTTCACTCTGAAACTACACAAGTTTACATCATTTTCTTCTAAGACTTTGATCTAATCAACATTGCTCTGATACCATGTGAAATTTCCACAAATGCAACGACTGGAGTTTAATCTTATAACTGATTATAAGTCTATTTGTTTTATGGCAACTAACAATTAAATTATTGATGCATTATTCACAATAAAACGTTGTGGAATAAAATAAGAAACGATAAATAGATGCACATACAAAAAAAATGACACCAATATTTTTGGACTAAACATCCTTGGAAAAACCCCGAAGGGAAAACGAGTGTAGCAGATGAGGGTTTATTTTATTATGCAACAATTTGAGAATTATTACAACTGGAAGCCCAATTGGAAATCCTCTGGAAAATATAGATCACAACTGGAAAAATAATCTACAGATCCCTGATTTCTTCTGCAAATCAACTCTGTCTCCTTTGCCTTGATCGCACCCCACACTAGCAACTCGCATTATTGCCTGGAACACACACTGCAACCTCTGAGTAACAGGCACAAAAATGGATCTACCTGCAATCAAGTCGTCTAGCCTCCCTCTCCCTATGGAAGTGACTCGCTCTACCTCCTGGAACTTGATCTAACCTTCGACAACTGAATCAACCCTCCTCAGACAACTCACACTGAGATTTATGGCTATTCGTACTGCTTGTACGACCTCATCTGCAAATGTATTGAGATTCCCTTTTCTTGCCACTCTAGCACTGGAAAATCACTAGGAATCTCTCAGCAATCTTGCTCTCAAATTATTTTTTGATCCCCCTATCTGATGCTCTCCCTCTGGCTCGAACTACGCCCTTACTGATGACTACAAATTGGGTAGCTTGATCTGCCCCTCACAACTCGATCACACTAATCACTTTAATGTTATCCCCAAGTCCTTCGACATGCTCTAATAATCTCTCGTTGGAGTTTCAATGGCCAAAATTTAATCTCCATTGATAGCTAATATCAATTTAGACTTCATCAATAGAAGCCTCTAGAGAAATCTCTAACATCCTTAATTAATTAACTTTGATTTACCACTTTTCCTAAGTTAGACTTAGCATATATTTTAATTATGGAAAATTAATTTAATTAAGGTGTTTCCCAAGCTTGTCTCGTGAAACCTTTTATGGGTTTTGCAGATCTAGTGTTCCTTAGCCTCTCTACATCATCTAAGACTAGAACACTTGTTTGATGCTACACAAATTAGCACACCAAATGGAACATATGAAAATCTTGTGGACTTGATCTCCACTCGTATTACCTGCAGTGTGGCTAAAAGGGGTAAAATTGGTCTTGTTGGTCTAGCAATTATGATTCTAAGCCGAATTTCTCTATTTGTTATAAGCACGAACATGTAGGCAAAACATTCAAATGTGAGAAAATTGCAACCACAACATCCTAGGATAGAAGTAAACAATTTTTTCGTCAAATATCTCGATCCAAAAGGAATAGGTCTAAAAAGGGTTTAGCTACAGTTGTCCCTGTCTAAATAGACATTCCTAAATAACCAATACTTTAAAAAGAAAAGCCAAAACCCAAGCCTATTGAAGATTTCGAAAAAAACACTATCTTCAACAAATTTCACAATATCGCGTTTGGGTCTAACAATGACTATCAAAGTAAAAGAAACTCTCATAGATGTTTACAAAGTTGATTCTAGCGAGAAAAATACACAATTGTAGTTCCTTATCTTAAATACAAATTAAATGAATTAATGCAACAGGAGAACAAACAGCTTAGGATGCAAAGTAAATTCATGATTGAACAACACAATATACAAGTTATCGAGCTAAAAAGAAATTTATAGTTGGCAAATAAGCAAGTATTAATTAAGTCTTATGGGATTAACATTAGTATTACTTCTGATCCGCAAAATCTTTCTACTTACAAGTGATTAATGTTTAGATCAATTGTTTTCTATTTTCATATATTTAAAAAGGTACGAATAATTTTTAATTAGTCTTATTAATAATAGCATAGATTTTGTAGCCATTATTCTAGAAAGTTATTAGTTGTTGATTTTATCTACAGATGACCCATACAGGTGTGCGGTCGAGTTTGATTTTCCATATTCAGTCTTTTCAGTGATTGTTGCCTGTTGACGCAGGTTTTAGTTGTTATACTTGTTTGTTTTAAGTATATGTCAATATGACCTTTAAAGTCAAAACCTAGGATAAACAATTTTCCCTGAAATCTTGGTAATTGCTTTTTTATTTTGATATTTGGTAATTTTGTATGGGTGGATATTTCCTATCTAAATATTGTATCGAACATAAGAAAAATGGGAGGGATGAAGTAAACGAAATTTGAAATGACATTGGAGTTATGTCTTTAAACTGGCTTGTTTTTAATACGAAGACTCATTTGATTATACTTCAAATATTTCATTGTTACATGTTTAGATTTCAATGCTTTCTTTGATTGTGGTTCAAGATGTCTTAAAGTTTGGATTAATATCACTGGCTTGACTATGTTTTATGGAGTTGATGTTTGAAATATTAATTCATTTGTCCACCTGTTAATAATTTTGTTGGTTTGAATTTCAAATCAAGTTACTTCTTGTGTTATCTATATAGGATTTAATTTGGTTTAAATGTTTTTTATTAATTAAAATTGTCACATATAATATTATTTTTATAAATAGAATTGGTACTTTGACTATTTTTACTTTCTGAATCTTACTCTTTAATCTTGTATAGCAGATGCCTTTAGTTCATGTTAAATGAGCAATTTTCTTTTAATGAGAAAGTAAAACTAGTCATCTAATGAATCTTATGCTCTTGGCCAAGATACATATATAGTTAGAATTATTTTATAATTTTTCTTTATGATTTTTGAAATGTGAATTAATAAATTTCGAATTGTTTAGAAAAGTAAACCAGTTAATTGTGATTTTTCCCGTTATTTTCTAATTTATTTCCACATTAAAACTCAATTTTATTGTATAGTTAAGATTATTTTTTCTTCTTAGAATTTAAATTATTCTTTAAATTCTTCATAACTTATCTTTTTGCACTAGTTGAAGTTGAAGTTTCTTCTGGTGATTCTACAAGTATATTTGTACACAAGTGTTAACCTTTAACCAATTTTAAAAATTAATGTAAGATACTTAGAAGATCTTTAACGCTTTATTTGGCTAACAAAGCCACTAAACCGGTCAAGAACGGCCACACCAAACATATTGGGTTACTTAAAGAACATAAGTTTGGGTTGTCCCCTCTTGTTGACAAGTGGTTCTTTATCTTTGTCAACAAGTTAGCTTGCTTGTCCCCTCTCCCCAATCCCCCAAGAGGCTCGGCCATGCTGACATGGCATGGTATAACTTTCCAGGGACCAAGTACACCAAGGTTTGAGTGCACAGATAGGCACAGGGAAGAGCCTCCCACACTAACAAAGAAGAAAAATTGTGCAGGCAAAAGAAGACACTTGTAAAACCTCTGGACTGTAACTTGCCGCAGTCCCAAGGAAACAGAGGGTGATGAAAAACCTTGGTCTGCAGGTAAGTTTGACAAAATACAGATAATGTCGCCCTAGCAAGGCTAGTGTCAAGCCATTGAAAGAGATAAAAGTTAACCTAAGAGCCAATGGTCTGCACCTTATCGATTTAACTACAAAGACGTACTAAGACCGGTATAGATTACAGAGAACCAAGTATAACAGACCAAGCACTCCGTAAAATCCTATGTACAAAATACAATTAAAGAAAAGCGGAGACCCAAAATTAATTCAACATAATTCTAACACGTGAAATGAAAACCAATCTAGCCAAAGACTTCGAGTTACCTCATAGACGAGTTGAGTGAAAGGAAGTGGGTTTGGATGCAAGTCCATTGCGTATATACGAACCACCTACCATGCCCCTTTTGCATCCAAATGTTGTCGAGGGTTCAGAGTTTCCTACATACCAAGGTCCAAAATTTCTCTATAAGGCGTTTCCTAGCCAACAAGTCACCTAAGGGAACACCACTGAGACAAGAGTGTCTTCAAAGTAGTGGAGAACTTGGCGTATAGGGCCACCATGAAGCCAACCTTGCCACCCCTTGAAACTCCAGATCTCCCGCATTGATTTCCAATTACAAAGAAAGATTATACAACTACACTCCATACTTGCCATGATATAAAGAGTAATGGCACACATGATGCATGGGGGGGAGAGGGAGGGGAGGTCATGTCATGCCACTCCCCCTCTTTATGAGCTTTGAGTGTCGCTCTTTATGAGTTTTGGGTGTCAATAAGGTGGTTGGAGACACCCCCCACCCCAATACTATATGCAACATTAAAATATTTTCTTTTAACATATTCTTTCCATTTATAAATATATGTCAAGTTGATATCAACATAAATTAGTTAATATATATCTTCAAATAGTTTATTTAAATCCAAAGTCCAAATACTTTTTTGAACATCTTACTCTTTTTACTTTTAATTGATTTTTCTCTTTTTAAAGCTACTAAGGAATCAAGAATATTGCATCATGTCGATATTGAGTGACCATAATAAGTTTGGGAATATTGATGTTTTGAGTGACCATAATAAATTTGGGAATATTGATATTTTGTTTTTTATTATAACCAACATTTCTTTTCTATTTAGATAATATTTTATTTTTATTTTAAAGAGGACAAGTGTCACCTACAAAATCACGCACCTCCTTCATACTAGGTCGTAGCATGCACCTTCCTCAAACTGGATCATAACATGCCTTCCTCAAACTGGATCATAACATGCACCTTCCTCTGGATCATAGCATGCACTTTCCTCATACTTGATCATAGCATGCACCTCTCGATGCACTTATTTCCTACCTAAGCCTCTCACTCAAGATGGAAAGCCCCATACACCTCTCCTTTTCATTCAGCATGAAACCAAGAAAACCCCTCTCAGCCATCACATGCTACAAGTTAGCTAAGAGCCAAGTAGTTGACTAAATATATAATATTTGCACTTTCAACAATAATGTGTAAGCAAACCTTAAAGCATGGTTATAATTTAGTTTGGTAATTAAATGTATGTGTTATTGCACCAAAGCAATCATATTTGACCATTGAACATAAGTAATTAGAGCAACAAAAATGAGAATAGAAACACCACACTCCAATGACACATCAAGAAGAATAGTGATCCTTCCATAAGTTTGTTGAACATTTATTTGTTAAAAGATATTGATAATACAACGTAGTTGATAGATGTTGATCCAAAGTGAAGAGAAAAATATATTATGTATACCCAAAACTTGTATAAGAGATAGAGGAACAATCATGACTCCATAATCATTGTGAAAATTGTAAAACGAAGTTTTAAAGTTTTAATAATATATAAATATGGGATCAACTAAAGAGGTGTATAGACCAATTAGTTTGTATAGGCTTTTAAGTCCACACCAGGTTAAAAAGGATGAAAGAGCCACCTCGACCGAGCATCAAAACTCCTTTGCTCTTTGATATTTGATAATGTCAACCTAACCTAAGATAAAAACCTGGAATTTACGGAACAACGCTCTAGAAAATACCCTAGAGGCTGAACTTTCAATTTCATGTACAGTACTTCTAACAATGTTTCACTGAAAGCTCTTTCTTTCCCATTAACAAACATAACAAGAATTACAAAACAGGTCTAACCCAGCCTCTTATAGAATCTAGGAATACAATTCTGAGGTCTCTCTTTCCCATTAACAAACATAACAAGAATTACAAAACAGGTCTGACCCAGCCTCCTATAGAATCTAGGAATTCAATTCTGTTGTTTACATATGTTAGATAAACTACAAAAGCTTCAGAAAGTACTGCCATATTTATACTGGATCTGCTATGAGTAAAAGTACTCTGATTGGTAGAATCTAGGAATTCAATTATGTTGTTTACATATGTTACATAAACTAGAAAAGCTTTAGAAAGTACTTCCATATTTATACTGGATCTGCTACGAGTAAAAGTACTCTGATGGATAACATTGCCAAGGATATCTCCAGTCTTGAAATCCTTGGCAATTTTTAAAATCAAACAATGTTGATAAAGTGTTCTTTAAAATTCAAAACCATTTATTTGATTCCCTTCAGTAATATAATAATTGGGAATGAGAGAAGGCAATTTGTGAAAATTCGATAGTGGCCTAATCAGTAATCTTCCGGAGAAGCCCCCAGTTGTCGGTGGAAACCAATATCCCGATCCTGGGGAGTCACTCTGCCTAAAATGTTAAGGGTCATTTCCAACATAAAATACTTTTCATGCGGCCCCGTGATGATAAATCCTGAAGGACAGGTAAGATTCCAGGGGTCCATCTCCTTATTAAGTCAAATGATAGAATTTCTCTATTTCATTATTGGTGATGAAGTATTACAATTGAGGCACCAATCAAATAAGTGACCAATAATGGATAAAGTTGAAGCCACCACTCAATAATTGATAGAGCTGTCTGCTGTAAATCGATTACCAGTTTATCAGACAAGTGGGATAAAGGCAATTATTGCCCTGCGCACTACATTGAAGCTTGAATAAATTCCAGTATGATATACTCCCTCCAAATTACATTGACTACAGGTAGTAAATCATGTGTGAAAGCAGACAGAAATTGTCATAGGTCGTTTTTATAAAAGAAACTGATGGGAAATGCTTACTGATAAAAGCTCACTGAATTTATCTAACCTAGAAGAATACATTTGACCATAACTTACAAATAAACTACAAATCAAATAACTAATCTAACTACCAGTTCTGGTAGTAAACAAATTAAGGTTTTCTGCTCAATACTAGAGAAGACTTAATAACTGTGTACATAATGTAAACACAACGTTTAAACCATTAGGGAGAAAAACAGAAGTTGTAAAATGGTAATTCAAAACTTCTTTAACAATCTAAACATAATGTTTAAACCATTAGGGAGAAAAACAGAAGTTGTAAATGGCAATCCAAAACTTTCTTAACAATCTAAACATAAAGTTTAAACCATTAGGGAGAAAAACAGAAGTTGTAAATGGTAATTCAAAACAAACTTAATCAAAAATTATGTCATGATAGAACCTATTTGTGCTGATAATCAAGAATAGAATTAAAAGATGTAGTTGGTACATAGCAGTAATAATATACAAGAGATTATTGTAATGTATTTTCTATAAATAGATAGGTTTAAGTGTTGAAGCGTCGATGTACAAAGAAAAAGTATAAGGAAAGGAAAGAGAACTTTCACAGTTAGAAACCATGGGAGTTTCACAAAAGATGTGAAACTGATCAAAATCCACAGTGAAATCAAAATTTTATCACAAGAATGTGAATCTTGTTCAGAACTGCCCTTTCTGAGAAAGAAGAGCTTTGATTGTACTGAAAATTCGGTAGAAACATTTGCCAAGCATCACCGGAGAAACAAACTGTTTCACCTCATTTTCATCAACGTCTTGGCAGTGTTCTTTGATGATGAGGTCTTCTTCTTCTGTTGGGGACAACTGCCATTCCTGTCTCTTCCAACAGTTCCAAAATCTCTTGCAAATGTTTGCTCTGTCAACCTTGAATCATCTCTTGGACTGATATCTTGTACCTGGTTATCTTGGTGGAGTCCTGGATCAACTCTTGTTTGATATATCAAAGGCCTTCCTGGACCCAGGTTTTGTACATCAGTTTCTTCACGAGTAACTGCTCCTTCGATTTCTTGTTCAGGAATTGGATTGGGAATTATTGTCACAGTGGTTTGTGCTACCAGCAAGGGGTCTTCTTGGGCAGATCGTTCTTGCACAGGGCTGTCATGAGTTATAGACTGCCTAGGAGGAGTAGTCCCGTGCATTTGCATTCTAGTCCTCATCCTAGATCTGCTCCTCTGGAGAGCCTGGAAGTGGATATCAGGCAATCCCACATTAGTGAAGTAGAAACTATCTTGAGAAATATTTAAACTAAGGAATGCTTAGGAAATACCCTACTGAGAAATGTTTAGCATGAAATCGATGAACACTACCATACAACCACATTAAGCTTTTAATCCATAAGCATGGATAGCTAAAATAACAAGATGCCATAATCAAACTCCAGAATGATCAGAAAAGTCTTCCAATAGTCTGAACATAAATCGAATCAAATCGAAAATATACTTGATTGACTAGCATTTCTTGGCGTAAATGGCTAAGTGCAAGAAGAACAAGAAAAATAGCATCAAGACGGGCACTAAACTAAGCAAATGACAAGATTTTGAATATGTCTACCCACAGAAAACTTACGTGCATATAAACTGTAATGTCCTGCAAAGGAGCACGAGGATAATCCGAGGGTAAAGGACTTCTTGAAGTAGATACCACCATTCTTCTTCTTCTTCCTCTTCTTGCGCTGCCCGGCTTTTCTGGAACAAGATTTTCCTTGTTCTGGATGCTCTCTCTTGCCCTCAAGAGAGCCCTTGCCAGCATTTCAGGGGTCCTCATTTCTGTATTCCGAGGATTAGTCGCATGTTGGTGGGTTTCGTGCCGATAATGTCTGGTAGTTCCAGTGTTAATATGCTGCTGGGTTTGCTGGTCGGAATCCACATTTGAACTACCTTCGCCGCCTGGGCTCAGATGTAAAGTCTGCCTCAAACCCGAAACATGAACCTCTTCTGGCATGATTCCTTAATTTACCTCCCACAGTCCTGATCTTCAAAAAAATGGCGGAAATTATTAAAAGTCACTACCAATATGGGAAACGCAGGTGAACGAAAATGGATTCTAGAAAGCACCGTAAGAAACCCAAATGGAAAAAAAATGCAGAACTGTGTCACATTTGGCTAACTAAAAACAAATGCAGAACTGTGTCACGTTTGGCTAATTAAAAACAAATGCAGAACTGTGTCACGTTTGGCTAATTAAAAGCAAATGCAGAACTGTGTCACTCCTTCCCCTGTCCAAGGTTATCAGATAATCCAACCCAATTCGCCATTCCATTATGCCCATAATGCAGTCGACTCGTGCTATTCCTTACCGTCAACACCCAGATCTGAGCCTCCCTGTCCCGTCCAGGTCAGCCCTCTTCTTTCATTTAAAAAGAAAACAAATGCAAACTGAATCCCAAATAGATAATTAACTACCTCAGATTGATAGCTGCAAACCATCAGATTTCTTGTTCAAAACCTCACATATGTCATCCAAAGTTTCTTGAAAGACCCACTTCAGAAATCAAGTACCCAAATCCAAACTTACCTTCGAGAAGCCTGGAGGCCTGACAAAGAAAATGGCGTTAAATCCCTTTAAAACCCCAGGGCTTCCTTCTGCAAATTTTGCGAATAGACGATAAACCCATATGAAAATCTAGTGAATAATGTTAAATGGAACACCACCCATTATCAGAAATTTCTCCTCGACCACCAATTGAATCTTGATCTTCCTCTGTTTTGGCTTTTGGACTGCACAACCATCTTACTGCCTGCACCGTTCGCTTGCCTCTTTATTTCAAAATTTTGAATTGAAAATAAGCGGGCTAACGGCTGACCCCGCATTAAATGTTTAATCAGGTAATTAATTCTTCTAATGTTATGTTTGTTGGATTATCACGTAATTTGATCCCAGTATGAGTAATTTAAGCACCAATATCCGTTGCCAGCTTAAGATGTTATTTTGAATTTATCTCAACCCCGACAAGTCATAACATTTAATGTTAGGGTGCGATCACACTTCTTGCGAGTTGACTTGGTCAAGTTCGTGACAACGATACTGTGCAACTTTTAAGTAATGTTTTGGAAATTCCAAAATCTAAAGGCAGCTCATTTTGCATTTTCTCTCCTAACGGTAAGGAAAGAGTAACTTTTTTTCCTTCTCTTTTAAGAAATAAGTAGAATATCTTAATTTCCAATAAATATGAATTATTTTAATTTATAATAAATATTAGTCATCGTAATTGTATAATCATATTTAATTTATTTTCAATAAAATATAACATTATGCGATAAACTAAGAGTTTAAAATTGAAATATGAAAATAAAATGTCTAATTAGATGTGAATTGTGAAATGTTTAGTGTTTCATATTTACTTATAAGATGTAGAATAGTTGGTGATATTATGTTTTATTAAAGTAAAATTTATTTTTAATAAATGTTATTGATTTAAAGCTTTTTCAATGCAAAAAAATCAAACTATATATTATGATAATTTTTATGGGGAGAGAGGGACAAAATAGAGTATCTTTGCAATGGTGGAATCTCTCTGGAATACCAATATTGTCTTGAGTCTTATCATAGTGAGTGAACTATGGAGGAGAAGGGATCAAGGTAGTCATCCTTACACCTAAGATATAATGTTGTAAATGGCTTCATTCTTTGAATATAAATTTCATTATGTTTTCTTTTTAACATTTGTGTTGTATCTCATGATCAAGGGTTGGGGTGGCTAGGCCATGTCGTGATCCCTAGGGGATTTTAATTGGTTAGATTCCCTTGGGTTGTGGATTGTGGTTTCTTAGCCAAAGGCTAGTCCTAGAAGTCATAGACAAACTTAGCCCCTAGTTCATGGTTTCTTAGCCAAAGGTTGGTCCCACAAGTTATAAACAAACTAGTAAATGGAAAGACAAACAAATAAAGTTTTGTATCTTAATCAAGTACACAAGTTCTCTCTTTCATTTCTTTGTTATTTTTTATTCTATTTATTTATTTCACTACAAGTAATATACCAATTAAACCCCCCGGATGCGGGTGGCAATGGTTGATGCGACGGCTATATGCCTGCGAGACGGCGCGCGGCATGGCCACTTGGCCACCCGCAGGCTGCAGTTAAGAGGTCCTGGAGCGATTAATACTCTAGGTCGTCACCCTATGCGGCATTTATGCCAGTGTGGAGGTCGAGGTTGCAAGTTGTTCAAAATGATGTCCTCTGGTTCTTCGTCTCCGCTCTTCGACACTGCTTCAGGGTTCTTGGCTTTGTCTCGGCTCCATCTGGTGGTTTCCATGTCGATGCAATTCTTGCCTGTTGGGTCTGGCTGCTCCCCGGAGGCCGAATTTCCCAGCTCCCGCACCTCCCTCGGCAGGCGCTGTCATTTGGGATGTTGTGTCGATTTTCTTCATGGCTTTCATTTCTCGCATAGCCCCTTCTGCTCTCTGCAATTTGCCTCACCGCTTGGTCTCAATTTTCCCTACCCCCACGGTCGCCTATTGTCAATTATGCTTACTCCATTTGGCTTCGTGTTGTCATGTCCAGGCTTAGGCATCGTCTGAGATGTCGATGGGGCAGCTCCAGAGCACGCCCCTCTGGCCGGCGTCGCTCCCTCACCACCAGCCCTTCGTCGTCTTCTTCTGAGAGCTTCCGCGGCCGATATCCTTCAACGCGCAGTGGGTGGGGGCGTGGGCATCGACTCCCCTCCTCCCCCAGACGTGGCGACTCAACTTCTCTGTCGCCTCCTCGCTCCCGTTCCGTTGTTTCTGCTTCCCTTTACAGCCTGTCCGCCGCCCATTTTCACTTTCAGTGCAATACCAATCGCCCTCTGGTCATAGCGACTGTCTCCGTCTCTTTTAAGGAAATTCCGGGGGCAATTCCCGACCCCTCCCCTCTCACGCATCCTGTTAACCTACCGGATCCCCCTGACCTTATGCAGCCCCCTCATTCTGTGGACAAAGGAGCTTCTCTCAAAGTAGGCGACTGTAGTTCGAGCCTCCTTCAAGATATTGGCAAGCAGGATGGTGGTAGCGAAGCAGGTGTAGCAGCAGTTCGAAGATGCCCCGTTCAAGATGATGATGATGGATATTGGTGCAGGATTGAAGAAGAACCACCCTCGGAGGATTATGGTCTCTAGTGCTGATAACATTTTCCAAGTAACTCTGTTCAGTCTTTTTGTCATTTTTGCTATTTTGGGATGTAATAAGTTTTGGTATGCTATAGCTGGTTTCCTCCATCGAGGCAGCTTACAAATGTTGCACGGGCTGGTTTCCCCATGCGGGCAGCTCAATTTTTGTTATCTTGCTGAACTTATGATGCCTCTGATGGCCTGCATCACGAAGGCCATGAACTAGTTGTACTATATGTTTTATTAATAGATTTAAACTTACTTAGAAAATATATATATATATATACCAATTAAACCAGAGGCTTTCAATATTAAAAACAAACTAAGATGAGTAGTGATATATCTCTACAAGTCGCAACGATTCACAAGTGGGGAGTGTTTCTCTTGTTTATATGAAATATTGAGCACATCCTCATCTACTAAAAGCCCTAGAACATAAAATAATGTCTTATCTCTTACAAATCCTAGAGATAAGTCACAAATACATAAAAAAACCCATGATACAAGAGTGGATAGGTCTCAAGACACCCAATATTGTGTCATAAATGAAGATTAATGCTCAAAATATCAAGTCATCCTCATCAAATGTGGACTCCAAGTTTGCATATGTAGCATAAAAATTCTCTACAAGTGGATAGCTCACAAGGGCTCCAAAAGTGAAACATTGTCTCCAAAAGTGATAATGTTTCCTTATCAAGGGTCACATAAAGCTCCAAAAATGGCTGCAACTTCCAGAGTTTGTCCTACTTTACTTTATCAACCCGGGGTTCGTACAAACTTGGAGGTGACAGTGCTATATACACAATAGATGCATTCTACTCATGTCATCCTCTTCTGAGCTCTACAAAAGGGTGCTACCTCTAGGGTTTCTGGATGAAGTCTGTCACACTTCTGAATTTAGGTCTAGGGATACAAATGATTCAAATCCATAGCTCCATCAACAAGTACAGAACTACACTAAACCAAGCAAGTACATCTAACTATTATGTAATGAAAGAAATCTACACATTAGGCTATGATAAGAAATGAAAGCAAACTAGGCATCTTGGATGAAGTAAATTGTTGAATTGAAATTGCATAAGGGAAACTAACCTAATCACACTTTGTTGGGCCAACTGGATAAACAAACTCTACTCGCTCTATGTTCTATCTATCATGCTTTTAGTCATGCAGCTAATCATGACCTAACTATGCTTGTAAAGGCATTGTTTTGCAACTAGGAGGAGAAATCGCTAAGGTGGCTTATGGAAGACTTGAACACATGGGTGCAAGGATGAAGGTGTATGGGTGGTTTTGGTAGGTCTAGATGAGGTGGATGGTGGTTTCTAGGCTTAAGGAGGGACCTACTGGTGTTGTTGCAAGTGCTACTACAGGTTTCCTGTAGTGCTACAAGAAAGTCCTGAATTGCTACAAGAAACAGTATGAGGGAAATCTGAGGCCAAAAATGGGTGAGAAAAGTGTAGGGAAGATGTAGTGAAGGTGGGTTTTTATGAGTAGAAGGTTTCCCACCCCTTCGTCATGCTCAGAACCTCTTGGGAGGCCTGTATTGCACCTATAGGGTTTGCTCACAATGTAGGGATGAAAAATCTGAAAACAAGGATGATGGCGATTTTGATGAACAAAAGGCTGATGAAGGGTGAGAGATGAAGTTGAAGGTGCTGGTGAAGTCCTCCTTTGCTATGCTACCTGAACCTACAAGCAGACTACCTATTCATGCAATAAAAATGGAAAAATTCATGAAAAAGGAAATGGAAAAGATGAGTTGAGTTTGGAAAGAAAATCTAATTTAGCCTACAAACAAAGATCTAACACAACATTATAAACATATTCATGGAACTACATCAACCTAACTTATTCATTCCAAGGAATCGTAAAATAAAAAGTAATTTTGGCCTGTGGGGAAGGTCTACCCTCCTCAATCTCCAATGAAACAGATGAGAGGGGGAGGCTTGACTCACAAATTTATGAATTTATAACCTACTCTACCAACATGTACGTAAGCTAAATCTACAACAAAAGACAAATGGAAGCAAACTAAAAATAATGAATCTAAATGCAAGAAAACTAGCTAAATATTCATAAGAAAAACTAGTTAAAATGACATAAAAGTAAAGAATGAATACACAAGAGAGACTAAGGCACATGGATTGTGCCCTAACCAAGCCTAGCCCTCTAAAACTAGATTAGTGAAGCACAATTGGAATACTCATTTTATTACAAAATATAGTCTCATTACATCAACATGAAAGTCTCAAAAACCTATTACAAGAGCTAAGAGCCTACTAGATTTCTCCAAAGTTTGAATCCTAATGAGCTCTTTCTTAACCCTATTTAACCTAAAGGTTAGCTACCAACAACTCCCTAAAAATTAGGTGATGTGTCCACTTGACTGCAAGTCTGAGTGTAACTTTGGTGCACTTGATCTTGAGTTTTCTTGGGTGCCTTTGATTTCGAGTTGTTGGAGGGAATCTCGAGGATACCTTGGCTGCCTTTGGGAGTTAAGGAGGTGGACAATACCCTTATGATCTCTCATTTTTGTCTACTCTGATTCTTAATAGAAAAATCTTCATAAAAATGTAATATCTTCATGATTTTCCTGCATTTAACTCATGTTAAAAACTCGAAGTATGAAAAGCCTCAATCACCATCTACACTAGCATCATAAGACCATAATATAATTAAAATGCAAGAAAAAAAGACTTAAGAAGGAAAGAAGGTGACCATTAACCCATCCAAATATACCTAATGATGAGCTCATCAACTGCAACGACCCAAGTGCTCTTAAGGAATGTATGCCTCCTCAAGTACTATGAGGAGGCTAAATACCTGAAGGAACACTTTGTTTTATTGGTGCATCTAATCTGCCAATGGATTGCCCAGGAGCAAGATTTATGTGTCTATCCTATGATGTGGTATAGGCCCACTGAGGAGGACATATACTTTATCACTGGACTATCCTGGAGAGGGAAGGGTTTTCCCCAGTCCCCTGATGTCCCCCATGGTGTTGCAGTTGAGAGTTAGCTTGCATACACTCAAATATATGTCAAACCTCATGCGGTCTATCCATCATATTTTTGGGTCCGTGGTGGACAACTAAAGATTTCTTATTTTCCTGTAGACGAGGTTAGGTGCCTCTTATTATTAGTCACAACCATTGCACACTCTATTAGTGATTGGAAACACATTATTTGTCCTATTTTGTACTATGTTTCTTCTTTGATTCAGATGCGACGTTGCATCATATGGTCTACCATTTCTTTGAGGCAATTTTGCATGGCTTTAGATAGATGTCGTGCAATGAGACATGGGAGGGAGACCTTCCATTTTGCTTCCGAGATTTTTATTTTATTTTTTTAGAGGTTTCCAGAGACAAGGTCTACATTTGACCATCCCCCTCCTAGGTCGATCAATGAGGTCCAGATGCGCATGTGGGGGCAGATGATGCCCAAGAGGGGCTCGTCGGAGTTTCCTGCCAGGATTTCTCCCTAGGTACTGGCGTTACTGGGAAGTGAGGATGACTATGTTTTTTTCATGTTGGCATTTCCTTACGTGGGCATTGATGGGATAGGGTGTCCCAAAATATTCTTCACATCAACTGAGCCTCCATATGATAGAGGTAATATTAGTGTTTTCTTTAAATTAATCTAGTTTCATTTTCTTGTTGTAATGAATTTGAATAAATTTTTTTCTAGCATGTTCTTTAACTTGTTTTATTAAATTGTTTAATGAAATTGTCTAATTATTTTTCTGCACTATATGTTTTGTAGACATCAACACATTCGATGGGGACATGCCTCCTCCCCCATCGGATGTCAGAGGAGATGAGGATATGGGAGAGGCCTAAGAGGGTGGGGCATGTCCTCAAGGGGGCATGGGTATCCGAGGCCATAGGCCTAGTTTGCGAGTATGGATGGACTACTCGTTCAAATTGGCCAGAGTTTTGTTTGATGTGGGAATATGCCCTATGAGGGCTCGAGATATCACTGCAGATCCTATTTTATTAGGTCTATACAAGGACTATCTGTTAAATTTTCAGATCATTCTATGTTGTATCATTTAATTTAGCCCAAATTATTTATTCATAAACAATGCATCCAATTATTAACACTGTAATCAATCATAAATTGTAATTGAGGATAGAAAAATATATGCAGTGATAAAGAAGAAAACGACACAACCATAAGAGACATCAGATTGGTCCAAGACTAGGGAAAAATCCAACAAGGGGGAACCCTTTCAAATCTTCTTCTTCAATAGATCGCCATAAAAAAAAAAATTAGTAGAGAGTACAATAAGCCTAATACACATGCAACGGAAATATGCAGAACAAATATACCAATTTGCAGATCTACAACATCAAGGAAAACAGATCCAGTAGATCACCAAAGCCAACTGATATCAACTGTAAAATCCTAGATCTGAATCCAATATTCTTATCAAAGACTGATTGTGAGCATTTTTTACTAAGTGGATGATGTCTGGAAGCACTGCGCGAGAAACTAGAGTTGATCTAACTCAGATGTGCTCAGAAAAACCCTTAGCCACACCCACAAGACGTCGTTCTCACAGCTATAGTTCCCTGGCGGTAGGCAGGATACTCTGTGTCTGCGGCTCTGGCTCGAATAAGCCTGATATGGCCCTAGAATCCTAGTCGCTACCTTGCCACACTGTTCCTGCAGCTAGAGCCTGATTTCTCTAGTTCTATACTTGTGACTAGAGCTCGATTTTGCTAGTTATGTTCTTGTGACTTTGGTCCAGAAGCCCTATATCAGAGCGAGCCTCTCGCTTGTGAATCCAGACCCTGCACGAACTTCTTTCATCGAACCTGTGCGAGCCAAAACATAATAGATGAACCAAGACAAAGAGTGCAAGAAGAAAATTGTTTGAGAAAAAATGTGCGAGAATGAGCTTGAGGTCACTTCTATTTATAACTTTCATGAGGATTTGCATGGGGTTGAGGCCGACTTGACTAAATTCACATGTGCTTAGGCCGACCCATTCCATTTCATTTTAATAAATAAAATAATTCAAAATCTAACTTCCGCTTAAGTGATTGGGGTGATCTATAGGCCGATTTTGGTCCTCTTGAAAAGGGGAATCTAATGCAATTATAATCTTTACCATATGAACTATCCAAAGTGTAATTTGACCCTAGTTGCAAAAATTAACACTCCCTCTCAACTAGGAAGAATTAAACTTGATAACCTCTGCCTATAGATCTTCACATCATGGTGTCATCGTGCTAAGACTCTCACTGCTCAACTCCATCTGCTGAAACTTTCTTAGATCTAGAAGAAGAAGAACCAAGGAGCAATAAATTCCACCCATACCAAGCGATAGAATAACACATCATACAGAGGAGCATATTCAACCTCGGATTCTAAAAAATGGGAGCAACTCTCAACCCAATCCTATTTCCTACTGATATTCCCATCAATGAACCTCAATAGTCATGTGGTAGAACACCTGAATAATCATCGACTTGGTTTTACACCCCAATTAAACTCTCAAAACGTTGGCCAAACGACGAGCGGTATTCCCTTCAAGCCTTGTTTGAGGGTGTTACATCAATTTTTGTTCATCTAAACTGTTACTATTAGATGGACCAAAGTACACCATGAAAGACCAATTTTACCCTAAGTAAAATTGCTTTCACTATGAAAAATAACTTAGTAATCCTCAATTTATTAAGTTGTTTATGGTCTAAACAGGAAACCCCATGAGGAATAATTGAATAAATTCGTATTTGTTTGATTTTTATCAAGGAATAATTAGTTATACAACAATTTAATTAATATTCCTGGTCATATTTAACCCAAAACAGGAAAACTAATGAGATAAATCATTATTTATCTTATTATTTTCTAGGAATAATTTTATAAACATTATTTAAATAATATTCTTTGTTAAATTTTCCTAAATCATTTATAAATAATTGAATAAATCACTATTTATTTAATTATTACTCAACCACATCCTTAAAATAATAAATAAATCATTTATTTATGTATTATTTACAAATAAATGGATTTGACCAATTCAAATTCTTTTTCCCTCCAACAAAAATAATAAAATATTCCGTAAAAGTTGGATCTAGATTTGGTTAATAATAGTTTAATTATGCACCAATATCTAGACTAACTCAATATTTTGTTATAAATAGAAGGGTTTTTCCATTCACTCACTATCTTTTGTTGCCTAAAGATCCCTCTAGATCTATACTTTTGGTCTGACTTTGATCCTCCATCGTTGTCATATTTTTCTATCTTTTTGCTTGTGAACTCCCTTTGAGTTCCATTTTTGTCTGGGTTTTCTACAGCATCAAGAGAGAGAGATCTTAGATCTGAAGTGCTGAGGACATACAAGAACCCATCCCATTGAGGGGGACTGGTAACATCTTTCTATGTTCCCTTCCCAGTGTCAAAAATTATTTAAAAGTATTCTTGTCTTGTCTATTGGATGCATGGAGCAACTCTTGCTTTTATTTACTGCTTAATATCTTTAATTGCATAAATCTGGATTTTGTAGCATTTATCTTGGTCAACTAACTGCAGATCTAAAGAAATTGGCAGCCATCTTTGATGTTTGGGCTGTTTTTTATGCACAACTAAAGTGAGCTTTTTTCGTACGCTTGCGATTAGAATTCACACTAACAACTGGCGACTCCACAAGGGTTTATGATTACGAATGTTGTCCTTTTTCATATCCCTGCATCACCAGCTGCTTCAAACCCTAGGGTTTTTCTTCAGCTTCTTGTTTTGCTTTTCTTTGTGTTTTTTTTAACCTTTAAAACCCTAAAACAATAAAAATTCTAACTTTCGTGTATTTTCGGACCTATTGCGCAGGTGATAAGCATCGGCCGCAGCTGAGATGATACTTTTTTTCTGAAACCTGCTCAGGATGCAGAAAACTACCTAAAAACTGCGACCTCTGCTGAAAACAGGTCACAAACTGTGACCTGTACTTTTTGCGAGAATTTTTCTGTGAATTTTCTAGGTTTGTCTGGGCTATTGTTCAAGGTTTTCTGACCTTCGTCTCCGCCCATTTTGGACCTATACTTGCTCTGTTTTACTCGTCGAAGTGGGAACCTAGCTACCTAGGGCTTCAGTACGCTTCCACCTTTCTAGGACGAGTTTAGCTTAAGCAGGTCGTCTGAGATTTCAATGTGTTCAGCCATTTTTCAGATTTGATCTTGTACCTTCAGATCCATTTCAAATTAGTTATTCATCCATCCAAAACACCTCTTTCAGTTTTGTTTGGTCCTCCTCTAGGGTCCCCTCCATTTCCCTTCAGGTTGTAGCCTTTTGCCTCCTTATTTGCAACACTTTTCCCTTTGGTTTTTTGTTGTTTTCTGCACCTATTTCTAGCAGATCTGACCTTTAGATCATTGTCCCTCCTAAATTTAGATCCATTGGCTATTTTTGTGTGTTTTGACTAGATTTTCTCCCACCCATAGACTAGTTGTTGGGAAGCCCGCCTTCTTGGGTTTAGATTGATGCATCTTTAGCTATTTATTTTCTGTTATATTTAGTTTCTTTATTTTTATCTGCAGATTTATTTACAGTTATAAAAAACACTTTTCCTTTTTTCTCTACATACTTCTGGGTTTAAAAATTAAAATTAACATACTTAACACACACACCCTAAGTGAAGAGCGCCTGGTTTACATCGCCAGCCCAAGACTATAACATTGTAATCAATTGATCTTGCACCTCCCTGCCCTTGTTTCGACATTGTAATCATTTGATCCCACACCTCCTTGCCCTTGTTGGTATCTCTTCCTTTTGTAATCCGTGTCTTTTATTCCACCATTGCGCCCCCAAGGCGTTTATCCCAGAGACTTCTTGGCCTTCATCCTCAGTTTTCGTTAGGAAGACTTACTCCTCCGTGTAGGATTCGAGTTAGTCCTCCACCGAGTCCCCATTATGACTCCGCTTCTGGTTCATTGGGTTCCCCTTCTGGTTCTATCCCCAATTCTCCCCCTATTAGCTTCACCATGTCTGGTTCAAGAGCTAACAGTGGTGGTAGCCCCGACCCTAATGTTGGGAATACTACTAGTGGGACCGCAACAAGAACTATTCGACTACTCCCTTGCTCCCTTATATGGCAGGCCTCAGTCTTCTTGATTTTAACCGGTTGATCAATGACCCCATACACCATGATCCTGGTTGGCCTTCTATTCCAACCAAGCTCCCTTCCGACATCTCCAAGTTTGAAGGTCTTACTGGAGAAGATCCTACAAACCATGTTCGATCTTTCCACATGTGGTGTTCGTCTAACTCCATCACTGATGACTCTGTTCGTCTTCGATTGTTCCAATGTAAGCTTACCAGAGAAGCCTCTAAGTGGTATGTTGACTAGGCCTCCTCCTCTCATACTACTTTTGTAACTCTTGCCCGGGCTTTTCTATCTTACTTCCAACTTTCCCTTTGTTATGACACTGGTACCGAAATTTTGACCTCTTTTCGTCAATCGTCTGCGACCCACCTATCTGATCATGTCCAGGAATGGCAGAGAAGAAAGAGTCTATTTCGAGCCCCTACCTTCGAAGGCAGTGTCTACATGGACTAGTTTCTCAGATACCTTTTGCCTGCTATAGGAAAAGATGTCGCATCTCATTCACTCAGACCGAAGAATCTGCTCTCCAGATTGCGTTAAAATATGACCTGATCTACGCACAGTCTGTTTATGTTTATACCATTACCTGATCTCCATAGACCCGGTGGTGCCAACGCACCGAGGGCATCCCATGCCACCGACGGTATCATTGGAGCCCTTTCTCATCCGTACACTCATCCTCCCATGGGTTATGGTTTCCCTCAGGGAGGGGCTAGCTCCTCCAACACTTAGCATGTATCCAGGATACGACATGCCTCCTCCTTTTTCCCAACTTGTTTACCACAATGTTGGCCAACCTCCTTATTATCCGTATCCACAGCCTGGTGCTCCAGCTCCTCCAGCATTAGCACCCCTGCCTCCCTTTCCTTCTCAACCCCCGCAACAACAGCCACCACCCCCCTAGGGGCAGGTGTATGCATAGCAGGGAGAAACTAATCCTCCTACTTCCAAAAAGAAGAGGAAAGGCACCCAAAATCAATCTTCCCTAGGTAATCTAGGACCTAATCCCTAAGGGAATGTACCTAACACTGCTAACCAGCAACAGGGCACTCAGCCCAAGCATGACAGGCTTGTTCGCACGAATAAGCCTTGTTATTTTTGCGGTGTCTATGGTCACTACACCCAAAATTGTCCTCTTTTACCTCAGATGAGTCAGATGTGGGAGACTCAAGTAGCATCGTGAGGACAACAAGCCTCCCCTTCAGTTCCTCCAAATACTGCACCTATCTAGCTGGATGTGTTTACCAATCCTTTCCCCCAGTAAGGATTCATGGCTACCCAACCCCCTGAAGGTCATGCGTCCACTCAACCTCCTCCATCTGGTACCTCTGATTACCAGATTCTCATGATGAACTCTAACCAACCCATTACCATTGACCTCAACCTTCAGACTTGGTCTTGTCAGTACAACAAGCCTCCCTCTATGTCTGCCCCCAAGCCCCCTTCTTCAGGTTCCACAGAGCTTCTTTCGACAACCAATGGTCCTTTACAGATCCCTCAGCCTAAGGTAGATGTTCATACCAAGATCCCCAAGGGACCATTATGCTGAAACGCTGCTTCTGGAAAAGCTACCCATTAGTATAGTATAGTAGATGATTTGGGGTAATCCCCTACTGCCATCTCAACGTTGGAACTCCTACAGTCATGCCCTTCACAATGAAAATCTATACTAACTTCGATGGGTGATGTGGATCCTTAATATGATCGTTTGATCATCTTCGATGTTGACCGGTCGAAACATCCCCCCCTTCCTGCTTTTGTCGCCTTCCAAATCCCCGTCAAGATTCGGAATGCCAACGTCTCCCGTTGTATCATTAATGAGGGGGCATCCACCTGTGTGATGTCCGCTTTATTTTGGAAGCAAATCAGATCTCCTGAGTTGGCCCCTTCCACTATCACCCTCCGAGTGTGGGATGACCACTCTTCCCAACCCATTGGCCTGTTTCACAATTGTCTTATTACTCTTGCGGGCAAGACTGTTTGTGTTGACATAAAATTCATTGATGCCCCCTTAGATTACAACATTCTATTGGGTCGTAGCTATACTTATGTGATGTCTATTGTCCCATCTGCAGTTCACTGTAAGATTTTCTTTCCTCATAAGGGAAAGATAGTCACCATCAACCAGTTGACATATTACGAACCGAAGTCTCAGACCTCCCTTGAGTCCATCATCTCTTCGGTGGCCAATACGAAAACAGTCCAACCTTTGACCAATGTTTCACCCAGAGTCTAAAAAGACTCCTCTTTGCTCGGTTCATTCCCTATTATTTTTCCTCCCATCTCTGATCCCATCTCGTCGAATGTTTGCATGATGAAATCGTCTCAGGCTGCCCTCAAGTAGCCTACTTCGACTAGTCAGCAACCCCGCCCTCTGCAACCTTCTCCTAGCACCTCAACTCAGCCTTCAGGACCCCCTCCTCAAGGCCCCTCATCTATAGCTGGTACCCATGAGCCTCTCTACCCTCATGGCACGGTTCCTCCTAGCCTTAACCATCTTGGAGCTATCCTGCTTGGCCATTACCCCTTCGGTAGATACCATTCCTAACTCCCCCTCCTGGAATATTTTCGATACCTGTTATGGCTACCTTATCCCTTCCTAACCTAACCCTGGGGATCCTAGTCTGGTACATTGATCCCCTAGCCACTATCCTACTTGGTTAGCCCAAATCTTATTTTTCTTTGACCCCAGTTCAACCGGTCCCCATGACCCCTCCCTCTACTACTGTGCCTCAGGCACCTCAATAGGAACCTACTCCTATTGCGACAACTTCGGTTGAAGGGGGCAAAGCTCGCAAGAAGTCACCTAAAGACAAGGTTTCCCCGACAAACCCTGCTCCTCCTCATCCTCCAAAGCATGCCCCCCCTCCCGTGTTTTTTGTTTGATGTTGTCGACCATGCCACCCGTCATTGTCCCGAATTTCATCGTATCAAGCCCATGGTAAATTTTGTGTTCCCTTATTCTACGGTCCCTGAAGCCTCTGTTTCTTCCTCGACTACAGCCAAGAACCCTAAGAATATTCAAACCAACCAACCTTGTGATTTGTGTGATCTCCATGGCCATTATACCCACCATTGTCCCCACCTCACTCATTACTGCGGCTCTTTGGAGGTAGTTCGGGAGTACGAGATTGAATAGAACCATTCCGCCTCTCTCGTCCTTGCGCAATATGCTTCGGGCCAACTTGAGGATTTACTTGCTCCCATTGACATTCCCCCTCTTGATGTCGAGATGACGGATCCTGTGGCCACCATCCTCTACCTATCATCATTCATGAGATCCATGGTGGAAGCTCCCTCTGAGACTTCCCCTTATGTTTCACTCGACCTCCCTTCAGCGATCACCCTGGGCTCAACATTAGTGGATGCCTTATCTGCTTGTTCTTCTGTCACCCCCCATGACTATGCGCATGTGAACCTGTCTTCTCATGATGATGAGTTAGGTAGCTTCGCCGCGTCATTTGGTCTCCCTTCCTCCAATCACCCCATATTCTACTATGATGATGACATCATGAAAGTCGTTTCCACCCTTGACTTCATCTTCCTTGCCCATAAGCAGGATGGCACCATCCATTTCTATGGTGAATTCCGCACCTTTATCACGAGCTGCCCCCAAGGTAGCTCCCACACACCCCCTACCCGTTGGTGTGCGGGTGGTAGACATCTTACCCAACGCACTCCCTCTTGCAGCATTTGTTTTATTTCTACCTTGCGTTCAGGTTGCCAACATTTTTCATCATCCTCTCATTTGTGGTACCTTTCAGATGGGCCCCCCGTCCATACCTTATATCAGTTATGCCGATGGTTCAAGTCGCTACTCCCGGAATCTAGCCTCGACAGGTTGGGCCATTTTTACCCACTTACGTTCACTTGTTCTCTCAAATGCTGTATGCATTGGTACTGCAACCAATAACCAGGCCGAATATGATGCAGTGCGAGTTTTATTAGTTGATTCCCTTTCCCATCGCATCCTCCACCTTCATGTTCATTTAGATTCCCTTCTTCTTGTCATGCAATTGAATGGTGTCTATCGTGTGCATAATCCTATCCTTTTTAGAAGATATTTACGAGTGAAGCTTTTGATGCGTGAATTTGAAATCATTACATTCAGTCATGTACCTAGAGCACAAAATCACTATGTAGATAGCATTGCAAACAATATTCTAGATTGGAACATAGCACACACATTTAACATAAAACCATCAAAACGATGCATATCCGTTATATGTGTCGTATAAAATGTTTTAGAGTCCATTAACTCTGATACATATGACATGCCCATAACATGTTACAAAAACTCAAACTGGGGGCACCACATGCCCCTACAACTAATCACTATCTAGAGGATCCCGAGCCAATGGCTCTGCTCCTATAGCTCGTAGATTGCGCATCCCCTGCCTGACCATCGCCATGCATCGCATGACCCCTCGCCACTCCGAGGGTAAACCAATACATGGCTCTATGTAATGGTCATCCAAGTCTTGCCAGCCGCACTCTGAAACACCAGTCATAAGCCTCTCACATCTACGATGGATTTCCTCCAGGAAAGCCACTGCATCCTCATTTTGCGGTGCTCTTGATCCACTAGGTCCTGGAGCTCCTGATACTGCACGCCGTCCCATGTACCCGGATGATTTTACTGATGTTGTATCTGCATACCAAAAATGAATGAATCAATACCATATACAATATTCTGAAACTTTAAAATGCACATAAAATATTAGCAACTTGTCACTTACCATCGGGCCTCCATACTTGACCAGGCGGTAGTGGAAAGTCTGGGTCCCCACGATAACTCATCCCACTATAGGGATAATCATCTATGTACAGTGGCATTTGATCCCAATGAGCGAAAAAATTGGGTCGAAACACCCGTCTGATTGCCCCACCTCCCCCTCTACACAATAGCCACCCCCAGCGGCACATCCTGGGCTCTCTCTGGCCCCCATCTTGGATCTGTATGCGAGGTCGAAGTGTCGAGATCTTCTCAAAGAAGAGCGAGCACAACACCGTGCCATATGCACAGTCATGGTTCACTTGCTGCTTGCATAGCGAAAACTGTCATTTCAATGACGACAACATCATTTGGGCCCACCCATAGGAGGTCCCACTCAACACACTCTCAACAAGCATCATCTGACCCCCAGTGATGTGGTGGAGTGCTTGGTTGCCCAGAATTTGCAGCACCGTGATGGCCACATCACGGGTCTCTAGCCTCTCTATATCCCCAATCGGTATATGCATCCCCTTGACCTGGAGACCTGGTCGGAAATGGCGCTCTACAAACTCCATGATGTTCTGCCCTCGCGGTAGCACTGGCTATGTATTCCCCACCATTCCAAGTGGTGGGAGACCAGTCAGGAAATATATGTCCTAGGCCGTAAACTCGATCTGGTGCCCTTGCACTATAAAGAACTCATGGTACAGATCCAAATAACTGACAATCTGGGCCAATAAGGGCTCTCCATCTCTCATCAAAGGGTTCTCCACAAACTTCAGGACCCCAAACTTGGCCAATGCAATACAGACATCATCATTCTCTCGGATCTCCGGCCGTAATGTGTCCAGGTCTCTCTCTCTCCAGTTGATCCTTAATTCTTTCATATCTGCACAAAGCTATCATACCTGTCAGTGTACAGAAAGGAAAGACTACTTTCAACAATAAAAACCCATCTCTCAGCCAAGAAACAACATTGTGATACCCCTCTATGTCAGGTCGCACTTTTCAGGAAAAATCCTGGGACAAATCACAGTTTCCTACCCAAAACCTGCTACCCAGGTCACAGATATTGCCCCAAAAAGTGCAACCTGATCTTGAAATAGAGCAGGGGTTTGTTCATGAGCTCTGGGAACCTATAATGAACTTTAAATCCATTGAAATGAAAAAGTAGTTTTATGCCTCTTACCTGCAATTGATGGATCTTGATTCCAACGGTCAGTTTGTCCACTACAATTGCCACAAGATTTTGGGGCTTTTCTCCTCTCTACATTCACCATAGCTACACTTGCAAATGAGTGAATTTGGAGGGAAAATTCCTTATTAAAATAAAAACCCCATATTTTTCTTTCATCCGCTACTGCCAAACCGTAGCTTAGTTTGGAAAACCGTCCATACCATTGGAAAGCTCTAACCGAGCTCTAAAATGGGTATCTGTTAGTTTTTTGTGATTTGATACTTCACCAGGACACATTTTTTCCAAGAAGGGTCACTTCACCACTCCTCAAAATCGAATTTCTTCGCTTGCAACACTTGTACTTGAGGCACCACTCAGCCTTCATACTTTTCCATGCTTGTGTTGAATTTTGTCGTGAGTACCCACCTTGTACTCATGTTTTTATTGTCCCCACTGGGCCTATTCTATGTGGAAGCATCATCGAGTCGCCCTTTCTTAGAGAATCTGAGTTGAGTCATCATCGCATTCATGGAGTCTATCCCAAGTCCCTTTGTATCCCATCATAGTCCTCCATCATTCATGGCTTTTTCCCTCTCTTGTGTCCCACACTTTGGCCTTCATCCATACTGTCTCCTATCGCATTTGATGTTGTGTCAGTTGTTGCTAGGTCATCCATGCCCTTCATGCTCTAACAAGGGAAGTCGTCAGCCCGCTACTTAGTACCCCCATTCCACCATCGTCCGTGGTGTCAGTCTATCAGTCGCTCTACTATTATCTCTCGTGCCTTAGTTGAGGACCCTTTATTGCCTCACCTATGGCGGACCTCCTTCTGTCGACATCAGATCATTCATTCCAGAAGACAGGTCTAGAGGGCGGTGTACCTTGGTTCCAGCTTCCACTCTTGTTCGGTGCCTTGGATCAGGCAAAGGGAATCTTTATTGCCCTTTGAATTGATTGTTTCTCATCTCCATCTCCTTACAGCATGATCAAGATTCGTATACTCGATGGTTCATTGATGCAGTAGATTATACCGGTGATTCCAGGGTATGTGTGAGATGTTTCAGAACTCATGAGAGGGTGGCCCTTCAGGTAGCCCCCCACATGCCCGGATGGCCTCTCTATGTGTGAGATGTTTCAGAACTCATGAGAGGGTGGCCCTTCAGGTAGCCCCCCACATGCCCGGAGGGTGGCCCTTCAGGTAGCCCCCCACATGCCTTGGATGCAACTCCATATATTTGATGGTGTTGGCCTTAGCCGCTTGCAACGCCTCTTTAGTTTGCATGTATCACTCAAATTTTTAGAGCCCTCTCCTGTTTTACAGGGCCTCTTTGGTTGTACTTATATCTCATGTACTCAGATATTATTGTATAAGTCATGGCTGTTATCCCAGGCAAAATATGTATGTGGGATTCATTATCATGTTTTTATTTGGCTCATGTTCATGCCAACATGTACTATATATTTCAGTCCCTTGTTTACTGGACGCATTATTCTTTGTACTTTGTCTCGACGAGCATAGGTATGCCTCCCCCGCCTCTTGTAGCACAGGTACTCACTCATAAAAGAGACTTGTCGCACCTATAAGTCTCGTCTCCTCAGGGTCTTGTCCTCTAACGCTTTGGTCTACCTTATATTTCTCTCTCTTTGACTTCCCCTTCGGTGTCTAATGATTGAGTTCTTACAACGTACTTCGGTCATACGATTAGCTTCTAACGCTCGCACGCTAGGGGGAAATCCATTACACCAATTTTTGGTTATCTAAACTGTTACTATTAGATGGACCAAGTACACCATGTAAGACCAATTTTACCCTAAGTAAAATTGCTTTCACTATGAAAAATAACTTAATAGTCCTTAATTTATTAAGTTTTTTATGGTCTAAACAGGAAACCCCATGAGGAATAATTGAATAAATCCTGATTTGTTTGATTGTCCTCAAGGAATAATTAGTTAAATAGTAGTTTAATTAATATTCCTGGTCATATTTGCAACGGTTAAGGAGATGATACTGGCGATGGCTCTACACCTTAGGGTTTCCTGGAAAACCCTGTAACGGCTCAGCCTGTTCACCCTCAGTTGCACCTTCCTGTCCGTTACCCTCTGCGCATCTGAAGCTTGCCGGCATTGTTAGTTCCTTCATGGCTAACCCACAGGGGGGGGGGGGGTGCGCAAAGCCTTCCCCTTCAGCCGAAACCAAGCATCAGACGCCAGATCTGACAAATCACTCTGATTTAGCTCAAGGACACACTACTACAAGAGATTCCCTACGACAAGACACGACAAATGCTACTGCTAAGCAGTCAGAAAAGCACAGTGCAGAGCAAGAAGGCGAGAATGGTCAAAAGGAATAACCCAAGGTCACGTCAGCGACCTACAAACCCATAGCTGCGGAAAGGCCCAAAATAGAGCTCCCTAGTCACAGAATCAATGGAAAAATCCAATTCATGAGGGATCATGCTCTCATTGGAAAATTTATTGGGTACTGGTCAATTGAAAAAGCCCTATACGGATGGATTGTGGCCAAATGGAAACCCAAGGGGCACGTCACTCTATAGTTAGGCCGAAAGGGATTCTTCACTGCGATATTCATCTGCATCGAAGATCGGAATAGGGTCATGGATGGCGACCCTTACTTCTTCAACTCAGCAGGTCTATATTGAAGGGAGTGGGTTGAGAGATTCAACCCTGACAAGGAGGATTTTAGTTGGGCACCCGTTTGGATCCGGATGTACTCGCTCCCGTTGGAATATTGGTATGAAGATTCACTGAGAGACATTGGCAAGGGGCTAGGAGAATTCATTAAAATAGCTGAAGAAACGAAGCTGCGCAGATACACATCCTACGCCCGTATATGCGTCTTCATGCGCCTGGACAAGCCACTTCCAGATTCGGTAAGTCTCTACCATGATGACTTTGAATGGATTCAACCCTTAGATTTTGAACATGTGCCCTTTCGCTGTAGCAAATGTCACGCCCTTGGTCATCTTTTTAGGGATTTCCCTTTGAATGCCAAACCCCAAACCCCTGACCACTCAGATTTGAAAGCCCAAGATGGTTTTACCAAAGTAGCCAATCGAAGAAGAGCGCATAAAAAACCTTTCTCTGGGAAAAAGCCCCAGCAGGATAGCGCATCTGTTCCCTCCCCTAGCAATAGCTTCGAGGTTCTAGCAAAAAACTTGGATGACTTGCCTCAGCACACCACACCAATTCCTCCGATGACCCTTCCTACCTCTCCCCCTCATAGGCCAAGCCAATCTCCCACTCCATCACCCCTGAATGATAACTTGGGATTCCCTAATGCGACTCAGAAGGATCCGGATTGGTAGCCAAATGGCATGAACGTGGACTGCATCCCCAGTCAGCTTCTGCAATCTACATCTACTCCTGCCGAGAACAGTCAAACGAAACATATGGAAGAAGAACTGGAAAGCATCGATTTGGGAGGTCTTGACATTTTGGAACTGGAACAAGCATGTAGAAGGAGAGAATACGACAAGATTCAAGAGCATCAACTCAACACCCTGGAAGTCATCATTTCCAGGGCTTACCAGCAGCAGCAACTAGGCATACAGTCGGGCAGTCAATGGGATGGTAGCTTCTCCCCCAAAGATTCTAAAAAACGAGGAAGAAAGACTAATCTACAAAGAACTATCACAATAGGGAAAATCCTGGCGGACTCAGGTAGATATGCAAAATTGACAAAGTACTATAAGCCCACAACTAACAGTGAATCATGAAGCTCACTTCATGGAATTTAAGAGGGCTCAACACCCCCGGGAAACTGAGAATGATAAAAAACATGATAAGGCAGGAACAACCCCAAATCTTCTTCATGTAGGAAACGAAATGTAGCAGCACCATGCTTGGTCAAATCCTTTCTAAAGCATGGCCAGGTAGTCACTCGGTTACAGTGGATGCCTCTGGTGCCTCAGGGGGATTGGAAATTGCATGGAATACGCAAACCATCACGCACTCATATTTTCATGCTTCTCATCACATCATTCAGGCCACTTTTCAGATTATTGGCACTAACGTTCATGGACATCTCACCAACGTCTACTTCCCTCAGGAAGCAGGAAACAAAATTGCTCTACTTGACACAATTGAAGCTCTCAACCTCAACCGACTCCATCCTCTCTAGATCATTGGAGGAGACTTCAATATGATTACCAAGCTGGAGGAAAACAAGGAGGGCGAGTTAAACTAGACCAGGAGAATAGCCACTTTAAAGACTTCATCCAAAACAATTTGTTGATCGACTTGCAATTCTGCAATGGAATGCACACCTGGTGCAATCGCAGGGTGGGAAGGCAACAAATCGCATCCAAACTTGATAGATTTCTCATATCCGACAATGCAATTCATATTGAAGGCGACATCACGGCATCCATCCTTCCTTATGCATGCTTAGACCATTGGCCGATTTCTCTCCAATGGCAAAGACCAGGTGACTCCACCAGACGCCCTTTTCGGTTCGAAGCTTTTTGGCTCACACACCCCGCTTTCAATGACCTCATCAGATCTACCTGGAGTAACTTCCCTAAGCCATAAGGATAAAAAATGTATCAGTTTCAACAGAAACTCAAATTCCTGAAAACTCAGATCAAGCGCTGGAATCAAGAGACTTTCGGAAATATCTTCCAAGCACAACAAGACTTAAACAAAGAAATGAGAGAACTCCAGCAACAGATAATAGCAGAGGGCCATATGGAAGGGACTTTGGAAAAGGAGAAGCTCATTCACCATCAATTGGAAGAACGCAGAAGGCAGGAAGAAATTTTATGGAAGCAAAAATCTCGTATCAGATGGTTGAAAGAAGGTGAAAGGAACACCAAATTCTTCCATAGAACTGCAATACATCGAAGAATGCACAATACCATTACTTTCATACAGAAGAGTGAGGGGGATAGAGTGGAAATCCATGCAGAGATTGGACAGGAGTTCATCAATCACTTCAAAGAGGTTCATCAGGAACCCCCAATCAATATACAGCCTGCAATTGACAAGATCACTCATAATATACCAAAAATCATAACAGAAGAACACAACCAACTCCTTCTCAGACCTGTCTTGCCTCAGGAGGTGGACCTAGCCATGCATCAACTCAAGGAATGCAAAGCCCCTGGTCCGGACGGCTTTACCACCACCTTCTTCCACTCTTTTTGGGATCTCATCAAAGAGGAGGTTTGGTTGGTGGTGGAGGAATCACGCACTCTTCATTGGCTTTTACTAGCTTTGAACTCAACCTTCATAGCCCTCATCCCAAAGGAAGAGAACATCAGTACTCCGGACCAATTCCGTCCGATCTCTTTATGCAATGTAATTTACAAGGTGATCACCAAAGTCATCGCTAACAGGTTGAAGCCGCCACTGCCCTTACTCATCTCTCCAGAATAGTCTGGATATGTAGAAGGACGACAGATATTGGATGGCATAATTCTCACTCATGAAGTCATACACTCCCTCAAGCACTCCAAACAGGCATGTATGCTTCTCAAAATTGATCTCTCCAAAGCCTTTGACAAATTAAGCTGGCTCTATATACAAAAGATGTTAACAGCCTTTGGTTTCTCTCCAATGTGGATTCGATGGATTCTGAGTTTAATTTCCTCTTATTTTTTCTCAATCCTCTTAAACGGAATTCCCTCACAACCATTCAGGCCTTCCAGAGGTATTTGACAAGGAGATCCTCTTTCCCCTTTCCTTTTTGTCCTTATGGCAGAAGGCCTAGGGCATCACATTAAACATGCTCTCCTCACCTAGCATCTCAAGGGTCTTTCTGTCCACAGCTCTCCTGCCATTACTCATCAACAATTTGTCGATGACAACATGTTGTTCGGGTACCCCTCAGTTCAGGAAGCCTCCACCTTTAAATCCATTTTAAATGATTTCTCGGATGCCTCTGGGATGAGTATAAATAAGGCCAAATCGCAGATTTTCTTCTTTCATACCCCCCTTGTCACTCAGAATGCCATTGCCCGCATCCTTACCCTCCAAATACTTAGGAGCTCCCTTAATTGATTCGGCCATTAAGCACACCTCATGGCGTTTGCTTCTGGAGAAACTTGAATCACGTCTCACCCTCTGGACGCATCAGATGCTGAATATTGCTAGCAGATCTGTACTAATCAAAGTAGTGCTTCGCGATGCCCCTCTATCTTTTTTCTATTCTGGCAGCACCTAAATGGGTACTGAAAAAAATAAAATCTCTTCAGCGCAATTTTCTTTGGGGTGCAACAGGAACACACTGAAAATGGGCCTTGGTTAAGTGGATGACAGCTTGCCAGTCAAAAGAATGAGGGGGTATAGGGCTAAGAGATCCAAAGCACAACAATGAAATAATGGGTGCGAAAATATGGTGCCAATGGATCTCTTCTCCCAACAAACCATGGGCAGCCCTCTGGACGGCTAAGTATGCCAATCATAGACCGCCAGAAGAGTTAATACGATTCACTCCCATTGAAAATGGATCCCTAATATGGAATGCAGCTAGACAACACTACGCGCTCATCCAACAACACAGTTTCTGGGAGATAAGGAACATCTGTTCTGCAAGATTTTGGACGGACGCATGGCAAAAACTACCTAAGCTCAACAACATCTACACTCCGCTTCCAAGCCAAGAGTGGGAGGAGAAACAACAGGAAACAGTTCAACAACAATGGATGCCGGAGACTGCACAGGGGTACAGGCAATGGACGCAGATTGATAGACTAATCAGAAATGCAGACAATCAGGTCAAGGAGGTCATGGAGCGTGAACTCCAGAACAGGCGCATAAGGATTTCCAATGGAAGGGACATCCTCAGATGGGGATACACACCAAAAGGGTCCTTTTCCACCAAAGAGGCGTTCAAAATCATAAGCAATGATCCAAGGCCCTTGGATCCCATTTGGAGCAAAATTTGGTCATCAGGTATCTGGCCCAAAGTGTCTTTCTTCCTCTGGCTTTTGGGGCACCGGAAGATCCTCACGTGGGACAATCTCTGGAAACGAAATTTCCATGGGCCCTCCATGTGTCCCAACTGCAATGCTCAGGAAGAAACTCTCCAGCATCTCTTGAACTCCTGCCCTCTAGCCATCCAATTGTGGGAGAAGGCCAGCTTCCACTGTCAAAAGAATTGCAGAATGTCTGATGATATAAACGATTCCATTCGACATTGGCACCAGAACCCTTACAAAAGTGAACTTCTCAACCAAATTTGGAGATTGATTCCCGGTCTTCTACTCTGGACTATTTGGAAAGAAAGGAACAAGCGTATATTCAAAGATTAAAGCACTCCTTTAGACACTATATGGGGCACCCTCTGTCTTAATCTCCAAGAGACCTTGAATCTTCAAACCTGGCAACCGCAAGATTATCCCACGCAGGCCAATGAGAAAACCATCTGGGAGAATTGGCGCATACAACTGTCTCAAAGTATGCACAGCTGCAGCCCTGCGAAAGGCCATAACATCAGAGAGCTCTCTTGGACCCCCCCTCCTCAGTTCTGTTTCAAGCTCAACTTCGATGGAGCTTCTAAGGGCAATCCAGGCAAAGCTGGATTTGGCGGTGTCTTCAGAGATCATAAGGGTCTGCCTCTTCTACTCTTTTACGGTAACATTGGATGGGATACTAACAACTCCGCTGAATTGGAAGGTATTTGGCAAGGTCTACTCCTATCCCAGAGACATGGCTTCCATCCTCTGGTGGTAGAAGGGGATTCCCGAATCCTCATCAATATGGCCAATCAACTTCTCAATGGGACACATGCGCATAGAATTGCTAACAGCTGGAGACTCGAAGCCAGATTGGAAGCGATTGAACAATGGCTCCAAACCAATCGGGTTTTCATTTTCCACCATGTTATGCGTGAAGGCAACAAGGTGGCTGACCTTCTGGCCAATGTGGGGGTGGATAATAAGCACACTCTTCTCACAGGAGCCCTTGACATAGTTTAGAATCATGATCAAAATCAGGAATGCAAAACACTCATCCAAAGGGATGCAAATCTCCCGGATGCGGGTGCTCCGACGGATGTCTGATTCGATGGGACAAAGGTGCAGCGAGGTGGATCGACACTTGCCCACCCCGGACAGCGAAGATCTCAGTTTGATTTGTAACGGATTTGTGCATTTAAATCTCGCAGAAACCAAAGGATCTGCTCCAACTGGTTTTGTACCTCACCTCATGCTCACCGGACTGGCCTCTGCTATCACTCGCTTATGCGCAGATCTCTTCAATGCATCAGTAATTAGGGGGGATTTCCAACAAGCGTGCAGGCAGATTATGCTATGGAGTTACGATAAGACCATGGTGCCAAGGTCTCAAATGCAATGCGTCCGCCTCCTTCTCCTCTTTGGTATCAATTCGGCTCTCTACCTGTGTGGAATCGTTATCGTCAATCCAACCATCTTGAGCAATCTGAAGGGGGTTCTTATCTTGAAGCAACGCTCCAGTTCGAATGAAGTGCAACCTCTTCTGAACATTCGGCATTTGTATCGGATCACTGTACTCGTTTCGAGTTCTATACCTCTGCCACTGCGGTTGCTTGGATTCATTTGGTTTCCGCAATGCCTCATTTGTGCCACAGGCTTTGGAGTCATCGTGGAGGCACAAGGGGTCGTCCTGCAAGAGACTATTCCAACCCATCTTCGGTCTTGACCTCTCTCTCTAGCGGCATAATGCCCGGCCATTACCCTCGCACACGCAGTGGAAGGGGGCGCAATCTAGACACCCATCATGGATGGAGCTCCCCTGCTCCCCGCCCTCCTGCTACCTCGCCTCCTCCCACAACTGGCTCTGCGCGTTTTACCTTCTCCAGCTCCCTGATTCGCCCTAGAATCACTGCGCTCTTCATGGTGGTTTTTCATGAGGAGTCTAGCACCCTTCCTACTAGCCCTGAGATGGATCCTGCCCAGACTTCGAATTTGCAGATGGGGGCTGGCAGTGCATCATTGCAGGTGCCGGAGGTTCCAACCAGCAGTGTTCCTAATGTGGCTATGGCTCCAGCTGATCTCGGTCCCTCTGAATCCGAGGAAGCTCTTTCCAGAGACTTGATGGCTTCAGGTTGGTGTCGAATTGTAGAAGAGCCTCCTGAAGATTAGTATGTCTTCTGCTTGTCTTTCTTCTGTTCCTACTGCCCATACTATTGGGCTTGTCTTTTTTCAAGTGGTTATAAGGTTTTTCAGCTTATTTTTGTATAATTTTTGTCCTAGGAAAACTCAGGAATATCACAACTGGTTCCCCTGCATGGGTTTTGGCTATCTTCGTCTGACTGGTTTCCCGATCATAGGGCAGTCTCCACAACTGGTTTTCATGACATTTCTGCCTCCAAGGCAGTAGTTTCTGACTGCGGTCATGTTGTATTTTTATCACTCTGTTAATAGATTACTCTTATTTAGAAAAAAAAAATATTCCTGGTCATATTTAACCCAAAATAGGAAAATTAATGAGATAAATCATTATTTATCTTATTATTTTCTAGGAATAATTATTTAAACATTATTTAAATAATATTCCTTGTTAAATTTGACTAAATCATTTATAATTAATTGAAAAAATCACTATTTATTTATTTATTACTCAACCACATCCTTAAAATAATAAATAAATCATTTATTTATTTATTATTTACAAATAAATGGATTTGACCAAATTCAAATTCTTTTTCCCTCCAACAAATATAATAAAATATTCCGTAAAAGTGGGATCTAGATTTGGTTAATAATATTTTAATTATGCACCAATATCTAGACTAACTCAATATTTTGTTATAAATAGAAGGGTTTTTCCATTCGCTCACTACCTTTTGTTGGCTAAAGATCACTTTGGATCTATACTTTTGGTCTGACTTTGATCCTCCATCATTGGCATATTTTTCTATCTTTTTGCTTGTGAACTCCCTTTGAGTTCCATTTTTGTCTGGGTTTTCTACACCATAAAGAGAGAGAGATCTTAGATCTGAAGTGCTGAGGACATACAAGAACTCATCCCATTGAGGGGGACTGGTAACATCTTTCTATGTTCCCTTCCTAGGTGTCATTTTACAAAAATTCTTTAAAAGTATTATTGTCTTGTCTATTGGATACATGGAGGAACTCTTACTCTTATTTACTGCTTAATGTCTTTAATTGCATAAATCTGGATTTTGTAGCATTTATCTTGGTCAAATAACTGCAAATATAAAGAAATTGGCAGCCATATTTGATTTTAGGTCTGTTTGTTATGCACAGCTAAAGTGAGATTTTTTCGTACACTTGCGATTATAATTCACAGTAACAGAAGGTATGATGCCAACTAGGGTACACTCTGCAAAAACCAATAAGGGGAGAAAAATTCTCCGACCCTAAGATGATATGGAAGTAACATCTTCAACCCTATGGGTAACAGATAGGGGAGCACCCTATTGTCTAGAGATCCCTCAACCCTAGGAGCCCTCTATCTCAATTCCTCACCCCGAGAGCTCAAGCAGGGTGGGAATATTTTTCTAAGTGTCCTCGATCAATGTTGTCCCTTATCCAGAGGGTATACATCCATCAGTCCAAGCTGTTCTCTGAAAACCAAGAACTTTCCTTTCGGTAATGCCTTGGTAATAATATATGTTATCTGCTTATCAGTCGATATGTGGTGGAGCCTAACAACTCCTCTCTACACCATGTCTCGAATAAGAAGATATCGAATGTCAGTGTTCTTGGGCTTGTTATGAAACATGAGATTCTTTTCCAAATGGATCCCACTCTTGTTGTCACATTATATCACTTTAGTGTCTAAGACCTGTTCAAATAGCTCTCCAAAGAGCTTTCTTAACCAAATTTACTCACAACTAGCCATGCTAGCGGCAATGTATTCTGCTTTGACGGTGCTTAATACTACATACTTTTTCTTATTGCTCATCCAGGATATCATGGTAGAAAAAAAGATGAAAGAAACCTCCAGATTTACTCTTTTTGTTAGTAACATTTCTTTCCCATTCGACATCAGTGCATCCATGAAGTTGAACATATCTAGGAGAATATATCAGATCAAGTGTGATCGATTAATGTAAGTATCTCAATACATGTTTGGAACCAATCCAATGCGCATGAAGGGGCTCAGTTGTGAATTGACTCAATGTGTTTACTCCATAACATATATCTGGATGATTGTTCACAATGAACATCAAAGGCCCAATTATTGCACCTAAAAATAACACATTGGAACGAAGAGAAGTCCACTTGAATGATCTCTTGTATCTTTCCAATGTAACCTAATGTCCCCGACATTAGGTTTTGATCACAGTGGATAGCACAACTAGATTGGTCAAACTCGACTTCCACTCCACAGTCCAATTTCATGCATCCATCATCGACACCCTCCATGCGAAAATGATGTCCATATGCCCACATAGATGGGAACAAATGCACCTATAAAAAA
Source organism: Pinus albicaulis (assembly GCA_034641835.2). Classification (NCBI taxonomy): domain Eukaryota; kingdom Viridiplantae; phylum Streptophyta; class Pinopsida; order Pinales; family Pinaceae; genus Pinus; species Pinus albicaulis. Next base: position 888,614,364 of record CM076584.1, on the reverse strand, counting down.
GTGGAAAAATCACAATGTCATGTGTCTAATAACCCGAACATTATATATATATATGTGTGTGTGTGTGTGTGTGTGTGTGTGTGTGTGTGTGTGTGTTACAGTTCAAAGGTGTAGTATGAAGTTAAAACTGTATAGAAAGAGAATATAATTAATGAGTTTCTGCACCCAATCCCTATGTTTAGCGCATTCTCTTTACCACATGAGTAAAAAATAGATGCACCGTATTTCTCTCTGACTTGATCAACAACCCGACTATTAGGGCATGTAATTGGAATATTTTCTCTTAAATGATCAGGATAAGGCATGATTCTACCATTCAACCGTTTGAATTCTTTCTTGTCACTGGCCCATTTTCTCCTCTTCTCTTCGTACAATACGACCCACATTTGTTTTGCTTCCATATTGTAAAGAATGAATTTTTTGATGGATTCAATTTTTGAATTCGCCGATGATAAAATCAAACACACACACACACACTCATATATATATATATATATATAGTACGTATGATATCAAAATATGCATTAATATGAAGTTTAGTGTGAATAGTTACTGTGTATTAATTTGGCAAATGATAAGCCTGCACTTACTCTTTATCATGCGCCTCTTTCCATTCATTTTGAGAACATCCCCTTCTCTTTTGTCTTCATCCCTTTCGTTGTCCCAAATCACTGCACCTTGTGTGTTATCGATATGCTTGATGTACTCATTGGAATAATAGAAAGACTCGTACCATATATACACCTGTTTGGTCAATTTAGTGTGTCCTAAATTGCTAACATAAATTATCAACCAGGGATTCGTAAGCTGACGAAGTGTGGCGCACTATATGTGCAAGATAACCTATCTCTTACTTTTTGTCGTTTTTGGATTTTTATGAAATTCTAAAGACAAGTATGGTTATGGATATTCAAGGCAATGATGTCCTTTATAATGATTTACCAACTTGAAACTGAAAAAGGAATTTGAAACATACAATGACAAAACTTGAAAGGAAATGAAAATGTGCTACTGAAATGAAAAATGTGCTGCTGATCTAATAAATCAAAACAGTGAACTAGTGAGCATGAAACCAAATTATTCTTGCTGCTGTCTAAACACAAAAGAAACTATGCTGAAAGAAATCCAAAAGTTGCAATAAAGTAAATCTAAATCAAATTACATCAACTTGTCTTCTGATCCCTCATCATTAATCCAGCTATGATTTTCGGAAGTAACCATAAACAACTTGAGTAACTGATATCTAACTTGCAGAAAGTAAACTAATATCAAACCACACATTCATAATTCAATCCCTCACCATCAGTCCAGCTGTGGCTTTCGGAGGTAACTCAAGATGTCATGCACAATTTAATATTTCTAACTTGCAGAAAGGAAACTAATATCAAACTACACATCCATAATTCAATCCCTCACCATCAGTCCAGCTGTGGCTTTCGGAGGCAACTGAAGATGTTATGAGCAATTTAATATATCTAACTTGCAGAAAGGGAACTAATATCAAACTACACATTTCATAATACAATCCCTCACCATCAGTCCAGCTGTGGCTTTCGGAGGCAACTGAAGATGTTATGAGCAGTTTAATATATCTAAATTTGCAGAAAGGAAACTAATATCAAACTACACATTTCATAATACAATCCCTCACCATCAATCCAGCTGTGGCTTTCGGAGGTAACTGAAAATGACATGAGCAATTTAATATATCTAAATCTAACTACTGAAGCAAATGTGCAAGACTGAAATAAACAAAGCAATACCGGAATTAAACAAAAACTAAGAAAAAATAAATTAACAACAGAACAATATTGATTCCATGTCATTATTCAAAAGATATGCAAATGCCCGGGCTGCCATGAAAAATTATGCTAAAAGCTTATGATTTCAGAAAGCAATCTAAGTAAGGAAATATGACAAAACAGAATTGAAAGCAACTTATCTAGAAAACATGTAAAAGCCTCCTTGGATAGCAGGGGCCCTCTGCCACCAATTTGGTGAAGTCCTTCATCTCCTTAAAAGTTGTAATCAAAACAACATCAAAGAATTGAATTTCTCTATTAAAAAGAACTCACAAATCTACATCCCATTCCATCTTGAACTTGGTTACAAATCTACTTCCTCATTACTTTCTCATTACTTCTTCATTACCTATGATAGGAGAAAGCTTCTCCTATTTATACAAAATATGAGGAGACATCTCATTAATGGGAGTCCATGAATCTCTCCCTCCATCTCTAGAGTTACAATCAAAATAGGAAATGATAAGACACATGTCTTTCTAGAGTTTTAACACAACTTGAGGAATGAGACACATATCCTCTTATAGTTTCAATACAACAAGGAAGTGAGACACATATCCTCTTGATCCCATAATCTTCTCCAACCAAATTCGAATTTGGCCTTAGAGTGCCACATAAGGGTCTTCTAGAAGTCTCCTTTTGACTTACACATGTCACAAAACTCATAACACATATATAGATATATGAAACTATGTTAATTTTCTAGTTTCTAATCATAAATTCACTTAAAATACATAAAATAAATAACTTTTGGAAAACAAGGATCCTAACCCATATATTTATGAAAATGGTTACTTGATGTAGGGTTTTAGGTCAAATGGCTATGAAATAAGAGCTAAATGGTTATGACATAATGGAAATATGTATGAATATGGAGAACATTTTTGAAACTCAACAACACCTCTGACATAAACCCTTCGTGTTTTTCTCTTTTTTCGAATAGAACCTTTCAATTTCTTCATGTACCTCTATAATAAGAACATATAATGATCAGAAACAACCATAAATAATTCAACCCCATCTACTGGGTGAATTAAAATATGAACCTTGAAGTCCATGAATCTCGTCAGATTCTCCTTCTCAAGCATATAAAAAATCTCAAGTATCTCTTGATGCCACCATGGAATGCTAGCCAAATGAATCTCCTTTGATGTGATCCAACGTACAAATGTAGGTAATTTAGATATGGAACATCGTAGGTCTTGGAAAAAGTCATGGTTCACACACCCACATACATACTATTAGAAGGATCAAATGGTAATGTGATTTCAAACCCAAAAAATGATATTCCACAGTGAAGCATCGTCGTAGTGAAGACCCATATAAAGAAGGCACCCTCACACTAATTATAACTTCCTTTGTCAAAGAAAGATCATATTTTTTAAAATCCATGGGACATCACCTTCTTTGAAAGACCAAGAGGGTCCAACCCCTCCTCAAGTTTCTTGAATTGGCCAATGTTTCTTTTTAGTTTTTGAAAAAATAAGATCTCTCCTAACAACCAATGTGTCACTTTCTTTCGATGATATATGCTCCATAAAGAAGATGAAACATTTTTAAATATATGCATGGGATCTAGTAAGTGGGAAATCTTTAGATGCTCCCAATATTGGATATCATAAAAGACACATTTATTTTTCATCCCAATGGGAAATTTCTCAACATAGGTGTCGAAGAAGTTTGGATCATCAAACATAGGCTCCGTATTTGAATCAAACATTTCTATAAACGCCTTCTCCTTCTCTCTCTCATTTTATCTAATCCATTCAAATGGTGTCAATATTTCAGGGCTTTGGGTTCTCTTTGGTTTACCATTGAAAGAAGATGTTGCTCTTCAATAAGGGTGTTCTTCTAGGAGGAATACCCTAGAGCAGTCATACATTAGATTTTGTAGGTGGTCGGGCTACCTAGCCTTCAAAGAAGTTCCACAACATTTACATCCATGATACCCTTTTCTTACAAGACCTGCAAAATTATTGTATATAGGCCGACACGTTAGCGACCATCAAGATCTGAACAATTACAAAGAATTAAATTAATATGTGAAAAAATATTATAACTAAACAAATCAATAAGAATGTAATTTATCAGCAAACTCCTAAGCCTAGATGATCATGTATGGTGTAAGAGCATATGCCATACAACATAAAACTCCTCTCTCTTGCGATGGGTCTTGATACATCGTACACATGTATCCCTCCCCATAATTCCTTCAATAAATATACCAATGGTTGTAAGCAAAACATCCATATTATTCACTTGTCTTCTACCAGGGACTATGAGAGCCAACATAAAATGTTCATTCTTCATGGACAACCATGGGGGGATATTGCTATTAATCACTACTACATGCCAAATATAATTTTTGGTGTTTTGGAGGGAATATGGATTGACGTCATCCATGGCTATGCTGAGTCGTAGACTTCGTACTTCATCCTTGAATTTTTTATGCCATGTATCCTCTATTTTCTTCATGGGTATTGAATTTGTTGGTATTCACATAACTCCTGACTTAATTCTGTGTGAGGGATGTCATCCATTCAACATAGCTAATTATTTGCAATGAAAGAGTCTTTGAATCCTAGGGATTATAGGCATGTGCCTCAATATATTACGACGAGTACAATGTGATTTACATTTTTTTTTAATTGTGATACCTGTCATGCCCACATTTCAGACATATCTCTTTGTCTGCATATTCTAATCTATATAGAATAAATACTTCAAACATTCATGATATGATATTTACTCAACACCTAACATTTTCAACAACTACTTTTCCTCTTCGCAACTACTCGAAGAGACATTATAAATTTAAAAAACCTTATATTTGAATATATTGTAGTTGTTGGGGAATATAATTGTACAATTCCAATATTTAACATCCATAAAATAAACCATTTTTAAATTTTATTGTGTGACAAAATATAAGGAGCTTGATTGATTGTGCAAGTCAATTACCTCAATATTACCTAGAAACATGCATTCAACATGCCAAAATTTGATTTCACGTTGTACACCAACATCATTGTCCCTGACTGAGTAGACTTTGACTTATTGCCAGGTCCAAAGAGAGGGGTTGTGGAAGTAGATTTTAGGCTTTCAAATAAGGTATCAATGATATGATCATCATCCACTAGCTCATAGTTCTGGAATTCATCTAAAAACATTGCCTCCATGGTAGTCATATCCTGTAAGTAATCATCCATACCAGCCTATATTTGATTGCCTCCATGCCAAATTGTGATGAAGAACAATTATTGTTGTAGTCACTCCTAATCAGTGAATTTGGACGTAGTGGGAATTGAATAGGTGGTTGATTCAACCATTATTTGTATGCTTCCTCTCCGATTCTTTCCATTAGTGCAACCTTCTCTCGAGTTGACATTGTAGTGGGGTTATTCGGAAGATGGTAGGTGGGTCGATCATCATCACTATAATCCTAATGTAAAAAAATATTGAACGCCATCAATACACTATTAATGATATTATCAAGCACGCTAATGCAATTGGTTTGTTGAAATTACATTATACCAAATAATTATTACCATCATTTATCCAGGATTGTAGCTGGAAGATGCCATGCTCTTGATAAGAGCTTCTTATGTTTTTGAAAATATGGAGTAATATTTTCTACATGTGAACTCGATTCTAAATCAGGTTCCTACAAATTTGGGTACATTTTTATTCAAATTGACATGAATTAAAAAAATAAGTTCAATTAGATAATAGAATATAAATAAAATATGAACTTATTGGAGATGGAAATGGAAAACTCTGTGAAGGACTTTGATCAACAATATGGAATGAGCTGGAATTTGAAGAATTGACCATTTGATATTATTGATATTTTGTCCCTGCATTTAGAAAAAATCATAAATAAAAATTTGTGTGCATATCCAAAAATAATATCGACAACCATATAACGATAATATGAATTTCAATATAGTTTTCAAATCATTTTCAAGAATAAGGTGACTTTAAGCAAAAAATGTATACTATGAACTATTGTAATTAATGTGGATGCATCCTAAAGGATATTTTGAGATTAATATGCCATTTTATGTGAAATAAAAATTTCAGATAGCTTTTAAACCAAACCAGTACGCTTATCAGAACAAATTGCGCCGATGCGTTTAAAAAATTAATAGCATCGAGGAATTCAAATAATAGACGCACCAGTTTCTGAAATTCTGAAAAAAAACATGTTATTATATTGGTGCTCTTCCAAAAAAAATGCACCGATGCATTAAAAAAACAGCACCGCTACGCACCAGTTTCCTGATTTAAAAAAATAAAAATGAATTCAACCAACTCGTTGCTCTTATAAAAATTATAACAACGTTGCTTTTAAATAGAAACCACACCGTTGCGTTAAAAAAAATAAACACACCACTTCAGGATTTTGAAATTAAAAAAAAAATAAAAAATTGTATCATGTCGGTACGTTGAACAAATTTGTTGTCTGGGAAATTTCAGTGCACATATTTTATAAACGCACTAGTGTTCTTGACTATAAAACAAACCGATGTGCGGAGAAATTGAAAAAAAAAACGCAATTTTTTTCTTTTCTTTTTTAAAATTAAAAAACGAGCGACAATTGATTTTTCAAAATCTAATTTCATAAAGTTTTTTAAATAGTAAAACATTATTCACCATTTCATTATTTTACCGAAAATTTCAAGTGAGTGATTTGCAAGAGAGACATACCAGGAGAAAAATTCTTTGGAGCATTAGAACTATTCAGAAGATCAGAAGAAGATTAGAAGTTGAAAGGTATGGTGAGTCACTCAAAAACCCGCAAAGTAAAAAAATTAAATTTTATTTTTTATTTTACTAATATATATATATATATATATATATATATATATATATATATATTAGGTTTTAATTAAAATAGAGATCATTTTCAAGATAGACATATTGAAAGCATTGTGGAACTGAAAAATATTTTGGATTCACCAAAAGATCAGAAGTTGAAAGGTATTGAGGTTCACTCAAAACCCAAGATAATAAAAATATTAAATTTTATTGTTAAAATATTTTACAATTTATGTTAGATTTATTCGCAATTCAAAAAATAAATTAAAAAAACATGTATATTAAAAAAATTACTATAGATTTAACTAGTAAAAATATTTACGATTTTCTTTCCTATTTAAATTTAATTAAAATTCAAAAAAAAAAAAAAAAAAATCACTACTTACCTTAAACCCTTGCTTCTTCCTGCAAAATTTCACCTTAGGGTTTATCTCCCTCTACCACTTCATAATTAGGGTTTTTCAATTCAGGTATTTTAGATTTTATGGATTTGTGTATTTACTATATATAGGGTGTTTGACATGTAAAGTAGGGGAATCAATTATTGAATTAGATCCAAACTCTATCAACCCTCTCTGTTTTTTTTTAAATGGCTATATGTTCCATGGTGCGCCCTCTATAATATAATGCACATGTTCTCCCTATGTAATACTACGCACCAACATATTAGAACACTTTATTCTGTCGATTTTGTTAATCATTGCTCCCAGTGCAATATAACGCACCGACATGCCTCTTCCAAATAACACCGTTAAATCATCTTTACAAATCACGCCGTAATAATTTAAAATTATTTTTAAAAATCAACTTTCCATGACGATGCTGAACAATTAAACATTCGATGTGTTTAATGTCCTAATTGCACCAATGCATTTATTTAGATAAACACACCGGTTACCAAAGTTTTTTTTGCTGAAAATTATTTAATTTATTTGTAAAGTATATTTAATGGCTTCTATATTGAATGCTACATGTTGTATATCGATAAAAAAACGTCTCAGAAGGTCTTAAGTAAAAAAAATACCGATCGAAACAATGATAACACATCAAAAAAAGTAGAGAAGAGAAGTTCTTTTTAAATTATTTAGAAAATTAATATGTTTGTGCCATATGTAAGTGTAACTAATATGTATTGGTTAGAGTGTCATCGAGAGCTGAAAAATGAATAAGGCCGATAAGATTTTTTTTAATCTAAGTGCAGAAGAGTGTAAAAGTCTGATAGAAAAAATGTATTATGATGATTCAGGTGAATGAAATAATACTATTCAATATGACATTTTTTTTTTGAATTTTCATTAATAATATACTTAAGAATATTAGAGAACTGGTTTCAAACAATCTATTAATTCATATATGTTTAATGTTCTACAAGGAGCAACAACGAAGGAAAATATCAATGTCGTTTAAAGAAAAGAGAACATGAATTGGTCCTTAGCTCATCTCGAGTGGTGTTGGAGGTTAATGAAATGGTTTTTTTTACAAAACTATGAGAGATCTAGTGGAATGAACATATAAACATAGTTTCCACTTACAATACAAAAATCTATTCAATGATTCTAAGAACCAAATTATATCTAAATCGCAGAAAGCATTTCCAGAGAAATGGTCAATGAGACATGTCACACTTGCAATAGAAAAAACATACAACACCAAAAAAGAATCGTTCAGAAGGTAATATTCCGAATTGTATAAAATAATTTTCTAGAATTATATATATATATATATATATATATATATATATATATATATATATATATATATATATATATATATATATATATATTACTACAAACCATTCATTTATTAATATCCATTTTGTTATATTTAGTATTCATATATCATTATAAAAATAGTTTATTACTTTTTTCAAGAAGATTTAGAAAATCCCAAATGATCAACGCACTGATATGCGAATCATGCCAGTAGGAATGTCTAAAAAAATGTATAAGGAGATGGTCAAATAAATTGACATAATTGCATCATAGGAGGATCCAAATCAACAACAATGTGCTTCAAATTCTCATAATCATGATTGAATTTGTAAATATTAGCATTAAATATTATTTTTCAAGTATTTTCTTGCAGAAAAAAAAACAAAATGGAACTCATTCATTACATAAAACAAGACGACAAGGAAGAAAATTGTTGATTTCAAAGTTCGTGAGTAATTGTTAATATTTCCTTATAACAACTCAAGGTTTCATTTTTGTATGTTTTAAGTTGTTTTACAATAACCACCCTTGAATGTCTTCAAATAGGTGTTAACATACAAAGAAGAGCGATTAGAAGAATTGAGTGACATTGGGTTGAATAAGAGTTGTGAGTATATGTTGGCATATCAAAAATTAATTGTGGAATTTGTAAGTATCTCTGTTGTTTTAATTCTCTATGTTTATAATTATTAGAACAAAAAACTCCTTTATATTAAATCTATGATTTATAATGGGGTTTAAAATATGTAGGAAACAAAGTATGGAACTACGCCAGCAGAAGACTTGTTGCAACAAGGAATGAGACTTGGTTTTGAAACCATGAGTACAATTTGTGAGTCACTTCTTGCTATGGTACATTGTTATTCAATTTACATTGATGTATATTATTTATTACAATTTTCATTATTCTCACCAATGTATACACACTTATTACATTTTATTTTTCTATTTGAAGATGGAATTGCAAGATTAAGAGGATGAAAACAATCGATGCAATCAACAAAACATTTCTCCAAATAATCCAAGTCATGGAAGTAGCTCGAGCACGGACAACAGTTCCAATGAAGAATGATGATCGATTTGGATATCAATGCAACCTGTTGTATTTTTTGAAATATTTGTGTGCGAAAATCTAACTTTTTATTTAATATAATGGACATAATGTCCCAATTGAAAGACAAAGGGTTACCAATAACAATTCCATTTGTATGAAAAAGAGTCTCTTATTGATATATAATAAATTAATTTTTAATTAATTATATTGTGTTATCTAATGTCGGTGTGAAATGTTTCACCACTAATTAAATATATGAATGATTAAATATTATAACGAAGAAATGCGAAATCTAATAATATAAAAAATTAATCCAATCCTATAAAAATGCACTAATCAAATTTTAATTTATATGAACACTGTTATAAGATATATGTCAATTTTTTTATAAATAACATATTTAAAAAACTACAATAATTGCGCTATCACAGGTCGATGTTTCCAAAAAAGAGAAAAAATGATTAAAAAATTGGTGCATCTATAACATAAAAAAGCAACGGTGTGTTGTGTTATATAAAAGTACTGTGAAAACATCTTTTTGCATGCTCGGTGCCTTTTAAGAAAAATAGAGCACCAATGCGTTTACCACTTCAAGCACTGGTCATGTTTGAGATTAACACCCTAATGCATTGTAATTCTTAATGCACCATTGCTTTCATATAACTAACTTTCAACTCCTACAAAATATTATTTCTAGCTCGGTGCTTTATGAAAATTAACAACAGTGGTCCTTTTGTATAACTAACGCACCGGGGCCTTCGTACTAACGATACGGCGCATTGGCACTGCAAGTTTAAAAAAATCACCGGCATAACAATTATTTTTTGCATGCCTCGATGTATTTTTTAACTCTTAGAAGTGCGGTATATATTACACACTGATATTAATTCAACGCCTCAGTTATTTTAGTTATGTATGTCACATGATGATTTTATGTATATAGCGCACCATTTTTTAATTGTTCCATTAAGTGAACTGCAAAAAAACATTCTCTAGAACCTCCGACCTCCCAGATTTTTTTCAGTTGTGATGAAGTTTCATTGAAACCTTCGCTATATCAAATGGATGTCTTACTGGATATTTTTTTGACATTTTTGTTTCCAATTTTATAACATTAAAAACCTCCGTTATAACTTCCTCTAGAAGTTATTTTCCTTGTAGTGAGAATCTTAAAAAGGTAAATTCAGAGTCAACAACCAACTTACAAAGGCCTTGTCCTCTAACAATTTGTGCAGATTTGATCTCAAAGTCACACTCTTGGAGATTTACCATCTGGTGTGCTCTTTTCCCACCAAGCTCCTTTTGGACCAACAAGTTTCTAATTGCTGTATAAGGGAAAATAACTTTGGTTTTAGATTTCAACAAGTAAGGCTTGAAATGTTTAACTGCCTTAAAGAGAAAAAAAACTTGTTTATATATTGCCCAATGATTTAGTTCCGTCTCTTTAAAATCATAGTTCATAAATGCAATGGTGATTTCATTACTCTGCTCATTATTTTGTGTTGACACTTAATCTTTGAGATTAAGAAAAATCATATAAATATTGTAAATTAAAATAAAGGAAATTGGAAAATAAAAAACCATTGGATGATGAATCTCAATATTCTCTATCTCATTGTATATATGCATATTTTCTCTAAATGCAAAAACAATTCATTCATAGAGTTATTCTCCTGACCTAACATGGTATTAGAGCCAACCCCATTTTAGTTTCTCTCTACTCTTGTAACTCTTCAAACCTCTGCCATTATTCTTTGTATCCTCCGTAGCTCTGCCAAAATTTGGAGCGTTGAGTGCTCCATGCTTTGAATCATACTCATGTAAATCGAGTGAAAATTTTGCTGGTGAAAACTCCTAAAACGTTGTTTGAAATTGTGACTTTTTATTGAATGTGTTGGTCATTTCTTGCTCCGTCTCTACAAAATTCCATGCACATGAATCGTCCATTTGATGCTACTCCAATGTGTATGGGTCGTTTACATAGTTCTTCCAGAGCTTGAGGTGCGTTGAACAATTTGGTGAATGCTGAATGCTGCGTTAATGGTATAAAACCTCTAAAAAGGTCGTGACCTGGTGTGTTTGAACTGGTGCATGTGTTTGAATGACTAATATATGAAAATATATGCATTTAAGTCCATATGTCCGTTGAATAATTTTTGAGGAAGTGCTGCGGTGAGCGTAGATTGTGCATATGATGCTATGTGCTGGTCTCTGCAATGGTTTTTTCATATATGATATGTGCGTTGGTTGTTTTGGTAGGTCTCCCTTAGCTATGCATTGATTTCCCTTAAAAACAATAATGCTCCAACGTTTAAAATTGCATTGATATTTTTTATGGTCATATTAAAAGTTGTATTATATAATGGATATATGAAGGTCGTGGAATACATAATGGCTCATGGATACATGACATATTAGGAATGGTGATATAGAATATGTGCTTATAATTTTTTTTGTTTTTGTGTTAAATCAATTTCTTACCTAATAAAGAAGGCAAAAATTAAGGATGTAATTATTTCTGAAATTGAAAGAAAATAGTTTTTGATGATGCATTCACTCATCTCTATAGTGGGAGTAGTTTTCAATGGCAAAGAAAACTACCATGAGTGTCCCAGGAAGATAAAACACACCCTGACTTTCAATGAACTCTGGAAAGAAGTTTGTGAAGGAGAATGAGACAATGCACCTAAAAATCCCACTTTAGAAAAGGAGTTTTCCATTTGGGAAAACAAGAACAACAAGGCCTATGCTTTGATTGAAACATCAGTAAATGAAGAGGTGAGTCATCATATATCGTCATTTTCAAATGCTTTTAAAGCTTTAAAGAAGTTGAAGAAATTATATGACTCACACTCTGAGCTTGAAGTTGTTTAATTGATGATCAATTTGTTCAATATTGAGTTGAAAAATGATGATCCTATTGCCTTAGCATAATAAGTAAGAGCCACAATGCTTGATATTTAAGCTACTAGAGTTAAAATTGATGTTCCTCTCACAACTTATGTCAAGGCACTATATCCCATCTATTCCCATTATCTTGAGTCATTGCAAGCAAGTGGAAAAATTAAGGAGATATCCTTTGACTCCCTTGAAAAGTAGTTTGTTAAAAGAGAGAATGATTTTGGGAAGAAGAAAACTCCTCAGTATTTTGAAGAAGTCAAGAGAGAATAATGCACAAGATTATTCTAGAGGAAGAGGTAGAAAAAGAGGACGTGGAAAGAATATTTTTAGAGGCGGGGAGGCAAACATTTCCAAGGAGAAAGGTTTGATCATTGCATACAATGTAGCAGAAATGGTCATGATTATTTTGCATGTAAGCTTTCATTGGAAATGATTAGACAGGAAAGGGATCAAGAGAAAGGAAAGTCATCAGATAAAGGGAAAGTAAAAGCACCTGAGTCTGCTCATTATGTCGTGGCACATTGCAACATTGGAGTAACTGATGACTTATTTAATGCTTCACTTACTTCATGGAAATTTTATTGGTTGCTTGATTTAGGAGAAAATTGCCACATGAATTTCAGAAGAGATTTGTTTGAATAATTCACTAACAATGTTGATGGAGCAATATACTTTGCAGGATATGTCAAAACTCAAGCCATTAGGGCTTGGCGCCATCAGGCTCAAAATTCCTGGTCTTCTAGACTTTCTTCTACATGATGTACTCTACCTTGTCAGACCAGGAGTAAATCCATGAATAACTTGTTGCATTTTCATTAAGATAAAACATAGATATATACTTGGAGAGGGAGACTATTGGGTTTCATCTCCCAATGTTTCTTTGTCTTCCAATTCCATTTATTTTTCTATTTACAATATTTACATGGATTTACCTAATCCTAAAGATTAGGTGTCAAAATCCCCACCCCTTAATATGAAGGGATGTTGGTGAGTCCAAGCATCATTCTGAATCTTTCAAAATTTTCCCTTCCAAGTGCTTTGGTTAAGATGTCTACAATCTACTCATTTGTGGAACCATGACATAGGTGGATTGTTTTGGCCTCAACAAGATGTCGAATCAGATGGTATTTTTTATTGATGTGCTTTGTTAGATCATGGAACTTTGTGTTCTTGAAAAAATTTGATTAATAAGTGTTTTCAATCAAAACAGGATTTAAATGAAATTGTTTCTCCTGCAAATATTCCAGAATTTTCGTGAGCCACACACTTTCCTTCGTTGCTTCAGCTGCTGCCACATATTTTTCCTCAGTTGTGGAATCTGCTGGAACTGATTGTTTGTGTCACCTCCAGGAGAAAACTCCTCATCCAAGACTCATAACATAACCTGGAGTAGATACTCTAGTTTCCTTATATCCATTGAAATATGAATCAAAGTATCCAATCAAGCTGAAGTCATCAACCTGTGTATATTTGAGTCCAAAGTATTGAGTTCCCTTCAATTACTTTAGAAATATTTTTGTAGCAGACCAACGACCCTCACAAGACTTTTGCATAAACCTGGAGAGGATTCCAACAAAAAATGAAATGTCTGGTCTGGTAGTAGTCAAGTAGTTGAGACTTCCTACGAGCTAATGTACTTTGTTTCGTCCTCAAATTCTTTTCCCTCATTGGATGTGAGATTTAAGTTCTATTCCATTGGTGTAGGCAAAGGATTGCACTCAACCATGCCAAACCTATTCAATATATATCCAATCATACTTATTCCGAGAGAAGAATATAAATTTCGGATGTTGAGTTACTTCAATACCTAGATAGTAGTGAACATAGCCCAAATATGTCATTTCAAAATCTTTCCTTAGTTTTTTCTTTATGGATGCAATGTAGCTCTAATTTTTCCCTATAATTATTATATTATCTACATACACCAAAAGATATACAATTATTTTTCCAAATTTATTGAAAAACAAAGTTGCATAATCAAGATCATAATGTTCGAAGTTGAGTTTTATAACATGCTTAGTTAACTTCTCGTACCAGTCTCACAGTGCTTGCTTGAGGCCATACAAGGATTTTACAAGCTTGCATAATTTGTGTTCCCAAACCTTCACAACAAATCCTTCTTGTTGGGACATAGAAACATTCTCTTTCATATCTCCATTCAATAAATATGTTTTTACATCCATTTTGTTATCACTCCTCCGTTTCCCAACACTGAGAAAGGAGATTGAAGGAGGTAACCTCAAACCAATCTTTATATTTTGTAGTTAGCCCTATCAAACCAGAGAGGGCTCTCTCGATGTTAATTTCATAGTCAATGAGGTGTCTGGAAAGGAAAATATCTTAGGCTAGATATAGGCTCAATGATTTTGATTAGGGTTTTGTTTTCAATTTGTTGGATAGGAAGTGTCAACCTAGGAACTAGGTCTAGGGTTCAAAGTCAGGTTTCAAATTAATAACTGCAGAGATGAATATGAGGCCAGGTAGGCATACTTAGAAACACACTTAGATTGTCATTGTGGTATAGGGTTTGAAAATATAGATTTAGAATGATCATATTACATGAGTTCATTCATCAGAGGAAGTAGAACAAATTTATGAAAATATTATAAAACATAGCACAAAAAGTAAGAATTCTATTTATAGAATCATAAGATTTATCATATAGAAGCATACATGTGATTTCATGGAAGGATAAACATTCAATTTGATGGTGTTACTGAGAAAAAAAATGCTAATAAGCATACTATTGGAGTCCCAAAATTATAGCTGCAACATGTCTTTGATTTCACTGTAAAAATATGTACATAAGCTCCACACTACAATATCAACTATCCAACCTCTAAGAATACTTGAGTTGGAGTACATATAGAAAATAGAGAAGATGCCACCTAAATGGGTTGAAACCTGATCCAAAAGACTTCATAAATGCACCCTATGAGTCATTTCCTAGTATTTAGGGAAGTTAGAAACAATCCCCCCAAAATTAGATAATAACTAAAAGTCTTTGTCTCCTTGAGTAATTACAAGATTACTCAACAATGAGGGGCATAAATAGACTTCCTTATCCATGAAAAAACTCAGAGATAACTGTAACCTCGAATCTTTGACCATTTTTCATTGACACCTGTCCAAAAGCATCCAACACAGAAGCGTTGCGTGCCTGGCAGAAGCATAACGTGTTCTTTTAGAAGCATAGCGTGCACTTGGAGGGCATTTTTAGGTGGCTTTAAGGCATATTTTTGTTGATTTGAAGATTAGGAAAGGTAGCCATGGATGTCCTCTATCCAACCCACTCTTAAAAATGAAAAAATACCACCTGCAAGGCCTTCAAAAATTCATTTTTCCAAGCTTACTCCAGAAGCATAGCATGCAATGAAAAACAAGGGCAGAAGCATGAAAATTAGGGTGTTTTTTGGGTTTTTCTTCAAAATTAGGAGGTGTCATGAAAAACGAAAACCATATTTGGAATGAAAATTTCAAAATGAATCTAACCATGTAACGAAAACCTTCATTGGACCCTCTGAGGAAAAGTGTAGCGTGGCCACACCGCGGTTCTGCAAGAGTGAAATTTCTAGAATTTTCCAAAAATAAAAAAAATACCAAAAATTCTCAAAACTTGCTGAATTTTGGTCCATGGAATTCTTGAATGATGATCTAGACAACTAGGGATGCCTCATATAGAAAATCTAATTTTTCCTTCTTCTCTAGCTTAGCGAGGGTTTATTTAAGATTTTTGTTTAAATTCTTAACCCTCATTTTGGCAATTTGGTTCGTGGTGAAGTAATGCCTCACCATGTGCCTCTGAGGGTTATTGTTTATTTTTTCCTATTTCAAGAGCTTCTATAGATGCTCATTTACCCTGTCAAGCCAGAACTATTTGTCTTGCTCAATCTCAATAGATCAAATCATTAAAACTTTGTTGACCTAATGGAGGAGATAATTCCATTTCTTGCTCTTTTTGCCTGGTTAATCCTCTTATTCTTGGCCTCCTTGGTTTTATCTCAGCCTCCTTGTCTTCAAACCGATAAAAATCTAGCACTGCTTTTCCCTTACCTTTATCTGCCTCAAGTTTCGCCTTAGGTTTTCTTAGGAGCAACTGTTTCACCTTCAATTGCATGTTTTCGTGTTGTAGGAATGTTATCATGAAATTTTCCTTTGAGAGGTTGTCCTTGAGCTCTGCTATCTCTGCTTCCTTTTCTCTGATTATCTACTTACCTTACTTGTTTTTCACCTGCTCTGCCATGTCAACCTCCAAAGGTGATTTCTCTTCATGTTGCTACAATGGTGACTCACTCTCATGCATAGGTGACTGCTCCACAGTTTCTCCTAATATTGCTCAGTTGTAGGTTCAAGTGAAAGCACACCTTTGGTGATCATAGGAGAAAAAACCATTCTCTTACCCTTCTCATAAGTTTGAGTGACTTCTACTCTTGGCGTATTTGGAATCTCTGGTGGTTTGCTTGAAGAGCCAACCTCCTGTGGCTTTGCTAATGCTGATGGTATGCTTTGAATGATAGGTGGACTAGTGGTGGGCATAGAAACAACTAGCTTCATGAATGTTTCCCAGGTCATATTTATTTCTGAGAGCTGATGTAATACTATAAAATTGACCAAACCATGGTGGAACAAATTAGTTTGGTGATCCTTGCCTTTACTTTGTACTTTTTTTTCAGTTATTTTGGCCAGACTCCTGAATAGATAGTGAGGCAAATTGAGTGGATTTGTGGCAGTGAAATGCATCAATAGCCTTATGTGGCACTGGTAAAATCTTGAGAACCTCCCTCCACATGTAAAATACTTCATGATCAACTTCATCAAAGGAGCATACATGTCAAGTAAATTCCTTAAGGGAAAGATGTGTTCAGGAGCATCTTTGTAACGTGGGTTTAAGAAAATTTTATAGTTCTCGATGTCCAAATCCATCCCTTTAAGCCACATTTATCCATGGTTCGGGTACCTGTTGCTGAGGCTATAGAATTTTCTGATATAGTGAATTCATTCTGCTATTTTAGCCTTATCTCTCCTAAATCTAGTGGAAAAAAGGCTTGTCAATTGAGCATGACAACCTACCTCTTGAAATATTTCACAAAATATTAAACAACCAATGTGTTCAAAGGATTTATTAACATAGGAAGAAGCATTGATCTCCTACAAATTGGATGGCTCAAACCTAGAATGATGACCTCCATTATTGTACTTTCTCTTCTCACCTTCCATGATGTTTTTAAGCAAAAGAAAACCCTAGCTTGTTGTGAAGGAAAAGGAAGATGAAAATTATGAAAATAGGGGATGATGATATAGTGGGTTTAGGGATAGAAATGAGATGGAGTGGAGTTAGGGAAAAAACCCTTAAAATTTGGCGAGATAGGATGGTGAGTTAGCAACATAATGCAAGTGAAAATTTTGGAAATGGATATGGGAAAGAGGGCAAAAAGGTTAAAACATAGAGTTTACCTAGTTTCTCTGCAAAAACATAGTGAGAACTAGGGTTTAAGTGAAAATGGGAGTAATGATATGTATGAATGATATGGAGTGACTTGTTAAGGTATATGAGTTATGTGTGAAGGTTTTTATGTGATGAAACTAGGGGTTTTCTTACTAAAGCAAGCTAAACATCAATAAAACCAAAAACATAGTTGAAAACCCTAAAAGAGGGAATCCACCCTTTTCTGAAGAAATTCACTTGAATGAAGGGTGAGGGATGTTAACTTAATAGTTTGGATGCCTATGAAACTTGAGAAATTTTGAATTGATCCTTATGATGCCTATTTGGAGCTTGGATGCCAAAAGCGTAGCAAACTGCCAAAGGCATAGCGTGGCTGCCCTAGAAGCGTAGCGAGGAGCAAAAACGTAGTGAAGAGCAGTTTAGAACAATTTTTGGTGGTTCTCTTCGATATTTGGATAATTGTGGAGAGTTGTGAGCATGAGAGAGGAGCTATTTTGAAGACCAAAGGATGAATTCAACTCAAAATGCTTCATTTCCCTTTATAACTCTCAAAATTTTCTTTTGTCTTTAGTGAAATCATAAGCACTTTGAGAAAATTTTCTTTTTGAAAAACTTTGACCATGTAGCATACTTATTGAAAAAGGAAAAAATTCCTTTGTTTTATTACCTATCTTTTCTAACTCCCAATGAAGGTGACTTGAAAAATGACAATGACTTTATTTGCCTTTTTCACACGACATGATTGACATTATGATGAAAAATAAAAATAAAACCTAGGCCATGACCCAAATGAGGTTATGTTGACTTATCTATGACCCTAGATTGATGATGAATGACATGAAATTGATGATGACCATGAATGGGTGGAGGGAGTAACATCAGACCTAGGAAACTTCCAGTGAACAAAATTTATTTGAGAATTTATTTGAAAACATGAAAGTTTGACCAAGGACTTCTACCAAGTAAACCCGAAAGAGTGTATTTGATCATTCGACATTTAGACACTAACACATTTTATGGAATTTCCAACCGTTATGAGTTTCCAAGGCAAAGAGTGTCCGGATGGTAGCCCATTTTGTTGTGGTGGAAAATTATCCTCATAGTCAACCCCTTCCTTCTGTGAAAAACCTTTTGCCGCAAGCCTGGATTTATGCTTGTCAAGTAAGCCATATTATTTATACTTGTCCTTGAAGACCCACTTGAAGCCAATTGGTTTGGTTCCCAATGGAGGATCAACCAGCTTCCAGGTGCCATTCTTTATCAAAGCATCATATTCTTTCTAAATCGCTTCTTTCCATTCATCATGAGAAGTGAATTATTTGAAGGAATTTGGTTTGAAATCTGTAGACAAATTCAGTTCACAGTCATAAGAAACATCTATATCAACAGGCAAATAATAATTGTCTACATGACCTCCATTTTTTCTAGTTGAGCTTCTTGTTCTTGTCTTTCCAAATTCATCGAGATGAAAACTTTCAAGTGCCTTTGTCAACCATTTTGGAGGAACTTTCTGAGATGGCCCAGGCTGCTCAATTGACCGATATGGGGCCGAATGAAGATTTAGTCTCCCAATTCTGTCAATCACATCACTCAAAGTGTCATCAGTGGCTGGAGCTTCATGCGGGGAAGAGAGTGTTTCAAAAGAAGATTCCATAGATTGATTCGGTATAAGGATCCCCATTCAAGATATGTAATCATATTATCAAACTATTGAAAATAATTTGTATGTCTGAATCTATCCAAGCAATAAAGCTGCCGCTCAACAACATTGTCAGCCTTGGAATATTCAAGAAATATCACATCTATAGATATTATAAAAATTTTATTCACTTCATCATAGAGATAATATGCTTTGGAGGTATTTGAGTACCCCAGCAAGATACATTTGTGACTCCTTGCACCAATTTTGTTTCTTTGTTCCTCAGGTATTAAGACATAACAAGTGGAACCAAAAACCCTGAGGTGCCTTACTGAAGGGATGTGGCCATACCACATTTCATAGGGATTCTTGTTTTTTATAGCATTAGATGGACACCTATTATTTATATACACAACACATAGAACTAAATCAACCCAAAATTCTAGTTTAACATTCTTGATTAAACATCATAACACGTACCATATTTAAGATTGTCCTGTTGGGGATTATAAAGCATAATTTTTTGATGTTTGATCCCATGTTGGAGAATATGGTTTTAAAATTCATTTGATGTGTATTATTTTCAATTATCAGTATGAATAGATCTAATATGAGATTATGCATCATTTTCAATCCATGCATGAAATTTATTGATTGTTTCAAAAGCTTTAGATTTGTTCTTCAATAAATGAACCCAACACATTCCGGTGTAGTCATCAATAAATGTCATCATATATTTATTACCATTTGCAGAAAGAACATGCATTGGAACACATAAATCAAAATGAACGAGTTCAATATTTCTATTTGCTCTGGAATTAGAATAATGAAAATACTGTTTGTTGTGATTTCCTAAGATACAAGCATCACGTTTCTTAAGTTTACTAGGAATTGCAAGAAAACCAATAACACCATTTTTCTTCAAGAAACATAGGCCCTCATAGTTCAAGTGTCCAAATATAGCATGTTGTAAAAGACTTGATGGAAATTTACCTTCATCATAATGAGAACTATATGAAAATTTATGTGCATGAGAAAAGGTTCCTTGCAACTTTAGAAGTCTTTCTTCCTCTATCCCAGTCATGATAAGTGAGTGATATGATGCTTTTAAGATTTCAAATTTTCCATCAAATAGGTTAATGGAGTGTCCTTGCTGGCGGATGTGGACTAAGGATAGCAAGTTTCTCCTCAAATCAGGCAGGTATAGAAAATAATGTAGAAGAAACTCTGGAAGACCAGGCAGTTTGATCCTGATGGCTTGAGTTTTGACTTGTCTGTAAGGTATACTACTCCATCATCATTGTCAGTGAATTATTCAAAGAAATATCTCCTGAAAATCATGTGGAAATTTTCTCTCGAATCAAGCAACCAAGCATATTTCCATGAAGCAAGTGAAGCATTGAATAAGTCTGCAATCACTCCAATGTTGCAATGTGCCACAACATAATGAGCAGACTCATGTGATTTAACTTTCCCTTTGTCAGGTGTTTTACCTTTTCCTTCATTTTTTTCCTGCTCGATTATGCCCCATGTAAGCTTACATGTGGAAGCATTATGCCCATCTATATTGCATCATATGTAATGAAGATCAAACCTTTCTCCTTGGAAATGTCTACAAGGGGCATCATTTTCAACTCAAGATTGAATAACTTGATCATCAATTGAACAAATTCAACTTCAAAATGTGAGTCATACAATTCCTTCAACTTCTTTAAGGCTTCAAAATCACTTGAAAATGGAGAAATACGGTGACTCACCTTTTCATTTATGGACACTACAATAAATGTGTAGTCCTTGTTGTTCTTGTTTTACCAAATGACAAGCTCTTTGTGTGAAGTGGGATTTTCCGGTGCATTGTCTCCTTCTCCTTCACAAATTCCTTTCCACAACTCATTAAAAATTAAAGCATAATTTATTTTCTTGGATCACTCATGGTAGTTCTATTTACCACTGAAAAATACTCCCACAATAGAAATTAAGGAGTAAATTATGTACCGAAGAAAAAAAAAAAAAAACCAACTTCACCTCAAAAATTAAAAAATATGGTCGAACTCTTACCATAACTCACATCACATAATTTTGATCCAAGTCATTCTAACCATATTTCATAATATATACATAGCATCATATTCACTTCATAATATATTATTACATATGCATTTCATAAGAAGTGAATTCAACGTTCCACTTTAACATATAAATTATGGGATTGTTTTTCTGGCTGCTAAGCATCTACATAGGTGTTTAAGTAGCTATGTTTCCATCTCCTTTTGCAAAAAAGGAATGGCTCTGTCATCGAAATGCTATGCATATTTTCTGAAACTATCTATATAATAGAAAGTTCGATTTTATTTTTATTTTTATTTTTTATTTTTTATTTTTTTATTTTTTATTTATTTATTTTATTTTATTTTATTTTATTTATTTATTTATTTTTTTTTCTGTGGAAAAAAAAATATAAATTATGGGATT
This sequence comes from Pinus albicaulis, assembly GCA_034641835.2. Taxonomy (NCBI): domain Eukaryota; kingdom Viridiplantae; phylum Streptophyta; class Pinopsida; order Pinales; family Pinaceae; genus Pinus; species Pinus albicaulis. Next base: position 888,592,517 of record CM076584.1, on the reverse strand, counting down.
AAAAAATAACTCCAAATACGATATTCAAGAATAAGTCCACCCCAATGCTCGGTACTCCAAATAAATTAATGCATGCATGTTTTATATTCAAACCATTAAAAAAACTTCAACTCATTCAATGGAACCATACGAAAATGAAAAATTCATTTTCATATTCTTTACGGCCTTCACCGCTCCTACTACCGATTGAACTGGGAGTTGGCCTAGAACTCTGCTGGAAAGAGCCAGACTGTTGGGATTGATGTTGAGGTGGTATGACTTGGTGTTGTCACATATGACAATGTTATTGTTGTTGACGAGTTTGTTGAGGTACCATGTGAAACTGCTAATATGGATGCCTATATGGTGTTCTTTGATTTCCTGTTAACCACTTTTGATGATTGATCACGAGACCCCTTTGAAAATTTCTACATTCCATATTATTTCCACTGGTTACTCCTGATCTTGTGGGCCTGGTTGTCTTAATAGGTCCACTATTCATGAGCTCCTCCTTTGTGATGATCATCCAGTGAAATGCCTCGTGAAAGGTGTGAGGTGTTAATATCCTAACCTTAGCCCAAATGTTACCATTTATTCCATAAAAAAAATGTTCACCTCGAGCCTTTATGTGTTTAAGTGAGGGGCAAAATAGAGTAATTCAATGAAATGAGCCTCATACTCTGGTACTAAGAAACTCCTCTACTTTAATGCATTTAATTCATTTAATTTCCTCTCAAGTAAATCCTTTGAGAAGTAGCGTTCTCTAAAATTTTCTTCAAATAATTCCCAAGTTCCTTTTGAGATATCCATCCTCAATTGGGGTAATAATGTCTTCCAACAAAGTAGTGTGTTTCCCTTTAACTGGAGTATACCCATCTTGGCCTTCATGTTTGAGGTGTACTCTCTCAGGGTAAAAGACATAGCCATGTTTTAACCATGCCTTTACAAATTGACCATTTGTGGACCCCCAAAACTTTGGAAATTTTACCTTTTCCAAATCTTGATGTACATTATTTCTTGTAGTGTTACGAGGTGCTTCATTTTGTATGACTAGTCCTCCATGCTCCCGTTCCAGACAGTTTATTAATGCCTCTGACATGTGCTGGAATGATCTCATTAAGTTTAGCACTTCTCCGGATGGTATTTTTTCTTGTGTTGTGATGTTTTCCTCATCATTGAGTGGGGTAGTAGGAGTTGAATATTGTGGTGGCGCCACATTGTGCCCTCTAGTTGCCCCACTCATTCTTGTACTTCTTCTAACCATGGTTCACCAATGAATCCTACCAAAATTTAACACAATTTTCCTTATAAGATAAAACCAATCAAATAAAAATTATAACCAACCTGAGTGGTACTATAATTTATTGTTATTATTATATACTTCCAAAGGAACAATTTATGCATTTATAACTTCTTGATGATTTAATTCACCTATCAATTTCAAACCTTCCTATAAGATTTAATCATAAGGATACAATTAATATAACTCATCATATTAGACTTAGACTACATTATGTGATGTAAATGATAGAGGTGGTTGATATTATTATTATAACATAAACTGATGTCATTAGTAAAGAGAGAGAAAATAAGTTTCTAATTGTTTTATGATTTCAATAATGGAAGTACAAATCTAATATTGATAATATGCACACCTACATATCAAGTGTAAGGACAAGTGTTAATAATGAAAGAATATATAAGAATAATTTCCATTATTTATATGGGAAAATAATTAAATAATTAAATGAATGTAATGATTCTGAGAATGTTAAATTAGTACAATCATGTAATTGAGATGGTTGGAATGTCATAGGAATTAGTGCAAAAGTTACTTGTGAAAATTTTCCATTCTCGTAAATAAACAATCTACCAAAAGTTATTGCCCATCATTTTTTTGCAATTCTTTTCATAAATTAACTTTATGAGTAAAAAAGTAAATATGTAGATTTACCATAGTTAACTCTATGATTTAAAATGTAAATATGTATATTTACCATAGTTTTTGACAAAGTATAGTAGGTAAGATTAAAACGTTGTCAAGTCCTTGTTCCTTGTTCTCTTTTCATAATTTTATATTTGCATTGATTTATAACTTGCTATTGTTTTCTTCAATTTTAATGGGAAATGAGCAAGAATATCAAAATTTAAGAAATCCTATTGAGATTATGTTCCATTTTTATCTTTAAATTTATCTCCTCATGTTGCTTTTATTTTCTAAAAAGAATGCCACATTTTCATTACTCTCTCTATTTATTAATTAGAGAGACTTTAGTGAAGGAAGTACATATACAAGAAGAATATAGAAGTGAAAATACCTTGACTGCATGTGAATCCTAATTACCTGTCAATACCAAAATTACGCATAGCAATAACTCCTTCACCATAGTCTTAGTCTTACCATTCATAAACTTGACTTGAAATAGAAATATATTACAAATATTTGATTTCGAGTATATATATAATTTAAATTGAAAATTATAAAATAAAATGTACTTAGTTGAAACTTCAATAGACTTCTTACGTTCTCATGTTAATTCGATGAATATGGACAACAAGTATATATTTTAATCCTTTAAATTTTTAAAAATAAAATTTTTGAAAATATGATTATTTCTGCATATGACACTTGGTTAAATAAATTTTCCTAAAGAGTTAATCCCACCTACACTAACTCTTGCTAACATTTATATACAATTTCTACCTTTCTTAAACTCAACCACTGTCAGAAAATCACATTTATGAAAATCATACCAAGAATGATAAAGATTCTGCATGCAGTCTTGATATCAATCATTATTACTGTCAAAATTGTCCAAATGCAGTGTAAAATCTTCATTTTATTTACATTCTTATCAAGACATTCGTTTCTTGTTGAAGCTAGCAAGATAGTTGTAAATAGATATGTGTAAGTTCTAATACCTTGAAATATTCCAAGAAATGGGCTAGAAATAGTTCCTAGGACAATTCATAATTATTCCATGGTGGTTCTTCTTGTTCCTTTAGTCCATTCTAGAAAAAGGTACAGACTGTTCTGTAAAGTAAACACATCAAGTATGGCTCGACTCAATACTTCATAACCATGTGTAGTGGAGGAGAGACAAAGAACAGATATTATGATTCATCATGCATGAAGGATTTTAATGCAATAAGAAAGATCATGTTTGCTCCTTCACCCATCAGGGAAAACTACTAGATCATGAGTAATTGAAGTAATTGGTTGTTACCTTAAATAGTAATTTAAGAACTGCACTTAACTAGATCTCGACTAGATCGGTTTCCCTGTTCCATTAATGACTAGAAAATATTTTTCAGAGGAAGACATGTTATAGTGCATCTCAAACACATCCTATTTTGATCTCTATCAGAAATTTAGCTTCTGAATGGGAGGCCATTCAAGAGATACAGAACAACAAATGTAGAAATGAAGAATCCCTGTGGTTTTGGTTGATGGGAAATAATGCAAATTTGAAAAAACCAGTGGGGATACTTGATTGATGAATTTTTATATCTACATTAATACTCAACAATAGTTGGATCCTTAGAGTTCATTCCTAGAAAGAATCTATGGAAGCAGAAGAACAATCAAGAAGTAACGGTGATGGAAAGCCCTGAAAACAAAGCTGGACAGGTGTGAATCTTACAATGTTGGACTGGTCATGGGATCAAATACAAGATTACATGTAGTTACAATTGAGATTCAAATTGTGTTAACGAATTAATCTTGTCTCTATGTCTGTATTAATATGCAGAATTCAAAGAAACAATTAAATTTTAGGTATAATAATAAAATTATCTGAATTCGATTTTCCTTAATTTCGATTTTATTCTTAATTTTGATTTTATTCTATGATTTTATTTTTTAGGTTCAATTTTCCCATAAATTTTTGAAATATTACATGTACTCAATCTGGAAGGCCCCTTATAATGTTCATCATGGATAAGTTTATATTTATTTATCTTTCGATTTCACTTTACAAAAATTGGATTTTCCCATCAACATTTGAAACGTTCCAAATATGAAAATTTCTTAGATCCATTCTTAGAGATATTAGAGCACGTAATATAATGATGTAAAATATGATTTTAATTTCATGTTATCCACCTAAAATAAATACGAAAAAAATTATTTTAAGAAAATAAGTACAATGTTGCAGTTTAAATTTTTGTTTTAATAGTATGTAAATCTGGAAAATTCTCCTCCCTTTGCAATAGTGACATATCTGAAAACATTTATCCCCAAGAAGTTCATATTCAAAATGAACAAAAGATATGTTTAATGATTCATGAGGATAAAACCGAGGTAGAGGGAATTGATATGAACTAAAACCATCCTCATTCAGATGGGATTCAAAGAAAATTTAATCAAATTATTTCGGAAAGTATTCACAGTGATTTAAATAGCCCTGATTCATTAGGGATTGGAAAAAAATCAAGAAGAAATATTCCCACCAAGATCTGTTATCCTTGTATTCAGGCATTGTGATTGAAACTTTAAACCTATGTATCCTCTTTAATGCAACTCAACAGACCTAGAAGTATGTGAAGTCTAAGCCAATTTCCTGCAATCCTACAACTTACACTGACTCAATGAGGGCTTACAGCTGGGTCGGTATGGTCGAAAAAGTAGTGAGGTTGTTCGCACAAATGAAGGAGAGGCATTGCAAGCCTGATACGTTATATTATAATACACTTCTCAATGCACTTTTAGTTGGACACCAGCGAAAGTATATCCTGGGAATTTAGGGAAATGGTTCTTACAGTAGGCATTATTTTCATGAGGATCCATTGTTTTTTTTTTTTACGAGAATTCATAGTGGCACTTACAGAGAGTAAGTTTCAAAGGGTCCATAGGTCCTAGAGTCTGAAAATCGCTCTGATAGCATGTGTAGGGAGCAATCCTATACTTTACTATACCAACCCTATGTTTTTTTTTTTTGGGAAATAATACAATAAACTAGGAATTAACCATAAATATACAACATTGGAAACTCAAAAAAATTAATCACTTATATCAAGCATCCATGAATTTAACTTCATTACACATACATATATTTTACATATTAATGATAGGCACAATGAAGTCATATATAAAAAACATTATAAATAACACATGTACGGTTCACCTGGAAACGAGATTCAATCTTGGCTTGCTGCTACTGGAACTCCCTTGTTGTCGTCTACCTCCAAGAGTGAATGTTGGTGTGCTTAATCTGAATGTAATGACCCTGTTATCACTCAGGTTTTCCTTGAAGTTGTGGAAAAGGAAAGTATACCCGAGGTAACCACAAACCAACCTTCAGATGCAGAATCTAGCCAATCTGCATCCAGAGAGGGCTCTCTCTTTATAATTTATCTTTGTTCTTAGAAAGTTTTAGGCTAGTTATAAATCCAAGAGTTTGTTTGAAAATGGTGGAATCCGCAAACTAGGGGCAAGGTTGAAGATTTTTAGTCCATTGGGCTATGGAGACAAAGGATGGCTTTACTGGATTTCTATTCTACACACAAGATGGCTTTGCAGGGCAAGATAGCCATACAGAGAACGATCCTTAAAATTTAAAGTGGATGGGATGATTTTGAAGGGATGAAAGGCAGCTAAAAATCTTTCACCATGTTCAAAAGAAAGAAATGAAATGACTACAAACAAAGAGCAATGAAGAATTCTTTATTATAGTAATCAAGAATGTTTAAATTAGCAAAGCAAGAGCAGTTAAGAATTCATGCTTATAACTAATTTAGAGGAAAACATTAAGAATAATCACATATGAAATCAGAGTACAATTAAGTAAATTCTGATTCAATCCTTTATGTAAATTATTCAGAAATGGACACAATGATAATATAAACAGATATAGAACTTAAGACATAGGATAGCAAGACTTATTGAACTGCAATCCGACACATGAATCCTGCAAAAAGTCCTGAGCTTCAAAGTATCATCCAGCAAGCCACAAGTAAATTTCTCCAAAGCACTTTTATTCCAAAAACATAAATGTTACAGCCAAGTAGTAGAATCCACCCAAAATACTTCCAAGAGTGAAGTATTTATACAAATTCTAAACTAAAATATCTTTGAAAAAATATCAAAATTGGTTCACAAATCTCTCCAACTATTTTACATAAATAGAACTTAAGTAAAGGACACTCAAAATAATGCATCTATTTGGCACTAATTTTGATGGATAGGTGATTACAAAGAGGAGAATTCGAATTTGATCCAACTCTTAGTTGATGATGAGGCATCCAAGTCACTAACTGCTTCCTTTCTTTGTGCAATTCTGCTCCAACAATTCTGCAAATTTTGGGTCCAATGATACCTTTATATTTCTCCATCCGTAATATATATGCAAAAATTGAAAGAGGTTATTGTAGATAAACATGTTGGTGAGATAAACCTCTTTCACTTTCCTAAAATTCCTCTCCAGATGGGCACAATAGGCTCTGTAAAAAGATGTGTAAAACAGAGTTTTACAGAGTCTGAAAAATATCCTCTAAAGATGTGCATGTATCTCTCAGTATGAAATCAATTTCAAAAAAATGAGATAGGTTTTTGTAGATGGGTCTCTTAGGAACAAAAAGCTCCTTAATTTTTGTAAAATGTATTTCTAATTGGCCACAATATTCTCTGAAAAATGATGACTTAACAGGAATTTTCTGCAAAAAGTGCTTTCCAACATTGTTTAATATTTCAAAAACCATAATAGCTGTTAGAAAAGTGAGAGAGGTTTTTGTAGATGGTCATCTTAAGAACATAAACCTCCTTAATTTTTTCAAAATTCATCTTGGATTGATCACAATAGGTTCTGAAAAACAATGACTAAAACATTAAATTTATGCAAAAATGTTCCTTCTTGTTGTGTTTTTCATCTTTTCACTTTTTGTTCTTTTAACTGTTTTACTTTCACTTTAGATAAAATTCAATGTTGGTGAGAGTATTTTCATCTCCTCTTTTTACCATTTTACTGCCTCTGTAATTACTTTTACTGTTTACCTTTGACTGCTCTGTAACTTGATTTTAACTTTCATTCTGACTTTTACCTGATACACTTTAACCACTGATACTCTTTAACTGTTCTTTACTATCCCTGTAAATTCTCATTTCACTTTTACCATTCACTGCCTCTGTAATTACTTTTACTGTTTACCTTTGACTGCTCTATAACTTCATTTTAACTTTCATTCTGACTTTTACCTGATACACTTTAACCACTGATACTCTTTCACTGTTCTTTACTGTATCCGTTTACCTTCAATGTGTAGTTTAGGTTTTTACTGTATGTTTCAACAGTAAATCATTTAATATCTTGTTTGCTTTGCTTGTCTTTCAACTGTATGTTTTATCTTCCATCAATGTTTGAATAGATTTGATAACACTTCTTGGAGTAAACAAGTCTTATGACTAGTATTAAGACTATTTATCCAAGGATGTGGTCTTTTGATCACCTGTAAAACAAAACAAATTATTAAGAAAGCATTGGTTTGCAGAGGAGGTCAAAAAGGTTTCATTTGATTTTGAGAGGTCTATGGAGTGAATCTAGAATGATTTTTGGAAGGTAAACCATGCTCGAATAGGTTAACAGAGGCTTTAGGTGGAGCAACTGGGCTACAAAGGGTTTTTATGGGAGAAACAGGTATAATTTCTAGTTTAGAAATGTAGTTACAGTTCTCAGTTTTAAGGGATGAACTAACAATCGATTTTGACTCTGTTTCAATGAAAGGAAAATGGAAACCAAGTTTTACAGAATTCAGAGGGAGTTTCTAGGGTAAATACCTATTTTTCTAAGGATGACAATGATTTTGGACAGGTACTGGTTGAGGAAGATGCTTTCTGAGAAGCTCAACTGTAATTCTTTTCGACAAAACAAAGGTTGGCGGAAATCAACAGTTGAATTTCGAATTTCTGTGCATGGGAGACTAGTTGTGTACGAGATAATGAAAACGACGCAAAGAGACTTGTTTTATTCGCAAAATCAAAAGGTGGTGGGATTTATTATGAATGATGTCAGCATGTACGACAGAAAAGTCATGAGGAAAGGTGGTAAGCGGTTTATTCCGCACCGCCATTTGAGGGATGGTGGTATTATATGAATCGGCAGTGATTCCACAAAGTAATTGACGCGTGGCCAGGGTACTATTCGGAAACCACTTTGATTTCGCGAGTTAACGTTCGGATGGAGGATGGGCAGCGGAATGGATGCGGGCCGTGGATCTTCGATGGAGTGATCAGACGATCGACGAGACGTGAACTTGATGGGGAAGTTAAAAGGCGGGCCCAACACAATTAACGTTAATTAATCATTTTGGGAGGTGTTTTATTGGAGGATTAAGATTATTAATTAATCTTGATGACTAATTAACCTCTTTGTACGGTGGATGTCGTGAATCGTTTATTTTTATTTTTAAACACATATATAATATGTTTAAACGATTTTTCATATATTTTTATTTATACAGTAATTAAATCAATGTGATTTATTTACCGTAGGGGGGCGGGAATAATATTAATGTTATATTTTAGCCAAAAGGGGGTATATTGTGGGTTTGGATTTGAATAAGTGGGAATAAAATACTTTTGGCTAAAATAGTTTTAATACAAAGATTTTAGGGATATTATTTACAAAGGAGTTAAATATAATAGGAAGAGGTGATTTTCATAGGGATTTACTATATAAGTTAGAGTTAATATGATAAGGGACAATGTAAACTCAAAATACTTAAATATAACCAAGAAAGTGAAGTTTTTAGAAGCAAATTGCACTATAATCACTTCATCACTTAAACTTAGGATAAAAAGTAATTTTGAGGGATTATTATGGAAATTTGCATGATGGGAATGTTTATAATAATAAATAACTTCAAATACTTAGGTCTTTTTGATCATCAGGCCGAGGGTCCGGTCCCTCCAAAAGTCAAGGAAATGCCTTGAGCCCCTTTAATCTTCAAATACCTTAGCACTTTGGGGAAATTAGTAAAACTCTTAGGGAAAAAGAGATGTGGGAAGTTAATGATTTTGACTTTGTTTTCTGTGAATTTTCCAATGTATTTTCTGCTTCAGTACTTATGATGAAAGTAAAGGATTAAACACATTTAGCACCATCATTCATCACATAAAACTTTGCAACACCATCTACCTACCCTATCTACTTTACTCTACCATTTTTTCTCCTTTATTAGGGTGCACTTAGACTGGCAAACCCTTATCACACTTTTCTTTAAGCAATGATAAATTTATCTATTTCATCTCTTATTACATCTGGGTGGCTCATTAACTGCTGAGCACCTTAATGGTTCCTGGCCTATCTGCTTATCTGCCAAGATTAAAATTCAATAGTTCTATATTTGTTCTCTTATTCTACAACATGAGTTTGAAAATGAATTCAATAGTTTAAAACAGTATTAACTATTTTATGACCGTGGCATTAAATACAAGTTGCAATAATAATTTGTTTATTGCATCAGAGCAAAACTTAGTGGCATTTAGATTTGCACACTTTCCTTGGCCTTTCTTTTGATGGGGTTCATTTTCTTTCACTTTTTTGGCCAATTTTATTTTTTCACCATTTGATTTTTCTTTTAGGGTATAACCTCTTTACATTTTTTAAAATTTTTGATTTTTTAGTTTTTCAAGAATATGGAACACTTTTGCTCAAGAAATTTTTCGAACATATTCCATAGTTCAATCAAGACAATCATGAAAAAATGACACCTATTGGTATAGGAGTCTAATAGACTCAATTGACCTCCCCCAACCCAGCCCTTAGGTACTCTCCTTCCTCGCGGACCCTTGAGCTGCAATGAAGTTATACAATGAAAAAAATGTGCTCGCTGATAGAGGTGAAGACTCCTTGGCTCAAGAGTCCCCTCTCTAAAGTCCTCTACTTCACCAAACTCAACTATAGCTCGTAACCACTCACAACGACATAGTCTCCTCCATCCAAAAATAGGGTAAGCCAAAAAAAACCATTTTCCCATGGCTTTCCCATTCTTTTATTGAAGGCTTCATAGGTGACACTTGGCATTTCATGTATAATTAATTATTTTTATTAATCCAAAATTTGATTATTCACCCACCCATGTGTCACCTTCTCACCAAGACTCTCCAAAAATCATTTACTGAGATATTCATTTAAAATAATATTTTCCTCACCCCAACAAGATTTCCTATTTTTTCTCCTAGTTGTCTCTTGATCCCCCCTTTTCTACTCCTTAATTTGTGTTTATTACTGAAGTTAACTGATAAGTCTCAGATTTGGCCTCTTAACTACCTCCTAATTTAACTCAATTTGTCTCTTAGATGGATATTCTTATGTTGGCTGTTGGCTCTTGCCACATGGAGGTTATCTAAATTTCTCCAATTTTAATTTATTAATCTTATTTTAATTCACCACCATCTTCCCTTCATGAAGTTTTTAACTATTTTATGATTAATCTTTATACTTAACTCTATGTCCCTCGTTCCCCCCTTTGCCTAATTAAGTAACTTATGTATATTATCCACTTAATATTTTTCAACATGGAAATCGATAGAGTTCTCAGGGTAAAATATTTTATTTTTTCCTATTTTTCCCTTACCCTAAGTTTTATTCTTGATTTAATTTCCTTGGTTCTAACATCATATACCACTTGATATGAATTAGTAGGATTTTCATATCTGGATTATATAAAATTAGTTTTTTTTTTAATGATGTCGAGGGTGTCATGTTGGTCATGTCCTTCAAGAACTTCCCTTCGCAGTTCCAAGGTTGCATGCCTAACAATTTATTTGTGATGGCAAGGGTGCCAAGTCGGTCATGTCCTTCAAGAACTTCTCTTGAAGTTCCAAGGGTGCCATGCCACTTACCCTTTAAGCATCCAGTGGCTACAAGTGGAAAGTATAGGTGCAACAACAGATATCGCTATCATCTCGTATGTCGCCTGCTATAGTGAGACTAATGGTGTTGGGGATCAAGGAATCTGCCTTGATGTGCGCCCCCCAGAAAATCCTTGTGAGGCTGTTAGTGTCACTCACTCATACCGTCACTCGTTGATCAAAATTTCTCTTTTTCATTTGCATATTAGGAGTCCCATACCATAAATTTTCACCATTCCGCTAGGTCATGGATTCATTGATGGTAGTGATTTTTTTATCAGTTTTCCCTCATGTGAAACTTGCTGATTCTCCTCTCTAGGGTCTTTAGTTATGGGTTACTTCCACTTTGTGAGTCATGTCAGTTGGTCATAGAAAGGGTCTCATTAGGTTCTAGGATCTCATCATGGTCAAATTAATAAGTCAAGTGTCAATAAATATCAACAAGCTCATGAGGAAGTCAATAAACTCAAAATCACAGCACCTGGAAGATCAAAGAAATGTTTTATTCAGTTTGATGTAATTTTCACCTCAAAACCATGTTTTGAGGTGAAAACATGATACTTTGCCTTTATTATCATTCATTATGTAATTTTATGTCATCATATGTAATAAGTCACATTTCAGAAGCTGCTATCTCCTCTAAGTCATCACCTTGCCTTTTGGAGAAGTTTTACACAACATTTTTAGTTCAGAATCATGTTCTAAGTATGTTCAACAGAAATAGCTCGGAAAGAGCTTTCCAACGGTATACTACACTCTCAAAACTGACTTCTGGATTGAAATTTATGCCTAAGTGAACAAAAGTCCCCTATACCCTAACCCTTCCCCTTTTTCCCATCTTTCACTTAAACTTTATGTTATTAAATTTTAATATTTTCTCTTATAAACCCCTTTTTTCCCCATCCGATGAAAAATTGCATTATTAAAATCTTTAAAATATATATGCGATGTCTTAACCACTTCCCCTCCATATCCCTTTAAAAACTTTATAATAACGTTTTAAACTTTGTTATTATAAAATCCCGTTCCAAACCACTTCCCCTCCATACTCCTTTAAAACTTTATAATAAAAAAATTTATTATTAAGTCTTGTGTCGCAATCACAATATATAACCACTTCCCCCTCATGACCCTTTTAAACTTTATATCAAAGTGTAAAGTTTTATATTGTAAAGTCCCCCGCCGATCCTTTCATTTCCCCGATCGCATCGCAACATTCGAAATGTGCGCTCCGATTGGCCCTCCTCTTAACAAAAACTCCGATGTGATTGAAAGTCTCGATTGCCATGTCCCCCGATTGACTCCACCCGATGTTGCATTGGCAGTCGATCTGCCCATCTGATCGGACGACCCATACTTGATCGACGCTTTCAAATACCTCCTCCCGATTGACACCCTCCGATTACCCTCCGCCGTCGATTTCTTCATCCCATCGGACGGCTTGCAAGCCGTCGCGCTCATCGCAATCAGCGATTTCTCTTTGTGCCATATATTTCCCTCCGCCCTCCTCCGATTTCCGACACCGATGGACCTATGGGTCCCACCACTTAAATCTTCCACCCGTTCATTATAAAAAGGCCTTTCCCTTTGTATAAATCAATTTTTTTTTTTACTCGTTTATACAAAGAACTCTCCCTAATCGCATCGGAAAAGTTTCATTGTGTAACACGCCTGCCCCAAATCCCTGATTCCGATTGCGATGTATAATCCCCGGGTCCCACCTTAAGGTCCCTCCCCTCCTTTCAAAGAAAATTATCTTTTTCCTTTGTATTAGCGCTCAACTTATTTTCGATTAGTCCGAAGGGATCTCCCATTATTATTTTGGCATCGGAAATTTCTTAAGTATTCACCCCTTTCCCGCTCTGACCCTGTGCTATTACTCTATCGAGTCTTTCCAATCGCATCGAAGGCTTTTGGGTCTTGTTTCAAATATATTCAAACCCCCCGATCCCCGATTTAAATGACACCATCGCAACGTATCACTCCATTATTTATTGTATATCCTTTTCCCATCGATTGCGATTGCGATTGCGATTGCGATTGTGGATCCCACCTCCTTTCCCTTTGCTCCTTCCATCCAAAATGGGTTTTTCCCTTCACAAAGGCATAAATTCATTTTATTTTATTTCAACAGCATTTTATTAAAGTCAATTTTCTTCGAACGAAATAATGGAAACAATGAGAGACAGTCAAAAGCCGAGAACTAAATTTGTAACAGTCACATCTTCAGCTACGATTTAAAAGGGATCTACGCTACAAATTTCTTCTTCTCATTGGTTATCAACAAATTTCAAGTGTTCAAATGTAACACTGCATTTTCTTTTAGGCAGATTGTTGGTTCTCTTTTCTATTTTCATATTTCAGTTCTGAGTTGTTAAACAACTCCCTCTTTTGTGGATCTATGTTCCCACATTTCAGCCTATTTAATGTAATTATAAATCATTTGTAAAGCATTCTGTAACTCAGAAGTAGGGGAATAGTGTGGAAAAGAACGATCTGCGCTCCATTGTAATAGTTTCGGATAGGGAATTAATAAGAGATGCAGCTATGATTTGTGGGATCCATGTGGTATGAGTTTTAGCATTTGTTCTCTCTTTGTGTTCATATGTAAAATTGTTATGTGTTCCATTCATTCATAAACATTTCTGGTTGAATGCTTTCAAGATAGAAAGGTAGAATCCATTTTTATGCTCTGCCTTGGGGAATCATTCAATACTCTGTGTCTTTCTTCTGTTTGAAAAGGATCCATCTTCTATGCCCTTTTAAGCTCCTCACCGATCTTTCCATCCCATCCTTATTTAAATTTGATTGCTAAAATTTCCTGCCTACCTTGCCCCATGAAATACCCTATATCCTGATTTAATTCCCCAGTTTCAAACTGTCCCATTTGTCCCATACATCCCTAAAAATTCATTCATTTAAATATTTTTCCATCCTTATACCTAGCCTAAAATCAGTCCATTATTGTACTTTGTTGAATATCCTTTCACGGAGAGAGCCCTCTCCTGTCCTTGTAGGGCTAGCTACAAGGCTGAGCGTGGTTTAGATTTTACCCTGTTTTTTCCTTTTTCAGCCTGGGGTTCAGATCAGGTGATAACATTTCTGGCAACCATACTGGGGAGAAATAATGATCTGACTGTTTGTGAGCATATATTCTCAGCACTTGAAATGAATGTGTTATTCTGTTCTCAAAGAAAATCATATTCAGGCCGTGTGAAATAAAAAGTATTGAGAACTCTGTCCGAGGTTAAACTCGGGTTATATTAAACGCGACGAAACTTTTGAAATCTCTGTAGTTGAAATAAAAAAGCTTTATTCTTTAGCCGACGGAATAATATTAAGTGGGACCCAGCTAGTGAGTTAACACAAGGATTTAAAGCGCTAAACCATAGTGAAAGCTCGAGTTAAAGCACGGTTGATTTACCACTAGCGGGTTTTGGGAAACCATACTACCTATATCGCGCCACTTTTGGCCCAGAGCAAAACCACTTCAAAAAAACGTGATCCAGTAATATAAGGGCACGTCATCTCCCCAATAATGCCCATATCATGCAACTTTCATATGTTAAACCTCGGACTTTGAAAAAACGCGAAATTCACGAGGATCGTCCGATCTAGAGAGCCTTGGATCTGACGGCAATCGCGCGGTGAAGTGCACGAGCAATAGATCGAGGTATGATCCGGCAGATTTGCATTATTATATGTTTATTTTATTCGTAAAAAGGTGAAATATGGATGCGTGGGGCCCCTGCTGAATGAAATCTATGTCGCGTGGGTAGAATAAAAGGGTTTCATGATTTATGTTCGAAGGTTAGTGTTTTTAAAAAGAATTGCGCCACTATTATATCATTACGACCGAAATAAGGTTTGCTCAAGCATTTTTAAAGTGTTCCCCTGAATCACATTAAAAAGATTTTCTTGAGAGCTTTGAAATATTATTTCACAGCGAACATTGTTGAAGCATTTCGGAAGGGAAATATAACTACAGCCACTTGTTCCAAAGTCATAATATATTTATGGTATCAGAGCATAAAGGAATAATCACCCTAGTAATATCTTCCCTGGTAAAGAATGATAGAGTATCATATCTGAATGTTGATGGTGAAAAATAATCAGATGCATATGAAGGCTGAATTTTTCACCTGGCGACTCCAACTTAATGTAAAGACTCCACTGGAGGACCAACTCTTTCTGTAGGAAAATGGAAGGATCTTACACAAAGTTTAGGTATTCAAAGTGGAATGGTATTCAGGATCTAATCTGCTTTCTTGTAAATTAATTCTTTTCTTTTCCTGAAGTTGTCCTGAAAGTTTTTCAGAATTTGTTGCATGATAAAGGTGACCAAAATCTTGGTTCTGCCTATTCAAAAAGTATAAATACTGAGGTTTATTTTGATCTTGGCCTCCATCCTTTTTCCAAATCTTATGATGACCCTCTTTGAATTGATGAGCCTAAAGAGACCAATACTCATCCTCTAGCTCCTGTATATACTCCTAGACCTTCTATAATCCTGGATAGATATAAACCTCTCATCTTACCTCCTATACTTCATGCTTTCCCTGCAAATTATTACCTTTATTTGCCGAGGTTTGATGGTGAATGTGACAACATCAATGCTGAGCAACATGTGAAGAATGTTGAGACTTTCCTAGACCTTTTTGAAGTTGATGAAGAGGATGTCAGTATTAGGATTTTTGCTCTTTCTTTGCAAGGAAAAGTCAAGAGTTGGTTTAAAACCCTGCCTGATGTGAGCATCTCAGATTTCCAGCAGTTCGTCAAAGTCTCCCTCAACAGATCGGTTGTCAAAAAAAACCCTTTCCTGATTTTAGAAGAGTACGCCCAACTGAAAATACAGTTAGGGGAGACAGTACAATAGTTTTCTGCCAGGTTCAATCGAGTCTATTATTCGATACCTGCCGATATAAGACCTCCTCCTGGCTCAACTCTCTTACATTACCGGGTGCTTTCAATCCAGGAATGGAGTTTCAGCTGAGAGAAAGGAACTTAGCAACACTTGAAGAGATACAGAACAATGCAGTAGATGTAGAAGCTAATCTGTTGATCAGAAGAGCAAAGCTGAAGGAAGAAGAAAAGAAGAATGTTGCAGAGCACCTGACACCTTCAGAGGTAAAGCTTGACCTTTTGGTAAGCGCAGTGGAAAAAATAATGTGAAAAATCACTAAAAGGAATGAAAATGATGTTGAAGAACAAATGGATTATCCAAAACATTCTCTTTCTTATCCCAGTTTTCGTCGATCTAATAATGACTGTGTTATAGAACATCTCGGAGAAGAGAGATCCGTTGATATGACATGTATGCTTGATGATATGTTTTATGTTGATGATTTGCCAAATTTTGATCAATACGATGATGATGATTATGTTTTACAAACAAAAGCTAATCTTGCAGAGCAATCGACAGTTGGTTTATGGGAGAAAGTTCAGTTTTAACAGCTTGAAAACAATAATCATCCGATGCCTATCATCCAGGACAGTGATGAAGGAAGTCTGGAAAATATGGAAGTAAGTGGGGGATCTCTGCCTCTTTGTTTCGCTTCAATTCAGTTCATCAAAGATAAATTTCATGCAATTAGAAATCAATAATATCTCAGTTTTAATGTTGAGGTTGAGATAGATAGTGAAATTCCTGGGCAAGTCGTCATTGAGAAATCTTCTCCTAAAATGATTGATGAAATCATTCGCGATATAAAATCCTCCCTAGCTCTAGATTTGCAGCCAACAAATGCAATTGAAGGTTAGATTACAGATAAAGGCTTGGAAGATGAAACATATGATCTAATGATGCAAGATGATTCTGTACCCTTATGTTTTGAAGCATTTCAGTTCTTAAAGCAGATTTTTCATAATATCTCTAAAGAAAAAGATGAGCAGTCTGTAGAGTGTCATGCAGTCTCATTAAAATCAATAGATATGTCGTAGCAGTATTTTCAAGTTTTTTATGACCCTATAGCTCATGTGTTGGATGATGTTTGTTGTAAAAGTCCTTCTCCATTGGCTAACCATGTGTCAGAAAAGAGTGTTGACAGTAACTTTATTCGAAAGCCGACTTCATTGTTTTGTTCAACATGTGTTTCATTAATAAGCTCGTATCAAGGTTTGCAGTCATATGAGGAGACTAATGAAGTAGACTTTTGTTTTGTTTGGGATCATCAACAGAGATTGGTTATTCGCGAATTTCAGGATCCTTTTGTCAACTTGCTGAAATCATCAGAGAAAGACAGCACAGATGTTAGGAAAATTTTAAGATCAAGGTATGAAGATTACCTGGAGCAGAGCAGTGATGTATTAATGAAAATCAATAGCTATTTTTATGAAGACCCTTTCGTGACATTCTTGAGGTCATCCAGTCAACTCATGCTTTGCAAGTTTATCAAGGTTCAATTTGATTCCAAGTTTCCATGGGAGTTGCCTTTCAGTTCTTCTCTCTACTTTCTCATTAGAAAGCACTTGGGGAGAATTCAAATAGCAACCAGGATGCTTATATGGTTGCATTGGTTGTTCCATTTCACTTGATTAGGTAGTGAATAGAAAAATTTTAGTAGGTTTGATGAATAAGCTCAATTATGAGCATCTTTCCAGTTTTTCAATTTTGTTTTAGTCATGTCTTAAGTCAGTTTGGTTTTATTATGGTTTTCAGTCTTAGCCTTGAGTCAAAGTCAGTCTGCAGTATTTTTGACTCCATGCCCAATGGATAAGGCTACTTGGTCTACAGTGTTCTTGACACCTCCAAGGAGCTACCATCCCCATTGGAGCCAATTTTAGTGTCAGTCTAGTCATACTACCATCAGTGATCAAAATTTCTCTTTTGCATTTGCATATTAGGAGTCCCATACCATAAATTTTCAACATTCCGCTAGGTCATGGATTCATTGATGGTAGTGATTTTTTATCAGTGTTCCCTCATGTGAAACTTGCTGATTCTCCTCTCTAGGGTCTTTAGTTATGGGTTACTTCCACTTTGTGAGTCATGTCAGTTGGTCATAGGAAGGGTCTCATTAGGTTCTAGGATCTCATCATGGTCAAATTAATAAGTCAAGTGTCAATAAATATCAGCAAGCTCATGAGGAAGTCAATAAACTCAAAATCCCAGCACCTGGAAGATCAAATAAATGTTTTATTCAGTTTGATGTAATTTTCACCTCAAAACCATGTTTTGAGGTGAAAACATGATACTTTTCCTTTATTATGATTCATTATGTAATTTTATGTCATCATATGTAATAAATCACATTTCAAAAGCTACTATCTCCTCTAAGTCATCACCCTGCCTTTCAGAGAAGTTTTCCACAACATTTTAAGTTCAAAATCATGTTCTAAGTATGTTCAGCAGAAAGAGCCCGGAAAGAGATTTCCAACGGTATACTACACTCTCAAAACTAACTTCTGGATTGAAATTTATGCCTAAGTGAACAAAAGTCCCCTATACCCTAACCCTTCCTCCTTTTCCCATCTTTCCCTTAAAATTTATGTTATTAAAGTTTAATATTTTCTCTTATAAACCCATTTTTTCCCTATCCGATGGAAAATCGCATTATTAAAATATTTAAAATATATATGCAATGTCTTAACCACTTCCCCTCCATATCCCTTTAAAAAATTTATAATAACGTTTTAAACTTTGTTATTATAAAATCCCATTCCAAACCACTTCCCCTCCATACTCCTTTAAAACTTTATAATAAACATTTTTATTATTAAGTCCTGTGTCGCAATCACAATATATAATCACTTCCCCCTCATGACCCTTTTAAACTTTATATCAAAGTTTAAAGTTTTATATTGTAAATTCCCCCGCTGATCCTTTCATTTCCTTGATCGCATCGCAACATTCGAAATGTGCGCTCCGATTGGCCCTCCTCTTAACAAAAACTCCGATGCGATTGAAAGTATTGATTGCCATGTCCCCCGATTGACTTCGCTCGATGTTGTATTGGTCGTCAATCTGCCCATCCGATCGGATGACCCATACTTGATCGGCGCTTTCAAATACCTCCTCCCGATTGACGCCCTCTGATTACCCTCCGCCGTCGATTTCTTCATCCCATCGGATGCCCTGCAAGCTATCGCGCTCATCGGAATCAGCGATTTCTCTTTGTGCCATATATTTCCCTCCGCCCTCCTCCGATCTCCGATGCCGATGGACCTACGGGTCCCACCACTTAAATCTTCTGCTCGTTCATTATAAAAAGGCCTTTCCCTTTCTATAAATCAAATTTTTGTTTTATTCATTTATACAAAGAACTCTCCCCAATCACATCGGCAAAGTTTCATTGTGTAACACGCCTGCCCCAAATCCCCAATTCTGATTGCAATGTATAATACCCGAGTCCCACCTTAAGGTCCCTCCCCTCCTTTCAAAGAAAATTATCTTTTTCCTTTGTATTGCTGCTCAACTTATTTTCGATTAGTCTGAAGGTATCTCCCATTATTCTTTTGGCATCGGAAATTTCTTAAGTATTCCCCCTTTCCCGCTCCGACCCTGTGCTATTACTCTATCGGGCCTTTCCAATCGCATCAGAGGCTTTTGGGTCTTGTTTCAAATATATTCAAAACCCCCGATCCCCGATTGCGATGACACCATCGCAACGTATCACTCCATTTTTTATTATATCTCCTTTTCCCATCGATTCCGATTGCGATTGCAATTGTGGATCCCACCTCCTTTCCCTTTGATCCTTCCATCCAAAATGCGTTTTTCCCTTCACAAAGGCATAAATTCATTTTATTTTTTTTCAACAACATTTTATTAAAGTTAATTTTCTTCAAACGAAATAATGGAAACAGTGAGAGACAGTCAAAGGTCGAGAACTAAATTTGTAACAGTCACGTCTTTAGCTACGATTTAAAAGGGATCTACGCTACAAGTTTCTTCTTCTCATTGGTTATCAGCAAATTTCAAGTGGTCAAATGTAACGCTACTCTTTATTTTAGGCAGATTGTTGGTTCTCTTTTCTATCTTCAGATTTCAGTTCTGAGTTGTTAAACAACTCCCTCTTTTGTGGATCTATATTCCCATATTTCAGCTAATGTAATTGTAAATCATTTGTAAAGAAGTCTGTAACTCAGAAGTAGGGGAATAGTGTGGAAAAGAATGCTTTACGCTCCATTGTAACAGTTTTGGACAGGGAATTAATAAGAGATGCAACTCTGATTTGTGGGATCCATGTGGTATGATTTTTAGAATTTTTTCTCTCTTTGTGTTCATATGTACAATTTTTATGTGTTCCATTCATTCATAAACATTTATGGTTGAATTCTTTCAAGATAGAAAGGTAGAATCCATTTTTATGCTCTGCCTTGGGGAATCCTTCAATACTCTGTGTCTTTCTTCTGTTTGAAAAGGATCCATCTTTTATGCCATTTTCATCTCCTCACCGGTCTTTCCATCCCATCCATATTTAAATTTGATTGCTAAAATTTCCTGCCTACCTTGCCCCATGAAATACCCTATATCCTGATTTAATTCCCTAGTTTCAAACTGTCCCATTTGTCCCATACATCCCTGAAAAATCATTCATTTAAATATTTTTCCATCCTTATATCTAGCCTAAAATCAGTCCGTTATTGTACTTTGTTGAATATCCTTTCACGGAGAGAGCCCTCTCCTGTCCTTGTAGGGCTAGCTACAAGGCTAAGCGTGGTTTAGATGTTACCCTATTTTTCCCTTTTTCAACCCGGGGTTCAGATCAGGTGATAACATGAGCAACCTAGATTTGGGACCTCCCCCCACAACATCTTGATCTTCAAGGCAAAGGTGTTTTGACCTTTCCAGCCTAATTCACGACGAGAGTGCTAGCAAGTGAGATCATGGACACTATTCCACCCCTCCCATGTTTTTTTATCCAACTGTACAACCCCATCACCCATATGTGATTCATTTGGCCAAGAAACTAACATGTTCATGCAACCACTGACATATCATGAGAGTGTATATATATATATAGCAAGTTTCAAACTGGACTTAGAAATTCAAAGACAAAATATTAATTTCTATCAAACTAGATGTCGTCAACTCATCATATGCGAGTGCCTATGGTGGTTTCTTGTCATACTCAATAATCATTAGTAACAAAGTTTCTCAGTGTTAGTCATTATCATAATAGTAACATCAACATGACCTAGTCATTCACATCATTGGTCATTGTGAATCAGAACAAATGTAAGTAGCTAACATAGGGGACACGTCCATCATTGTTATCATAATCATAATATCAATGGGAAACAAACATATCCATCAAAGC
Organism: Pinus albicaulis; assembly: GCA_034641835.2. Lineage (NCBI taxonomy): Eukaryota > Viridiplantae > Streptophyta > Pinopsida > Pinales > Pinaceae > Pinus > Pinus albicaulis. The sequence continues at coordinate 888,571,427 of CM076584.1, read as the reverse complement.
CATCATCATAGTAACATCAATAGAAAACATACCTATCCATAAAATCTATCATCATCATTATATCAATAGAGAACATGCATTCCATTAATGCTACAATCATATCAATAGAGTACATACATAACCATTAATGCTATCATCATCATTGTATCAATAAAGAACATACATAACCATAAAATCCACTATAATAGAGTCATGTGTCTGGATCCTCAACCTGAGGTCCTCAAAGAATGAAGTGCGTCCTTATGGCTAAATAATGTTAAAATTCATATAACTGTCAGTAAACTAGAGTAGGGCACTACACCAATTAGGATTTCGAATTACCTAATGGGCCTACATTAGCTCCTAAAAATAAAATAATGTGAAAATTAACTATTTTTGGTGGAAAGCCCACAAAACTAGATCACAAATGAAATAATAAGCCTCTCAGGAGGTCAAATAATAATCTATGCATGTTGTAGGGCCCTTCAAGAGACCTGATGACGTTCATAAGTGCCATAATGATGAATAAAATCCTCAAAAGGGATAAGGGGGTGGAACCTTGTTCTCCAAACAATAAACTTGTGGTGCTCCCAGTGGGTGTGGGTGCACACCAATGACCTCATGGGTCTCCATATGAGTAGAATATGCATGTAAACCATATGCAAGGGCTCAGATGATGGAATTAATGTTGAAATGTCATCGTGCAAGTCCTGGAACACCTGCCAACTGTGTGGTGCAACTGTGGGACCAGTTGGGCATAGTGTAACAAATGCATCTTCTTAATCCAAGAGGTGGATCTCTATCAATCTTTGAACATCTCTAGGGATCCATGGAGTGTTGTCTACTACTTGTGGAGGCCCATTGCTCTCTACAAACACCCTATATGTGCCAATGTATCCCTCTGGAGGGTTAGGACCCTTTATAGGGAGACCAGACCCAAATGGACACCATTTGAAATCCTGTATTGGATCCAATGTGTCCCCCATCCTTCCATTACAATAATCCATTAAAGTAATTGAGTAAAATAGCTTACAAACCATGGAAAACAAGTGGGCACTTCATAATGGCGTTCCATTCCATAGTGTGCTTTGACATGTGCTAATGTTTCCAAGCTCCAAAGGGGGTTAGCCAAGTACCTTATTAGGTGGTTTCTACCTTTAGAGGGGATAGCATGTCTAAGATACATCCCTCAAATGGTGGTGGCGTGTGATAAAGAGGTGAAATGGAATAAATAATGAAAGGATAAATCCTGGGCCACATATCGAGGCATAAGGGTAGCTAGAAAAAAGGAATCCCACACATGGGTATATAATGTGTAGGAGGGAGTAATCATGGTACATGAGGTACTCAGGCCTTGATGTTTCCACCTGCTTTATATGCCTTTCATCTTTTATGATTTTTGTTTGATTAATTTCTCAGGGCTCAAGGGAAAGAGCATGATTTGTAAGATATAACAGTGATTACCCCCTTTTTGGTAGGGAAATTTATTTCCCTCGAGGGGTTGGAACAATCATGGGTTCCTGAATGATAAAGGAGGTTCATCTAGGGCCTATGGAACCAGGGTGATGGCCATGGGTATGGGGTAGATCTCATGTATTGGCTTTTTCCCACGTGCTAATTATGTTTTGTCCCGACCATCTTTTGCATTTTGTGGTACATTTTCTATTGAATGTGGCCATTTATGCTTTTACTTTTCTTCTAGCTACTTCAGCCTCCTAGGCATCGCTCCAAGCCTGGCCCAAGGTGTGGGCAAGGGAATTGAGAGGCCAACCTTATGTGGACCCATAAAGGAAATGTGGACCCAAGTGGGAGAAATGATGAATGGGGGTATAGTGAATGGAAGGGTAGTAGTATATGTGGATAAGAGAGCGGGACCATGCAACCAAAGTCAGGGTTTTCCATGTAGTACCAAACATAGTTACCGATCAAATAGGTAACTGAACTTGTACCTACTTTTTTGAGGTAGTAAAAAAAGCACCCGGTTTTGAAAGTGATGATGTAGAATCATCCTTTTTTTTAGCATAATTTTGGCACTTTAAATTTTCTTATGACCTTTTTTTTTTTTTGTCATGATTTTTATGTCGATTTTGAAAAATAGTGATGTAGAATCATCTTTGTTTTCTTTTTAGCATATTTTTTTAACTTTAATGTTCTTTTACTTTTTTTTAAATGTCATGATTTTCATGTTGATTTTTTATTTTTCAAGTATGAACATTTGTTTTAAAACGTTAGTGATTTTCATGTTAATTTTCAAAAGTGTTGATGTGACATCAATAATTTTTTTTGAGAGTGGTGATTTTCACTTTGTTAATAAAACATAAAAATAAAATAAAAAGACATGACAAAAACAAATCAAATATGATAAAAAAACCAATAAAAGTGTTAAAAAAAACAAAAATAACTTATAAAAATAAAAAATTTAAACAAAGAAATTTAAAAAATAAAAATAAAATAAAATAAAAATTTCAAAAGATAAATAAATAAAGGAAAATTTTCAAAAAAACACAAAATTTAAAGGAAAAAACAACCTCTTTTTTTTTTTTTTTTTTTTTTTAAATAAAAAGAAAAGAAAAGAACAAACATCAATAACATAATTTTAAAAAATGATAAAATTAAAAATAATCAAAATACTAAAATAAAAAATAATCAAAATTCAAAAAAAAAATTAAATAAAATTAAATTAAAAAAAAATGAAAAAAAATATATAGATATAACATTTTCAAATAATTAAAAAAAAACATAATTCATTTTTTTTTTTAATTAAAAACATTATAAAAAAAACATTACAAGATATTAAATTTAAAAAAAAAATACATTTAAAAATATAAATTAAATTAAAAAAACATAAATGAATATTTGAATTTAAAAAAAAAATATTAAAAACAAATCAAGTTAAAAAATTAAAATTATATTAAACATATATATATATATATATATAAGAAAAAAAAAGAAAAAAGAAAAATCCTAGACCACCACCGCCTTAGGGGCAGTGGGGCTCGGCTGGTGGGAGAGCTGCCATGGTGGCCCATAAGGCGGCGATTGTCTAGAAATTTTTGAATTTAATTTTTTTTGAATTTATTTATTTATTTATTATTATTATTATTTTAATTTAATATTTTTTAAATTTTTTATTTTAATTTTAAAATGTCATAGTCTAACTAGACTTCTTTTTTGCCCTGAAAATCATGGAAATTCCGGTAAGATTTTAAGAGAATCCAATAGTAATTTTTGTAAATCCAGGTTATAGCTATCAAACTTCAATATTTTGGGTGCCCTAGAGGTTTTTGATGGCATTGAATCCATTTCCACCATCAAAAACATGATTCAAACACTGCTACTGGAAAATTTCTTAACAAAAATTGCCCAGATTCCGACGATTTTTGGCCATCCAGACAATTCCTCCACCTTCGTAGACAACTCCATCTTACTTTTTTTTTTCAATAAAAAAAAGTGAATTTTGTTTTCTTTTTTCAATTTAAAATTGTTTTTTAATATATCTATATAATTTTTAAGAAATTTTTTTATTTTTTTATTTATTATTATTATTATTTTTTTCTTTTATAGTTAAGAAAATTAAATTTTTAAATTTTAATTATTTTAATTTTCTTTTTAGTTTTGAATATTTTTAGATTTTTACTTTAATTATTTTATTTTATAATTTTTTTAGTTATGCGATTTTTTTTTTTTTTTAATTTATTATTATTATTATTAATTTTTTTTTAACTTAAAATAAATTTGTTTTTTTGTTTTTTTTGTTTTGGATTAATTTTTTTTCTTTAGATTGTGTGTTTTTATTTATTTATTTTTTTTAAAATTTGTTTATTAACTTTTTTATTTTTACAAGTAATATTTTATCTTTATTACGATGACTAAAAATCGTTGGAATGTTATTTTCATAAAGGTGATATTTTATCTTTAATGTCATCCTTGGTTTTTTAAGGCTTTTAAGAGACATGATATTTTATCTTTAATGATGATGATGGTTACCGTCTGTTAAAGCCAATGCGGTCTATCATACCTTAGGAGAGGAGAAAGATTCTAAGTTTGATTTTTCAAAATATTGTTTCTATGGTCAAAGAGAAGGGAAATAAGTGCTCCAATATCATTATAGGTGGGTTGGCATAATAGGTCAAGAAAATTGGAATTGTGGTAGATGGTAGGGAATTGAGAGCGAACGTGAGTGACCATGCCTAAAAATCGTTGGAATTTTAAGACTTATGGTATTTTATCTTTAATGTCATGTTTATTGTTGAAATTTTAAGTTTTTTCAGAGTGGTGATATTTTATCTTTAATGTCATTAATAAAAATTGTTGACAATTTGCCCCGAAAAGAAAAAGTGTTATTCCAACATCAACAATTTTCGTTTTCAAGGTGTTTTTTGCACAAAAAAATGACGACGTTATTCCAGCATCAACGCTTTACACTTCAAGTTGTTTTTTGCACACACAAAATTGCCGACGTTATTCCAGCATCAACACTTTTCATTTTCAGGTTGTTTTTTTCACACACAAAATTGGTAACGTTATTCCAACATCAATAATTTTTGTTTTCAGGTTGTTTTTTGCAAAAAAAAATTGACTTTTACTTCCATTTTTAAAAAATGTTAAAAATTAACCTCGAAAAAAAAAGGTTATTCCATAATACAACTTTTGTTTTCGGGTTGTTTTTTCATGGTTTTTTTTTTTGTTAGAGTTCTCATTTTGAGGTAATAGTTCATGTTTGATCGGTAACTATGTTACCACCCTAAAACCAAATGGTCAGTAAAGGAGATCCCATGGGACTAAAATCCAAGGGTAACACCGCAAAAGAGGTCAAGAGGAAAGAAGCACAAACTAATCCTACTCTTTCCACCGAATCCCCCCATTAATCGATGCCCAGAAGTGTCCATGATAAGCAAACCCAATACTCAATTACCAAATGACAAGACATACCTTTAGGTTTAGGAGGCTTGCCTTCAAACATACGACCAATACATATGGGTGATGGAACACATGACTAGCTCAGGTGACAGATAAATGGCACAACAAGCTAGTTGAGGGTTGTAAGGGGTTGATGGCTATCGGTTGAGGTCCATCATGGAGAAAAACATCTCCTAAGGATATCACCCATAAAGTGGTGGGTAACATCTGGCTCCAACTGGGACGTGATCTCTCGAAGAGGTGGGCAAAGATACTCGTATGGGAGCTCATGAGAATTCTAGCAATCTCTTGGTCATCGTAGACCTATTATATGCACATATCAATGATAAAAAACACGGGGAATCATGTTTCTCACAGTGTCTTATGATCACCTATGCTTAATGTCAACCCATAAAATCAACAAATAAAAATATGCATTTTTTATCTAAATGTAGTTAATATATCATGAGGAATATCATATGAGAATAGTTCTAATGCATAAAATAATCATGTAATGCATCCTACTCTAAAATGCATAGCATACAATGTCAAGTACTAGGTATAATCATAGACCTAATGCAACTAACACGTCAACTGATCATACAATAATGCATGCTTCCATGATTATGTTTTCAATGAACCTGACAATACAAATTGGAATGATGATATGAGGGGTCATGAGGGCGGGAGGTGGGAAAACAAGGGACCCATATGCCATAGAAAGGAAAAATGGAAGAAGGAATAGACATCAGTCGAGAGGATTTAGTTTGATCCTCTAACCAGGAGATGGAGATGTGAAAGACCAAGTATATTAATATTTGATGAAGAACTATCTCAAGCCTATCATCCTTAAGGTAAGAAGGATTAAATGACTCAGACATATTTAGGATGATACTATTTTAGTCATTGGGAAAACAAGAAGTGAACATATCATTGCATTTGGGAAAAAGCCATGATTATGGTTTTTTCGCAGGGGAAACTAGCTCTTCATCAAAACTAGGGGAACAAAATTCGTCACAAACATCCATTTTCGGGACAACGATACAACTAGGGGAGGAATTCTCAAACATGAAGAAAAACCAAGTATCAGTGGCATGGCCAAAATAAGCTTCTTTCTCAGTTTATTTTTCATTATCGCCATCAGAATCATCCACAATTTTGGAAAGCTCTTCTTTGATTGAATCGTCTTGGAACATACAGAAGAGACCCTTCCAATTACTAGGAATGGCTTCATAGGGGCTAACATTGTTGTTCAGAAGGGGTGAAGTATCCTCCTCTTTCTTGAGCTCATTATTATGGATTTGAGAGACCATGGGGTATTCATTTTTATTGTCATACCCAATTCCCCAATCAATAGCCCAAAATTCGCTTGTAGATTCTTCATTTATTTGACTATCATGATCCTCCACGGAATGACCCCATTCTTCACTATATACTTGGTGTTGGTTAGGATTCCATTCATTCTCTTATTTCGATATAGAGGAATTTTCTTCCTTCGTCCGTTCTCAAAGAATGATATCCAAGGTATTTAATAAATTATTTTGATAGAATACCTCAAGAAGAAGGTCATTGGTAGGACTCTTTTTATATTCAAACTTCATGTTACGGAACCTTTCCAATTTCTCACAATAGTAGGATAAAATATCTTGGGAGTTATATGTAGCCATTAATTTCCTGCAAGACTTCTCATATTCCATCATCCATTCTTGCAACACTAGAGGGCTCTCAGGATCCATATCTTCATTATCATTATCCTTAAAGGACATGATATTCAATTCATGAGTCCCTTTTCTGGCACTATCCTCAAGATACGCATCAATCAATTGATCATGATGATTTGGAGAAGGATCAAGAAATTCTTCCTCAAGCACTAAACCATATTTAATAACTTCCTCTCTCAAAGGGCCACATCCAAGATTTGGCATATGTCTTCATGAGATTGAAAACCCAACCCTTCATGCAACAAGAAGTGTGTAGTCAACATTGGAATAGAATGAATGCATTTAGGTTTTCATGGCTCAAGCCAATCGGTATTGGGGGAAATGGATAAGCCAAAGAATTCCATTTGGTCACAATTTTGGGTTATATTTTTCTTTGAAAGTTACCTCATGAACCTTACCACGTGATTGGCTGTGGAATGTGGATCCTCATCAAACATTGGCATATTCTTCATGGATTTAGATGAAGGATATATCGGGATCCCTATAACATCTATGGCGGGAATATGTGTGGTCAAAATTTTACTGGGTACTTGATGACATGGGAGTCACCAGGGTGAATGAAATTGCCTTGACAAATGCTTGCTTCACCCTACAAGAATTGACCTTAGATATCAATGAAGAAATATGGCTTTGTTCTTCCAATGGAGTCGCCAAGAATTATATATCAATATTTTTGTATGGAGAAGAAGACACATGTCTCATCCCCGAAAATGGCACCAGAAATATTACCACTCAAACCAGCAAGGGACCTAAAAGGGGTTCCTAAGAGGGAAATTGTTAGGTTAAGTGCAACGATGGAGACTTGTCCCACTGTCACCATAGCTAAGGCTCCTTGCTCTTTACGGACTTTCATCGATGGGAAGAGACCTTATGATTTAGGAAGCCACTTACAAGGGATATGTCAACAAATATAAGGGAACTGACCCCTTACACCCTTTTCCTAAGATAGAGTGAAGGATAGAGATTTCATGTTATTTAACCAAGGGACTTGGTTTTATAGGGAGAGGGGATGAGGATTTGAAGGTCGAGGGAGAGGAATATATCTTTCAAGAAGTTTCCCTATCCCTAAAATCCATTTGAAACTTGGATTCTCGGGTAGTCCTTGATAAATAGTCGTTGGTGATGAATAATACCACACAAGGCCAAGTGGACCTGTCCTAGGTTAGGGGATGGATTTTGGAAACCAATGATGTTCTTAACCTTTCTGACGTGAGGGGAAAGGATCAAACAATAATTTTCACCCAAATATTTCAATTTGATCCTATTAGGTACTAGCCTTGGGAACCAAGGAAAAATTTGATCCTAGAGATAGGGCTTGGGATATATCAAGATTCCATCGTCAAATTTTCTTCAAATTCAAAGGAAAGCTAGGGGGGCCACCATCATAGTCATACCTCGGAGATCGAATTTTTCCTGTGGTCAGTTTCCTGGGAAATTTATGCCCTAGGTGACCTAATAAGTCTAAATCTAGGAAGAAAAGGGAAAAGGTCAAAAACAGGTTTGAAGTGATAACCCTTTGAGGGACCAGTGCCTTATTTCACTTGGGGATATGGATTCAAGGAGAATTATGAATACGGATTTTGTTTCTTGCTCAAGGAGGCTCTGAAATTCAACTTCATCCAATGTTAGAGGAAAGAGAAGAAAAGCAAATTTTAATCATTTATACTTCATACAAATGGTACAGTATTATCAAAATAACACGATCTCTAGGACATTCCATTCATCCAACGTGGCCCATACATAGAATAAGCTGAATAGACACATAATTCCACATTAAACACATGCAACAATTAGCCCTAATTATAGTGCAGTTTCAATGTATGCAGCAAAATAAAAGAAAGTGTTAAATTTTCAATTACAATGTTAGATATTATATCCAACTAGCATCACATTTGCAATATAAGAAGCTCCAAGATAGAAAGAACCCATTCCATACATAAAAATTCATCCATCATCCAAAAACTAGCCTCCAAGGAAAAATGTGAAGTTCTCTAATGAAAGAGAGATCCCAATCCATGTGATGATACAATTGATTCCATCTAACTCCTATTTATGTAGAATTAGGTGTTCTAATTACCTAATGGGCTTACATTAGCCCCTAAAAATAAATAATGTGAAAATTAACTAACTTTTGGTGACAAACCCACCAAACTAGCTCACAAATGAAATAATAGGCCTCTCAGGAGGCCAGATAATAATATATGCATGTCGTAGGGTCCTCCAAGAGGCTCAATGAGGTCCATAAGTGCCATAATTATGAATAAATCCTAAAAATTTATGGACAAGGGGGGGAGGCTTGTTCTCCAAACAATAAACTTGTGGTGCTCCCAGTGGGTGTGGGGGCACACTAATGACCTCATGGGTTTGTATATGAGTCGAAGATGCATGTAAACTATCTGCAAGGGCTCTAATGATGGAATGAATGTTTCCATGTCATCGTACAAGTCCTGGGACACCTGCCAAGTGTGTGGTGCACATGTGGGGCCAGTTGGGCATAGTGTACCAAACACATCTTCTTTGTCCAAGAGGTGGATCTCTAGAAATATCTGAACATCTATCAGGATCCAATACTGTTGGCTACTATTGCAGAGGCCCATGGCTTTGGTAACACACCCTACATGTTCCAATGTAGCCCTCTAGAGGGTTAGGACCCCGTATAGGGAGAACAAACCCAAATGGAAACCATATGCAATCATGAATTAGATCCAATGTGTCCCCTAGCCTTCCAGTACAACAAGCCATTAAATTAATTGGATAAAAGAGCTTACAACCCATGGAAAACAAGTGGACACTTCATAATGGCATGCCCTTCTATTGTGGGACTTGACATGTTCTAATGTTTTCAAGCTCCAAAGGGGGTTAGCCAAGTACCTTATTAGGTGGTTTCTACCTTTAGAGGGGATATTATGTCCAAGGTACATCCCTCAAATGGTGGTGCCTTATGATAAAGAGGTTAAATGGAATAAGGAATGATAGCGGAAATATTGGGCCACATATTGAGGCACAAGGGTAGCTAGAAAAAGGGAAGCCCACACTTGGGTATATAATGTGTGGGAGGGAGAAATCATGGTACATGAGGTGCCCTGACCTTAATGTTTTCACCCTTCTTTATATGTATTTTTTTGTTTTATTAATTGCTTGAGGCTCAAGGGAAAGAGCATGATGTGTAATATATAGCAATGATTACCCCCTTTTTGGTAGGGAATTTTATTGCCCTCCGTGGGTTGGGACAATCATGGGTTACTTAATGATAAAGGAGGCTCATCTAAGGCATATGGAACTAGGGTGATGGCCGTGGGTATGGCGTAGAGCTCATGTATTGGATTTTTCCCACATGCTAATTATATTTTTTCACAACCATATTTTTCATTTTTTGGTACATTGTTGTGTTGAATGTGGCAATTTGTGCTTTTACTTTTCTTTTAGTTGCTTCAACCTCCTAGGCATCATTCCAAGCCTGACCCAAGGTGGGAGAAATGGAATTGGGAGGCAAACCCTATGTGGACCAAGAGAGGAAATGTGGAACTAGGTGGGAGAAATAATGAATGGGAATATAGTCAATGGAAGGGGGGAAGTATATGTGGATAAGGTAATGAGGCCACACAACCAAAATTAGTGTTTCCCAAGTAGTACCATCCTAAAACCAAATGGTCGGTAAAGGAGATCCCACGGGACTAAAATCCAAGGTTAACACCCCAAACGAGGTCAAGGGGACATAAGCACAAAATCAACCCACTCTTTCTGTAGAATCCCCCCATTAATACATGCCCAAAATTTTCCATGATAATAAAACCCAATAATTAATTACCAAATGACAAGACATACCTTTAGGTTCAGGAGGCCCACCTTCAAACATACGATCAATACAGATGGGTGAGGGAACACATTGTTGGATCAGGTGGCAAATAAATGGCACAATGAGCTAGTTGAGGGATGCAAGGGGTTTCTCGCTATCAGCTGAGGTCCATAATGGAGAAAATTTTCTCCCAGGGATATCACCCACGAAGTGGTGGGTAACATCTGGCTCCAACTAGGACGTGATATCTCGAAGAGGTGGGTGAAGCTGCTCGAACGGGAGGTCATGAGAACTCTAGCAATCTCTTGGTCACCATAGCCCTATTATCTGTACATATCAACGATCAAAACCATGGGGCAACATGTTTTTCATGATGCCTTATGATCACCCATGCTCAATGTTACCCCATAAAATAAACAAATAAAAATATGCAATTTTTTATCTAAATGTAGTTAATCTATCACGAGGAATATTATATGAGATTAGTTTTAATGCAGAAAATCAACATGAAATGCATCTTAATATAACATGCATAGCATACAATTTCAAGTACAAGGTATAATCATATACCCAATGTGACAGACATGTCAACTGATCAATTAAATAACGCATGCTTCCATTATTATTTTTGCAATAAACCTGACAATAAAAATGGGAATGATATGAGGGGCTGCGAGGGCGAGAGGTGGGAAAACAAGAGACCCATATTCCATATAAAGGAAAACTAGAAGAATTGATAGACATCAGTCGAGAGGATTTAATTTGATCCTCCAACTAATACAGAAGTTTCCTCAGACACGTAATTTTATTAATAATGGGAAAAGAAATTACATAGGAATTGCAAGAGTTTACACACGTAAACTTCAACACACTTGTAATTAGGAAAATAACCCATTTATAAGCTACATTTCCTAACTTAATTTAGTTATGGACCACTTGATAAAACAACAAGTGTCCATTTACAATAAATAACCTTCTAACCAAGCTACTAACTTTATTCCTATTTTAGAGCCTAAGATACGACACTATTCTAGAGTCATATATTTTGTAACAATATTCTATTTCTAAGTGTCTCTAATATTAATTAAATATTCTAATTTAATTAATATTTTATCCTAGCTTAAAAAAATGATATTTGGATCATCTAAAATCCCCCCCTATGATCCAAAGATACATTAAAACATATCCCAATTTCATCCCTGAACTTAGTAAATTTATTCTGCCAAGAGGTTTGGTGAAGATATCGAAGATCTAATCTTCTAAATGACAATAAATCGGCTTGATGACATACTTTGCGATGAGTGATCTGATATGATGATACTTGGTGTCCACATGCTTTGTATTTGAATGAAAAACTGGGTTCTTGGCAAGCCTTATTGCTGACTGGTTGTTAATGAATAACAATGTAGCTTCTGTTGGAGGAATTCCCAAGTCCTGTAAAACTCTACACAACCGAAAAATCTCACATGCTACTTCCCATGTTGATATGTACTTTACTTCTGCTAAAGAAGTGGCCATTGTAGCTTTCTTCTTGCAACTCCAAGATACTACAGCTAACCCCATATTCATTAAATAACCTGAGGTTGATGCCCTATCATGAATACTGCCAGCAAATTCGACATCTGAAAATCCACTAAGTGCAAAGTTTTTAGTCTTTTTGTAAAGAAGACCAAAATATTTTGTTCCTTGGATATAAAAAAGAACTCTTTTGGCTGCATGCCAGTGGTTATCTCATGGTTCCTGCATAAAGCGGGAAATAATACTGACGGCATAAGAAGGATATGGTTGAGTAGTTGTCAGATAAATCAGGCTGCCAATCAACTGTTGATAAGTAGTGCTATCCACCATCCCCCCCCCCTTCAAATTTTGAAAGTTCCAAGTTTTGTCCCATGGAACAGGCTTGCAATCCTGCATTCCAAATTGTTGAAGAAATTCTGCTGCATACTTACTCTAAGAAATGAAGATATGATGTGGATGTTGGAATACTTCAACTCCAAGATAGTAGTGAAGTAGTCCCAAATCTGTCATCTTAAAACTTGCATGTAACTCCTTTTTCACCTGTGCAATGTGATCATCATTTTTGCCAGTGATAATCAAATCATCTACATACATAACCAGAATCACCAGATTTTTACCTTGTTGGCATACACACAAGGTATCATCATATTCACTTCGTGGAAAGCCAACATTCCGAAGGTATTCGTCCATTTTGGCATACCAAGCTCGGGGAGCTTTTTTTATTCAATGTAAAGCCTTTATCAGTTTGCAAATTTTATGTTCCTGTCCTTAAATTTCAAAACCTGGTGGTTGTGTCATATACACTTCTTCATGTAAATCTCCGTTGAGGAAAGCACTTTTTACATGCATCTGATGAACTTTCCATCCTTGCTGAGCTGCTAAGGCAAGTGTGAGTTGGATGGTGTTCCATTTAGCTATAGGAGCAAATGTTTCCTCATAATCAATCCCTTCCTACTGCGTAAAACCCTAAGCAACAAGTCTTGATCTGTACTTGTCGATCTCTCCATTTTTCTTGTACTTAATTCGGTAAACCCATTTACATCCGATGGGTTTAACATTTTGATGACAATCAACAAGTTTCCAAGTGTTGTTGTCGAGAAATGCCTGATATTCATCAACCATAGCCTGTTGCCATTCTTTACGTTTTACTTCCTCTCGAGAACTAGAAGGTTCAATAAAATCATTTTCTATCAAGGAAAAATTCCCTTCACTTGTTTGTGATCCCCTTGTTCCCGTTTTATTCTATTCATTAGGCCTTACATCTTTCAAAAGTTGAACTGCCCATTTTGGCAATTGATGTTCACTGGTTTGAGATTGTGAAAAAACACCATCATTATAAAGAGGGTTGATGTAAACATATGTTCGTTTATCAATCATGGATTTTGGGGGCAGAGAGTCACTGTCATAAGAACTGCTACTGCTAGGAGATTTGGATGAAATTCCAGAAGACCCAGATGGAGCTGGTGAAGAATATGGATTGGATGAATCATTTTCAAATGAAGGAAACTCAAGTTCATACCAATTTTGTGAATTTGGTTGAATTTGTATATTTCCTTTTCTTTTATCACCTTTTGTTTCTAACTTTTGAAGAAGACTTTCAATTTATTCAGCACTCTTCCTCTCATTTTCATCAAAAATCACATCCCTTCTCACAATAAATTTCCCATTGGACAAAATTCGGTACCCTTTCTTCTCATTAGAATACCCAATCATTGTGCATTTCAAGCTTCGTGAGTCAAGCTTAGTTCGTTTTTCCTTTGAAACTAAGGCATAGCATACTGATCCAAAAACTCTGAGATGTTTAACTCAAGGTTTGAAGCCAAACCATGCTTCATAAGGTGTGATTCCATCTAAATAAGAATTTGGAGATATGTTCCTTAAGTAGACAGCTATATGAATTTCCTCGGCCCAATATATAGGACTTAACTTTTTGAAAGTTAACATAGATCGCGCCATTCCTAACAAGGTACGGTTAATTCTTTCTACTACTCCACTTTGTTATGGAGTGTAGACATTGGTAAGTTGTCTTTTATACCATTATCCATGCAATACATTTTGAATTCATTTGATGTGAATTCTCCTCCATTGTCTGTTCTAAGAGTGTCAATCTCTTCCTTAACTTCATTTTCAATAAGGTGGCGAAAAGTTTTAAACTTTTCAAATGCTTCTGACTTTTGCTTCAAAAAATATACCCAAGTCATCTTGTTAAAATCATCAACAAAGAGTAAGAAATATTTGCTTCCTCCTAGCAAAGTTTGTAAGGGTCCACAAATATCACTGTGAACCAATTGCAAACGTCTATTTTCTCGCCATGAACTTGTGGGAAAAGTCTCTTAATGTTGTTTTCCATAAATGCAAGCTTCACATTTTGCATTTTCCCTTTTGAAGGTTGGAACTCCCTTAACCATTCCTTGTTTTATTAACTGAGAGAGACTTTCAAAGTTGAGATGGCCATATCTGACATGCCACAATCTGATTGGTGAAATGTCTGTACTTGTTGCTCCTGCAAAGTTAGAATTTCTTGGAATAAATGTCCCTTTAATCCTTAATAGTTTTCCAAATTCATAACCCATCATCATTGTTTTCATGTTATGTTTGACTGAGTTAATTTTAACTAAGCCATCTTCCATAATCACCATATGTCCTGCTTGTTGAATCATGACTAAATATAGAAAATTTTGCTTAAATGTTGGGAGATACCATACATTTGAAATCATTATTTCTCCAATGATAGGTAGAAAAAATTTAACTACACCTTTTCCATAAGGAGTATGTTTTGTTTTATCAGAAATATAGATTGAATTGAGATGGAATTGTTGCAAGTTCCAAAAAAATTGACGTCGAAAAGTCATGTGTTGAGTTGCTCCTGTATCCATAATCCATGCATATTCATATTCATTTCTACGAAAAGTTGAAACTTGAAAAATTGTTGATTCTGTGTTTGTGAAGGCATATTCTGAACCATCATGATCATCTTAATCATTTGAAAACTGTGCAGTGTTTTGATGAAACTTGGGAATTTTGTCAGTGGAAGTTCTACAACCTTTAGCATAATGTCCAACTTTGTTACATCTCCTGCAAACAGTTTGACTGAAATCTTTGCCTCTTCCTTGATACTGTCCTTTGCCTCTGCTTTGGCCTCTGTTTGGATTTTTTCCTTAGCCTGGACTCTGCCTCTTCCTTGATTATATCCTCTGCCTTGATTGTTCCCTCTGCCTTGAAAATTTCTCCTGCCTGAACTGTACCCTCTGTTGAAATTGTTTCCTCTACTTTGACTGCAACCACGACCTTGTACATTGTGTGCTGCTAGACTTTCATTGAAATTTCTTCTTCCTCGGTTTCTAGAACTATCAGTTGAATATTTACTTGTGCTAGCCTCTGTGAAGAAGACATCTTCCCCAATCTATTTCTTCTTCCCAAAATTTTGTCATGTTGGGCTAACATATCACTCAACTCATCAAACTTGATCTTCTCTAATTTTCCAGTGACTTGCAAGGTTTCCAAAAAATGTGTGTAAGATGATGGCAATCCATAAATTAAAATTGTTGTTTGGAAAATTTCATCAATAGCTTGAAAACCAACATTTATTATTTCTTGCTTGATGTTTTTAAGCCGTGAAATACATTCAAGAACACCACCACCTTCAGTTAATTTTTTTTCGAGCAATTTCAGTTGAAGATCAACCTTTTTTATTCAGGTTGTGTATCAAATAGGTATTTGAATGTAAGAAAAGCAGTCCATGCATTTGAGGTGTTTTCAATATGAATGCACATTTCGTTGTTAACTGAAGACTTTATAAGAGCTAGTGCCTTGGCATTTTTGACATCCCATTTTGCAAGTAAAGCTAAATTTGTTGGTTTATTAGGCTTAATGTCGCCATCGCATATTTCATGCCAAAATTAATTATATATGAGAGTGCTTTCAATTAGATGTTTCCATGTCTTATAATATTTCACCCCTTCTAGCTTATGAGAATCAAAGAACATATTAATTAACTTCGACATTGTAGTGGTGAAGTAGTGCACCAAAAGAATCAAGCACAAGAAAAAATAAGCAACCTATCACACAAAACACACAACACAAAAATAAAACGATCTATTAGGGCCTGGCCTTGACCCTCATATAGTTGTTGAAAAAGGAGAAAAATGGCTGAGCTTTGCACTTGTCTCTAGTCAATTTCTCTTTGAGTGTTTACAATGAAATCTTTTCAAAATTTGACCACTTGACAATGCCCTTACAAATTTCCTTTAAAAAAATCTACCCCCCTAAAAGTAAAAAATTACTTTGAGTCACAAATAATGAATCTCAAAATTACAAATAAAATCGCCTTATTACTCCAAAAATTACAAAATCCTTATTACTCAAAAAAAATTACCACTTCACCTCTCAGCTTATTTCTCCAAAAATTACTCCAAAATATTACAAATTTCATAAAATAATCACCAAAAAATATGAGTTGTAGTGCTCATATTATGAGCTGCTCAGAGGCATAAATTCCTCTACTTTGGTTGCTCTGTCCTCCAAACAAATCTACCAGATAAACAAGTTGTGAAACGTTGGTGGAAGAGGATAAGCTGTCGAAGAAACTGGCACTTCTGCAGTGCAACATGGCCACTGGACCTCTGGACCAACGTGTAAATTTTTTTATTATGTTAGTTTGTATAAACTCCAGAGCAATATACAAAAAAAAAAAAAAAAAAGATGCAAAATATAAAATTAATACAACAATAACTCTTCCGTCAAACGAAACTGTGAGCCCCTTCGAAAGGTCCTCCAACAACGTTTCTCAGCTTCAACGTTGTCCCTCCTTCTCTGGCACTGCGTGCTTGGAACTCCCTCTCTTCCTTCAGCCCAACACTTCACAACAACATATTGGCATGTTGTCACTCCCTCTCTACGTTCTCCTCCTGAAAACGTTTTCTTCATGGCATCGTTTAGCTCATGCCAAGCTATGTTCTAGGCCCTCATTAATGTTGTCCACAATTTCTTCTTCAAGCTGCGTGCCCCCAACCTGGGTGCCTCCAGCCTGCATTCCCCATCCTACGTGCCTATGAAACACTGAGCACCGAGCACTGATTCACAAACAATCTCCTCTAAAACACCGAGGCACCATGCACCGATTCACATATGATTCACTGATTTCTAAACAGCACCTGTGAGAGCATTTCATCAGATCGTCCCAATCGAGAAGTGTCCTTGTTCTGTCCACCAATTTGAGGATGTTGAATCCGGGGATGTGCCCAAAAATTCTACTTGGAAACTCCTGGGACTTGTTTTTTCTACAGGTAACACATGGATATGGGTTCTTAATAGTGAATTTGAAGCCTCTCGTTCATGCAAAGAAGGTAAAGAGCCTTTTGTTTTATTGAAAGTTCATGAGCAGCTCCATCAACTTATCTTCGTTATGGCAGTTACACATATTTTTTACAGATGCTTAACAATGGTTTTGGCAATCATAAAGATTTAAACATGGAGGGATTGCATGGCACAAGTGTTTCTACCTACAAACGATGATTAAGCTATGTTTCTATTAAATCAGGGAATGCAACGTGGAGAGCAACACCAAGAATTACACAACAATAAAGTCGATTACGAAAATCAGTTAATTTGATGAACAATTTAATGGAATTTTCCATAAGCTTGTAGAGCCAGAATCTCCTTCTCCTGTACGCTGCATTAGTGAAGCTCCTATACCACAATAATACAGAAGTGTCCTTAGACTCGTAATTTTATTAATAATTGGAAAATAAATTACATAGGAATTGCAGGAGTTTACGCACGAAAACTTCAACACACTTGTAATTAGGAAAATAACCTATTTATAAGATACATGTCCTAACTTAATTTTTTTATGAACCACTTGATAAAACAACAAGTTTACATTTACAATAAATAACCTTCTAACCAATCTACTAACTTTATTCCTATTTTAGAGCCTAAGATACGACACTATTCTAGAGTCGTATCTTTTGTAACAATATTATATTTCTAAGTGTCTCTAATATTAATTAAATATTCTAATTTAATTAATATTTTATCATAGCTTTAAACTATGATATTTGGATCATCTAACGACAACCAGGAGATGGAGATGTCAACAACCAAGTATATGAATCTTTGATGAAGAACTATCTCGGGCCTATCATCCTTAAGGGAAGAATAAGTAAATGACTCAAACATATTTAGGTTGATACTATTTTCATCATTGGGAAAACAAGAAGAGATTTCATCATTGTATTCAAGAAAAAGCCATGATTTTTGTTTGTTCGCAGGGGAAAATAGCTCTTCATCAAAACTAGGGGACCAAAATTTGTCACAAACATCCATTTTTCAGATAGGGACACAACTAGGGGAGGAATGCTAAAACATGAAGAAAAACCCTGTATCAATGGCATGGCTAAAATAAGCATCTTTTTTATTTTTATTTTTTATATTAGGTTCATCTATATCATCCACAATTTTGGAAGGCTCTTATTTGATTGAATCGTCTTGTAACATAAAGAAGAGACCCTTCCAATTACAAGGAATGGCTTCATAAGGGCCAACACTGTTGTTCAGAAGGGGAAAAGTATGTTCTTCTTTCCTGAGCTCATTCTTATGTATTTGAGAGACCACAGGGTCTTCATTTTTATAGTCATACCCAATTCCCCAGTCAACAGCCAAAAAATCACTTGTAGATTCTTCATTTATTTGACTATCATGATCCTCCTTAGAATGACCCCATTCTTCACTATATATTTGGTGTTGGTTAGGATGCCATTCATTCTCTTCTTTTGATATAGAGGAATTTTCTTCCTTCATATTTTCTCGAATAATGATATCCAACGTATTTACTAAATCATTTTGATATAATACTTTGAGAAGACGGTCTTTGGTAGGACTCTTTTTATATTCACACTTCATTTTATAAAGCCTTTCTGATTGCTCACAATAGTAGGAGAAAATATCTTGGGAGTTATATGTATCCATTAACTTCCTGCAAGAATTTTCATATTCCATCATCCATTCTTGCAACATCATAGGTCTCTCAGGATCCATATATTCATTAACATTATCCTTAGAGGACATGCTTTCCAATTCATGAGTCTCGTTTTCGACACTATCCTCAAGATACACATAAATAACTTGATCATGATGATTTGGAGAAGGATCAAGAAATATTTCCTCAAGGAAAAAACCATATTCAATAACTTTCTCCTCTCGAAGGACCACATCCAACATTTTGCAAATGTCTTCATGAGATTGAAAAACCGGCCCTTCATGCAAAAAGAAGTGCATAGTCAACATTGGAAGAGAAGGAATTCTTTCAGGTTTACATGACTCAAGCCAATTGGTATTGGGGGAAATGGATAGGAAATTTTTTTATGTTTGGTCACAAGGTTGAGTTGTATTTTTATTTTAAAAATACCTTATTAACCTTACCACGTAATTGGCTACGAAAGGTGGATCCCCATTGAACGTTGGCATATTCTTCATGGATTTCGATGAGGGATATCTTGAGATCCATGTCATATCTATGGTGAGAATATATGTGGTCAAAATGTTGATGGGTCCTTGATGAAATGGGAGTCACCATGGTAGATGAAATTTCCTTGACAAATGCTTGCTTCACCCTACAAGCATTAAACTTAGAGATCAATGAAGAACTAGGGCTTCATTCTTCCAATGGAGTTGCCAAGAATCATATATCAATATTATAGGTTTTAACATTGTACATAAATTATCTGAAAATTAACTCTTAAAACATAAAATAAACAATAGTGAGAGCATAAAACATAAAATGGATATACACAGATATTTTCCCCTGTATCCCAAAACTTGGAATACCAGCTTGATTTTTCATTATATTCCTTTCAATATTACAACACATATATATACATTTTGAAGCATTCATAAACCCCAATCCATTGACCATGTATTTGAACATAAATGTAGTTCCCTTGACTGGATCTACAAAATACCATGGGTAGAAAACCATCATGCCCAAAACCATGTGCAAACCTATGCACAAAACGAGAGGCAAGTCTGCCCACCTAATATAGGGTCCAAAAAAAAAATTTCTCGACATACTATGTAGGAGGGAGAAATCATGGTACATGAGGTGTCCCGACCTTGATGTTTCCACATCCTTGTTTATATGACTTTTGAATTTTATTATTTTTCTTTGATTAACTACTCAGGGCTCAAGGGTGAGAGCATGATGTGTAATATATAGCAGTGATTACCCCCCTTTTGGTAGGGAAATTTATTTCCCTCCAGGGGTTTGGACAATCATGGGTTCCTGAATGGTAAAGGTGGCTCATCTAGGGCCTATGGAACTAGGGTGATGGCCATGGGTATGGGGTAGAGCTCATGTATTTTCTTTTTCCCACGTGCTAATTATGTGTGGCATCATTCCAAGCCTGGCCCAAGGTGGGGGAAAGTGAATGGGGACGCCTACCCTATGTGGACCCGGGTGGGAGAAATGATGAATGGGGGTATAGTGAATGGAAGGGGAGTATTATATGTGGATAAGGGAGTGGGACCATGCAACCAAAGTCGGGGTTTCTAAGTAGTACCACCCTAAAACCAAATTGTCAGTAAAGGAGATCACACGAGACAAAAATCCAAGGGTAACACCCCAAATAGGTCAAGGGGGAAAAAGAAAAAATTAATCCCACTCTTTCTACCGAATCCCCCCATTAATCCATGTCCAGAAGTGTTCATGGTAAGAAAACTCAATACTCAATTACCAAATGACAACACATGCCTTTATGTTCGAGAGGGACACCTTCAAACATATGATCAATACAGATAGGTGAGGGACCACATGGGTGGCTTAGGTGGTAGATAAATGGCACACACGAGCTAGTTGAGGGTTACAAAGGATTGTTGGCTGTCATTTGAGGCCCATCATGGTGAAAACATTTCCTAGGTATATCACCCACAAAGTGGTGGGTAACATGGACGATTATTCGTTTTGGTGGCTTCTAGACCCATATTTTACAAAAAAATAAATTCTTTTATTGATACAAGAGCCCTTCAATGGACTTTACATTGTGACTTTGACCTTTAACTTGACACAAAAAATCCTAAATCACACAATAAGTGCTTGACCTACAATAGGAAAGAAACCTATTTCATAATAAAATAATTTTCCTTTTACAAATAAAAAAAATATTTTCTTTATTTTGACAAGTACAATGATTACATCAAGCCATGAAAATCATTACAATTATTAAGACCGATAGTAGTTACATCTTCAACACTTGGAAACCATAGCCAATTGGTTTGCGAAGTTTACATAATATGAAATGGAAATCAAGGACACAATTTTGATCAAAGGAAAATGGTTAGCTCAGATGATGGCCAAAGGAAATGAAGTGCCTTTTGGTTTGAAGTATGAATCATGTGCCATTGTTTTCACAATAAGAAATGAATTAGAAAATCATGATTGATACAAGGACATCATTTTATATCTCAAAAATATTACAGGTCCTAGACACCTTCTAGATCATAATAAGAGATCTTTAAGATTAAAGTCCTACAATTATTGTCTCATCAAGGCCTTGGATGGAGAAATCTAGATGGGTTGATTCTCAAACATGTCAACCCTAAAGAAGCAAATAATTTGATGAGCAAGTTTTATCAAGTTTTATTGGTGGACATCATGTATCAAATACCATCGCCCACAAGATTCTATGATGCAGATATTATTAGCCAAATTTCTTCACAAATTTGTAATAGGATGTTAACCTTGCCAACGTTTTAGAGGGAAACAAAAGTTAGCATATATTCCTCTTTGGTCAATTGTATTTGAAGTTCCCTTCCAATAGTGGGGCCTTGGTTTCATCTATTAATTTAAATAAAATTCCATTGAATGGCCGCAAATTACTTGACCAAATGGCTTGAATATATACCAAGAAAGAAGGTTGCTGATAAAGTTGTAATGGATTTCTTGGAAGACAAAATCACTATAAGATTCAAGGTTCCAACCAAGACCACTACAAACAATGCCAAAGAATTTAGTTCATAATATTTTTCAAACTTGTTTTTAAGATGGAATTGTCTTATCCCATTCCTCCAACTTTTATCCTCAAGGAAATGGCTTGATTGGGTCTAGCAACAAAAGTATGATGAATATCATTAAGAATACAAGCAATGCCAATAAGAAAAATCATATATTATGGGTTTATAAGATAAAGATTCCACTAAAAATAAACCAATTGACTTGGCCTACTGGATGGAAGTAACTTTTCCAATTCATCTAAAGATTCAAGTATGAAAGTTTATGTAGCAGTTCTCTTCTTATTCAAATGCCCTGCAAAATAGAATCAACTATCTAGTCAAGCTTGATGAGAGAAAAAAACATGCATATAATCATTTATGGAAAATCCAAGAAAGAACAAAGAATAAATTCAATACGAATCATCAACAAAAATTTCATAAAGGTTATTTTGTCCTCCTTTGGAACAACAAAGGTTAAAAATCAAGCAATCATGTCAATTTTGAAATTCTTCGGTTGGGTCCTTATCAAATTGAATAAATTGCAGGTAATAATTATTTCCACATTAGCCATTTCGATGGTGAATAACTACATTTTCCCATAATAGGTAAGTTCCAAAAATGGTATAACAAGGTATTATCTAATGCCTTAACATGCATCCTCATACTATAGTAAGTTTTCTATCGTTTTGTCTCATGTGTTTTCATTTCATTGTGTTCAACAAATTTTTCTTTCATTGTTCTTAAAATGGAAGCTTATATCTCTTTTCGTGTACAGATTTATTCCTCTTATTGGGAAAGGATGAGGCACTTTTTCCTGTATCCCTCCCTATTATTTAACATCCATCTTGTGATATTGTTAGGTATGCAGGGTTATGAATATTCTAGAATTCTCATGTACTCCCAAGAAGAGCATATGTCTCGCAGTTGGAGCCAATTGTTACACCCCAGATCTTATCCATTGTACATTGCATATTTTTGGCCAAGTTCAACACCATTATAAGCTAAAATTTGTGCAATTTTTTCCTTGTAAGATAATATGGGATGATATGTAAAAGTATTGGCTATTTGGTATCCTTGATCCCCCTAGGTCAACAATCATAGCTAGTCCTCCTAGTTCCTATGTTCATTTCCTTTGGTTCTATGGTATTTTTGCATTAAATATCACTCCATGGGTGGCAAATCCCTGCTTCATGATAATTTAATGTCTTAGGTAGGCTTTGTAGGTCTTTGAAATAGATCTATTAGACACGTGATTTACGATAGCTCTTAGTCACTCATGTTTATTGCCATGTAAAAGATGATTTTACTATGTAAGATTGGAGACAACCATGTTTTAACACATTTATATTTCTCCCCACATGGAAAATTTTATCATATGTACAAAAATATTTTGCCATGGCTTGTATTAGTTAACACTCTACATGGAAGTCTCACAATTCACAATGCATTTCACACTCCCCAAGGCATGTGTTACATTCTCCAAGGAAAGAAAAAGAGGCGTATTTCGCTCCCCTATGTAGTCCAATCCATCTCCAATTAAAAACATGAAAAAAACCCTCCTAAAAGTGAATCTTGAAGTTATTTTATACCCTTTAGAGAGCTCATCCTATCATCTATTGAAAGCATGCAGTTAAAAGAAGGTGTGGCAAGTCACTTTGGTGACTTCTGGGTGAAACAAGGATCAATCATGAGCTGGAAAGGACCATGGACCGTGTTAAATCCTTAAAGTGAATGATCCAAGTGGATATTGGTGGACACTTGCCCATTCCACCTAGATCTCCAGTCAATTTCGTTAGTTTCCTTTTTTATAGCAGCATTTACTATTTTTAGCAATTTTCGGGTCCTAAAATTTTGGAGAGGTTTTGACCCCCTAAACGGTGTTTTTTGAGGTCTGTCGTAGGCTTTTGGCTAAAGGCAGGGGACTATGGAAAATATTGCAGTACTTGGAGAAAAATTTTGTGCTTAAGTACCACATTTTTCAAGAGGAAATGGAGTTCCTCGACATCTCCTCACTTGGTGCAACATATCGATATACTGCCAAGATCAAGCAGAAATTTAAACAGAAAAAGTGAGACTTTGGATCTGCGAATCTGAAGAAAGGGAAAGGTGCCCCCAAACCGCAGAAAAAAGGACAAATCCAAGGCAAGGTGTCCCAGGACAACCAGTCGAAGACACAAGCAAATAAAATCACTATAAAGACAAATAAAGACACGATAAAGTGGTGTGAGTTCCATCAGAGCCCCACTCACAACACAATTGAGTGCCAGGTCAATCAGTCACTGGTGGCTGAGCTGAAGGCTTCCAAATCATATGCATGTCCCGAATTTGATTCAGAACCCAACAAGGGGAATGAAAATTGGAAGCTTATTATTGAAGCATAGCCTAGTGCCATTGTTGCCACCACCAAGATCCAGAAGGATGAGCCCGAAGATCCAAAGGAGGGGGAGCACCTCTTCCATTTCTAGATGTGGGTGAAGGGTTCTCCTTTTCAGTTCATTATCAACAGCAGGAGCCAAAAGAACCTCATTTCAGCAGAGTTCGTGAAGCGGCTAGGCCTACTGACCACATCACACCCACAGTCATACACCATCAGGTGGCTTCACCAAGGACAAGATCTCTGTGTCATCCAACAGTGTCACCTTCCCTACAACATCAATCCCTTCACAGATGAGGTATTGTGTGGTATTTCTCCTCTTGAACTTTGTGATGTATTATTATTCCAACCATACTTGTGTAAGATACATGTTTTGTATGAGTCTAGGCCTCAGACTGTTATTATTACTTTGGAAAATAAGTTGTACAGGATACCAGAGATAGCACCACCTACCTCCATCTCTTTGATCACTATGAATAAGTGCATTAATGTCATTTCCCAAACTCGGAAATTTATTTTCCTTATGATTTTCCCTCAGGATCAAAATAATATTGTGGCCACGACCCCCAGACAGTGCCCCTCCCCCCCCGAGCGGCAACAGTAGATGGACAAAGTCATGGAGGAGTACACGGACATCTTCACCTCACCCACAAGGGTACCTCTACACTGTCATGTCAAGCACTCCATCGATATAACCCTCGATGTGAAACTACCCAATGGACCAATCTGTCAACGCTTTGTTCTGGAGAATGATGAAATCAAGAGGAAGATTCAGGAGCTGTTGTAGAAAGGGAAAATTAGGCCAATTTCATCACCTTATGGGAGCCCGATCGTGTTGGTACATAAGAAGGGACACACCTGATTATTTGTATTGACTATCAGGCACTGAAAAATATCATTGTCCGAAATAGGTATCAATGCCATAGATCGATGACCCTTTGGACCAGATCAAGGGGGAAAAATATTTCAACAATATTGACTTGAATTTCGTCTATCACCAGTTACCAATCAAACCCTCTGATGTATGGAAGACTGCCTTAAAATCCAAGGAGGGCCTTTTCGAAGGGCTAGTCATGCCTTTCGGGTTGACAAATGCCCATGCAACTTTTATGAGGTTAATGAACGATATCTTGCAACCATTGACCAACTCATTCATGGTGGTAGATTTGGATGGCATCCTGATATTCATCCATCATTATTATTAAGAGCACCTCCACCACATATGATAGGTCCTAAAACCCTGCAATAACACAACTTGTGAGCCAATTTGGAGAAATGCACTTTTTCTATGACCTAGTTTCAATATCTGGAGTACATCATTGATGAGTGAGGTGTGCATGTGGACCCAAAAAAGATATAATTCATTCGGTATTGGCAAACCCCAACCACTCCAACAGAGCTCTGAAATTTTTAGGTTTTGAAAACTTCTACCGCAAACTTGTGTTGGGATTCTCTCATATCACTTGGCCTTTGAGTCAAGTCACCAAGGGAGGAGCGAAAGAAAATTTCTTTTGGTTTGAATCCCAACAGAAGGAATTTTTTAATTTGCACCATCGCCTCTGCTCTGCACCGATGCTCACATTACCAGACCTGAAACAACCATCTGAGATTGAGACATATTTCGTTGACTATGCGATTGGTGCAATTCTTACTCAGCAGGGGCATCCAATGGCATATCACAGTGAGACACTTTCAAACACAGTCTGAAAGTATCCCACCTATGAAAAGGAGATGTACTCCATTTTGCAGGCTTGCCGACAATGGAAGCATTACATTATGGGGAAAGAAACGGTCATCCACACAGACCACTAACCCCTGCAATTCATACAGACACAAGGGAATTTGTAGAACGATTGGCATCAGAAATGGTCTACATACCTGCAATAGTTCTATTTTAAAATAAGTAAAAGAAGGGCATCACCAACAATGTTGCATACTGGCTCAGTCGATCGTCGTTCAAGGCGCTGACCACTGTGCTCGACTCTTCTGGGCATGAGACTTTGTGGTGGGAAACTCTTTATAAGAGTGATCTAGAATTTAGCAACACATACCAGACGCTCCTGGAAGGAAAGCAAGTTCCAAATTATCACCTCTGGAATACATTATTATGCCACCTAGGAAACCTCTATGTTCCTTCAAGTGAGCGTGAAAATATGATTTGTGAGGCGCACTACAATTGGGTCACTAGACATTTATGGGTAGAGAAAATAGTGGCAGTAATGAAAAATTATTTTTATTGGTCGAACCTTCGATAAGATGTTGGTAAGTACATCAGATCCTACACTACTTGTGACATTTCCAAACTGACCATCAAGAAGCAAGGCCTATATACTCCTTTTCCTACTCCTATTCGACCTTGGGAATCCATTTCCATGGATTACTTGTTGGGATTTCCTCCCACTAAGCATGGCAACGACTGTGTTTTCTTGGTTGTCGACAGATTCTCTAAGATGGCCATTCTAGCAGCCTACAAGAAGAGTATCACAACATAAGTCATTGCTAATCTCTTCTTTGAAAGAGTGTGAGTACACTTTGGGATCCCACATTCCATTATCTCATATCAAGACTGCAGGTTCCTAAGTGCATTTTTTTCAAGTCTCTGGTTGATGCTAGATACCAAGCTCACTAAGTCCACAGCTTTCCACCCCCAAACTATTGGTCAAACAAAGGTCATCAACAGGATGATCATGCACATGTTGTGCATGTACAACTCAGAGCATCAAAGAACATGGGATGCAAGTCTCTCTTATTTCCATCATAGCTACAATATATCTCTCCATATCTCAACTGGCCACAACCCCTTTTAGGTGGGGTTGGCATTCCAGCCACTATTTCCCATTGATGTGGCCATACCATTTGTAGCTACTCAAGCAGATTCATTTCATGTTCAATTTGAAGCTAACAAGGCTAAAAACTTCATTGATCGCATTTAGCACATCCTCCAGTAGGTCCATGACATATTGGACATAGCTAATGCTAAGTACAAGCAACGACATGATCAACATCGAGTTCCACACAAGTTCCAAGTGGGCAACAAAATTTGGCTACATTTGCAGAAGGAGCGCCTCACTGGGCCCCACCGCAAGCTTTTCCCACTCTAATCTGGGTCATAAACCATCACTAAGGTTGTAGGGGATAATTCCATCGAGCTCAGGATTCCATTTTTCCTTGGCCTGCACCCAATGTTCAATGTGGACCGCCTTCGGCCATACTTTCCACCGTTACTGGACACATCCGACATTACAAAACTAATCACACCAACAGAGTTAAACACATATTTCATGGAATAGGCCAAAACTAATTGTATCATGGAAATACATATCACAAACACTTTCCAATATAGGATCCATCTATATCGAGTTGTCAAGGCAAGCCAACTCCTTCACCAGGGAAGGTGGTTCACCAGGGACCAGGTTCAACAGAAATTTCCTCACCTTAGTGAGGCTCTGCATGCAATGGGGATCATTACTTCCAAAGGAGGTAGGACTGATCCAGGTGGATATTGGTGGCCACCCACCTATTCCACCTAGACCTCCAGTTAGTTTCATCAGTTTTTTTTTTTTTTATAGCAGCATTTATTATTTTTAGAATTTTTTTCGGGTCTTGAACTTCCAAATCAGTTTTGACCGCCGAAAAGGTGTTTTTTTCATCTGCAGCAGGCCCATAAATATAGGTAGGATCTTGCAAAAAATCATGTAGTACTCGAAGAGATGTTTCCAACGAGGTATCATACACACTAAATAGAGTTAATATGACCAAGTTAAGACACCCAGAAGTTGGCTACCCAACTAATCCAAATGGGGCCCACAAACTCTTGGTGTTCCATCTGTGGGGTTAGGTTTTTGGATGTTTAGGGTTTTTAATTATTGTTCAATGATAAAATGGACCTTGAGCCTCATTTTAAGATAGTTCATAGGAATTTACCTTCCGGTTAGTGGGGACTGTTTTGACTCCAAGCATTAGCTATCACCCCCAAACCGATGGGCAGACTGAGATAGTGAACAAGTGGCTAGAAGGCTACTTAAGGAACTATGTAGCAGGGCAGCAGAGAGCTTGGATGCGTTGGTTCCACTTGGGAGAGTATTGTTACAACACTAATCACCATATTTTTATTGGCATGACTCCATTCTGGGCCTCATATGGGTATGAGGCACTCTCATTTGTTGATGTTATGTTTGGAGCAAGTAAGGCTCCAAGGGAAAAGGAATGGATTCAGGAGGACCAGGAAATACTTAGGGCACTCAAGGACAACATTGCTACTGCCCAGAACTAACAGAAGATGTATGCAGACCGTGGTCGGATAGGGAGACAGTTTGAGGTGGGGGATCTTGTCTATCTATGTCTTCAACCTTACAAATAGTCCACACTCAAGGAGAAGGGAGCTGAAAAGCTCAAACCACGTTTCTATGGGCCATACAGGGTGATCAAGTGTGTCGGTAAGGTAGCATATGAGCTGTAGCTTCCCAAGGGAAGCAAGATCCATAATATATTCCATGTCTCTTGCCTAAAGAAGGCCATTGGAAGGAATATAGTTGCTAACATGGATCTCCCCCCTATTGATGATGAGGGCCAACTAATTTTGCAGCCAGAAGCAATCTTAGACACAAGGGAGAGACAGCTAAGGAACAGAGTCATCAAGGAATATATGATTCAATGGAGGAATCTACCAGATGAGTATGCCACTTGGGATGGAGAGAAGATCTTGCATCATCCTTCTTTACTGTTGCTTGTGGGCAAGAAACTTTGAGAGAGGAGGATTGTAATATTCCCAATTAGCCACTGCTAGTTAGAATATTATACTTGCTCCATTTTTGCAGCAGAAGAGTAGAAAGTCAATAAAAAAAAATCCCAGTGTGAAAAGGGATCAGGTTAGGAGGAAAAATAAATCCACCTTGGTGTGAAAGAGGACAATGCCGGTGAATTAGATCCATTTGACCAAGTCAACAGTGCTGCTACAAGAGGGAAACCAACTAGGGTAGCTCAGTTTTGAAAGGGGAATCTTCTCAAGGAAGTCACCTCATCAATGAGTGGGGTCCGGGGTGAGGAAGCTCACCAAGGATAAGAAGGAGGAGATAGCAGCAAGGAAGGCATTCATTAATCATCTTTGTTTGGTCTTTTGACTAATTGAAAGCTCCAGCTGTTTAGTTATAGTTGTAGCACTATTTAGTGCAAAAGAATTCTCATGCGGCAATTCCATCTTCACCTTTGGTCTAGCTAATTGTGAGATCAAAAGGGAAGGTCCTGAGCTTATTTTTCATCATCTAACTGAGGATATCCATTCTACATCATATATAGAAAATTCACTTCCAGTAACTGCGTCTTTTTTGCAGGAGCAGTAGCTGCTAGGTTAAACCCTCCTATTTTGTGTGTGTTTTGGAGAAGGAGGTGTCTATTTCACTACAGAAGGTCTATTGAAGAAGGCCTTGGGCCAATTTATATATTATTCATCTATTTCAGATCATATTCAGTATTTTCTAATATAGAGTTGTAGTGTACTGCGTTATTTTCTGCAGTGTTGCATTTAATATTGCTATTTTGTTGGAAACCCTTGCCGGGATGTTCTGATGTGCTTGTAAAAGAGGTCAAACCTCTCATTATGATTCTATGATTAATGAAAGCTCCAAATCTGTATTAAATCATATTTTTCAGTAGATTCCCTAATAAAAATTACGTTGTTGGAGTCTCCGGCATTTCTATTTTGTGAAGTTGTGGGATTGGGGTGATTTTGGGCATATATGAGATGGGGAGATCTGTTTAGTGTAGCGGCCTTGGGCCAATTTCTATATTATTCATCTATTTCAGATCATATTCAATATTTTCTAATACGGAGTTGTAGTGTACTGCGTTATTTTCTGTAGTGCTGAATTTAATATTGCTATTTTGTCGGAAACCCTTGCCGGGATGTTCTGATGTGCTTGTAAAAGAGGTCAAACCTCTCATTCTGATTCTATGATTAATGAAAGCTCCAGATCTGTATTAAATCATATTTTTCAGTAGATTCCCGAATAAAAATTACGTTGTTGGAGTCTCCGGCATTTCTATTTTGTGAAGTTGTGGGATTGGGGTGATTTTGGGCATATATGAGATGGGGAGATCTATTTAGTGTAGCTAGAATGATTTGTTTCTGATGCAATTTCATTTTTAAGCTACATACAACATATATAAGAGGATCCAAGTCCTGTTGTGCATTTTTATTGCATGGTTTTCCTTATACAGTGTCCTCATTGAAGATATTGTAGAAATTCCTAGAAAGGAATATTACACAGTGCATTGTTCATGATATTGTTATTTCTACATAATTTCATATTATATAATGATGTTATAATGTTTTGGGGTGAATTAAATAAGAAAAAATGATGAAATGAAATTATCTAAAGAAAAGAACAATATGTTAGCACAGTTCTTTGCTAAGTCATGAGTCCATTTTAATTTTTTGTTTTTAGGATTAGACTTTGTGAATTTCAAAAAAAATGGTCACTACCGAAATTTCCAGTAGTGCCTATTTTAGCCCTTTTGGGACAGTCTATTATATTCATGTTTTTTTTTTTTTTTTTTTTTTTTTTTTTTTTTTTTTTTTTTCCGATGCTATCGGAAAATCCAGTAATTTCCCATGTCTTTAAAAATAAAAATAAAAACCGCATCCGCTTTGTGTCAAGCCATGTGTTTGTGTTTTAAATATGTTTTAAATCATTTTATTATGATTTAAACCATGTGATAGGATAGGTTTGTGTTCAATCACATTAAGTTAATTCGTGGTATACATGTAGTGTCTAAGTGTCAATCCACAATAACCAAAGCCATTCATTGATCATGTCCTGTCTGTCAGCCAAGTTGGTATGGTTTCATGTCAAGGTACATGATTTTCAAATGGAAATATCATGGATCCGCAGGTTTAATGCAGTGAACATTTGGATTATTACACATATACGCTGCTAGAAATTTAGGCCAATAAACCAGCATGCAGTGGAGGTGACTAACAGTCACATATCTGCTTATTTCAAGCCACTTGTAGCATGCTATCTGAAGTTACGCAGCCAACTGAAGACCATGATGGTTGTCACATGGTGTAAACAATGGTCAAGGATATTTTCAATAATGATAATCCATTGCATGGGATGGTGAACCATCGTTGTTATTTTAAATCACCAAAAAATAAGGAGAAGTATCAGTTGTGAGCCTAGTTGTTGGAGAATGAGTTTTCTAGAGTTGCAGTTTGAGGAGTAGTCTTAGATTTCAGATAGGATTTCAGAGGAAGAAACAAGAAATACCTATTAGGTGAGCTCTTTTAGCTTTGCCACTTATCACATTTCAGAGACATATTTATTAATTTCTGAAGATGACTAAAAGAGGAGGAAAGATAAAACGAATTGAATCACAAGGTGTTGACCTAGTGGATGCAAATTCGAAGATGAGAAGGTTGTTTGTTCAAGTAGGGTGGTATTATTTGTGCACCAGACTAGGAAGCTCTCACTTAGGAGTAGCTTAATAGTTCACAAAATCATTCAATGGACAGGAAGCCACATTATATGGTCTTACATTGCAGGTTTCAACAGATTCAATTGTTGCGGCATGCCTGCAAAAAGAACCAAGAGAAAGGCTAAGAAGGAGAATATCCATAAAGCCAAGAGTATAAAAGATAATATTTCTTCAGTCAAGGTTGAGATAAAGTTGGAGAAAGGAGAGATCTCATCAGTTAATAAACCCAAGTCTATGAAAATGGTGCCCCTCATTCCTCCTTTTCCTAATGTCTACACCAGAGCTCGAAGAGGAAGGTCTACAACTAAAGAGAAATATAAAGCGCGGATGCTACCAGAAATTCCAAAAGAAGATATTCAGAAGAAAATGAAGAAAGAGTATCAGCCCACAAAGTTTGATGAAGAACTCATCAAAGATTCAGGGTATGAGATCAGTAGCAATAAGAAGAAAGAGGAAGCCAAAACTGTTGTTGGTACCAGAAAAATACACATCGAGACATCAAAAAGTTTAGGCTTAAGTCCAAGGCTCTGCACAATCCAATTTTATTGATAGATTTCATTGATATAGAAGGAAAACCTGAAGGGTTAAAGACAAAATAATCCAAGAAGAAAGATAAAAATAAAACCCCTTCAGGGCAGCACACAGAATCCTCAAAAATAATAAAGATCCAAAAGAGTTCAAAGGAGGATAAGACCATTGTCAAAGAATAAGCTACAAGAACCACAAGATCAATATCATTTGTTGACAGCAAGACAGAATTGGATAAGCTTGTTGAAGTTGCGGCCCACATAGAACGAAGGTAAAAAGGTTTTTCTGATAAAACACCTTTTTTCTTATCAAGTGCAATTTTGAAAAACAACTCAGATGTCAAAGAATGTAAGTCTTCACATGTTTTTCAGTGTTTTCTGTGCATTTTTAAAAAATAAATAGATTGCTACCGGAAATTCAGGTAGTGTTACAGTTTTTTCATAGTTACAGGTTTTTGCCGGAATTTCTGGTAGCGCCAGTTTTAACTAATTTTTGACATCTGTCAGCAAAATTTCCAAGCCAATTCAGGAAGGATAAGGAATCGTAACCAAATGGATATAACAAGTGATGGTGATAGGTGATTATGAGGTTTTTGGAGGTCATTTTAAATGAAGATACATGGTTATTTAAGAACCAAAGACATAAGGAGACAAATCAGCAAAAAAATGGCAGCATGTCAGCACACTCAACAATTCAGCCCAGATTTCTTCTCTTCTTTCATCTACATTTTTCCTTTCAGTTAGATTTCGATGGGATATGGTTTTAATGTCTTATGACACCTATGTAATGTTAGGAGCAGCATTTCCTTATTTTTAGAAGAGATGGAGGTGGTACCTCTCTTTCTATATATACCAATTGTGAATACCATTTCCAAGTTGCATGTTGGTCTACCTGAAGACTTAATATAATATAGAAAACCCTTTTTTCACTTCATGTTGGAGGATTTTGTGACTCAAGAACTATATAATGTATAGTGTGTTTTCTCTCTTTGTTTATTTCTTCTAATTTATGATTTGCGACATCTAGTAAGGTGTGAGTAAGAAATTTTTAAAGGATTTAATAGTACATTATCTGTTTTCCAACTTTCTGCAAATCATATATGCATTGTAGAACATGTTAGTGAAGGTTTCATATAGGATTTATGAAATAATTTATGAATCCAATCTACTTTTTGAATGTTGTTTACTTCGCATAAACAAATTTTCTGTAAAGAACCACCAATATAGTTGTGTGAATGATTTAGGATATGAATATTTCCGAGAATAAGTACCAGCTATCCATCTCCTTTCATTTTTTACACTCTGCTCCCTATACTACCAATTTACCCATACAATTTATACTTACCACAGCTTTCCAAATGCATGAAAGTCATAAAGAATATAAAAAATCATTTCAAAATCTTTGAGGATCCATCCCACCACTAAAAAACCCTTTAAAACTTGAAATGAACTATGATGTCTAAGGCTTACTTCTTTTGCATTCAAGGAGTTCCTCCTTGTGCTAAAATCTTTGCCATCATTGTCAGGGAGCTGAATTGAAGTTTATCCTTGGGTGAATGACAAAGTTATAAGTCTGGTTCTAAGGTGTATATTTCAAGTTGTCTTGCTAGACTTATTTACACCAGGTGACTCCATTATTAAAGTTCTAGCTCCTAGAAGGACTAGAACCAAGGCTAACCCATATTCCCCTTTGAAAATCCCAGTCCCTGACCCTAAAAAGTAATCAAGAAAAAGAGTAAATAAAATTTTGCTGCCTTTGCTACTGTTTTCTCAAAGGTTGTCCCTATAGAAGTCTTGCAAACTTTATCCCTTGATTTTGCAGAAAATCCTGTACCTCCCTTATTTTCCAACCAAAAAATAGTATCTACATCACAAATTGGTGCTTCATCATATGTTGTTCACAATCCACCAATTGTTTTTCCACAAATCCCAACAACTCACATGATGGCAGGTCCAAACCCACCCCCTAACCAAATGGATGCAATTGTTGTTGCAAGGTATGCCCCTTTGGTTTTACCTTAGCTTATGAATGCATTACATGAAGGAGATTATCTCAAATACATGCCTAAGTTTAGTGGTGTGGGAGAAGTAACAGTTGAAGAACACCTTGCTGATTTTTATGCCTATGCTACAATCTGAATATTGACCATGAAGATGTTTGGATGAGAGTTTTTGTTTGGAGTCTTGAAGGTAATGTTAGGAAATGGTTTAGATCTTTGACAGTTGGTAGCATCACTGGAATTGAAACCCTAGATGATACATTTTTAATGAAATGGGGAGATAAGAAATATTTTATGTATTATATCATTGAATTTGGTGCAATAAAAAGAAAATAATGAGAATCAGTTTCTAATTTTTCTAAGAGATTTAATAATATGTATAGCAAAATACCTTCTGAAATCAAGCCTACTGAAGCTTCAGCTAAAATCACTTATGATGGTGCTTTTGATCCTGATTTTTGCTTATTATTGAGAGAAAGAAGATCTACAACACTAACACAAATTCATGATGATACACTGGAGGTAGAATCTAATATGTTAGCAGCTGATAGGCTCAAAGGAGGGATTGACATAGAAAGAAGAAAGCAAAAAGCTGAATTTTCATCTTTAGGAACTTCAGACATAGATCCTAAACTAGATGATCTTACCAAGATGTCCAAGTCATTAACTATAGAGATGTACAAGCTCAAGATGGAAGTAAGAACAACTACTGCTAGAAATGGTTCATTTGATTAGCATAATAGGCAGAAGTTAGAAGACCTAATGTTCCTCAAATTTTGCAGTGAGAAATAAGAGATGTTGATGATCAAAAAGTGCACCCCCCTTTGCATAATGCTATATTTTAAGATGAAGAGGAAGCTGAAAGGTTGGAAAAATCTGCTGATATCAATTTTCTAAGTGATAAATAAGGGTTGATTCATCTTACACAAGCAGAGTATGAAGATTTCATGTCATATACTAAGAATAATGAAGTGATTTCTAATCATTCCATGATTGGAGTTGATCATCAAAGCAGATACAATCTCAAATAAAATAATATTGATGATAATCCAAAGCCTATTGCATAGCCCAAGAAGAATAAGGACGTAGTTAAAACTCTAGTAGAAAAGAAAGTTGTTGGACCAAGCAAACCGGAATTTTCGGTAGTAGTTAACCCTCCTTCACTTGAGGGTAAAATTGCTCACAAAATTCCACCTGTTTTCAATTTTGAAAATGAGATACCAAAGATAAAGATTCATGTTCCTCTTGTACAGCTCATGAAAAATGATGATTTCAAAAATAATTTTATGAAATCTCTTCAGCCTCCACCTACCTGTTAGAGCCAGTTTATCAATGATCAAAGATAGCTCTTCTGAGAGTTTTCCATCAAGTCATTAGTTAATATTTTTTTATTTTTCAATTATTTTTTAGCAACAATTTTAGTCACTTAAGAATTCCTATCTTGATTTCTACTCCTTCACATCATTTCATCATCACTAAAAGGTTTAGATTCAGATCACTCCATCTCACATAGGTCAAGTCTAGGATCAAAACTGCCCATGGAAAAATCTTCAGTTTTTCACTAAAAATAAGGCAGTGAAACCCCCATTTCATTCATAAAAGTCTAATTGAAGGAGCAAGTTGGTTTTTACAGTTCAAAATAAAATTTGCATGCCATAATAATCTCCTATTCTATTGTTGTATTCAAGAATAAATAAAGAGCTTTGCTGAGAAAATTATTTCAAAACCGCATACTTATGAATGTTTTATTCTTCAATAATTCAAAAAATCACTCTCGAAACCATAGGATTTAACCTTATGTGTTATATTCTACTACCCATGTGACACGTTGCATACTACTACCCGTCAGTTATCAAAGTCATATCTAATTCATTATACCCTTACCCCACCATTCATTGAACTCTGCCATACATTAACCATCTCCCATCTTACTGTTCATCCATCGCATCACAATCTAATCCAATGATCCACATGTGACTTCAGCCCCCCGTCATCATCTGAAACTTAACGTCGAGGGGGGGGTCCGAGCTGGTGGTTTCAAAACCTGACCTCACCGCTACGTGTCAATTGCATGTGATTTCTCAACACCCCCCCCCCCCATAGAACTGTTTACCTCCAGTAGACCCCTCTGAAATCCCGCTTACATGTCAGATATAACCACTGCTCCGCCCGCCATTTATATCATGCCACATGGGCTATGCTAATGTCCAATCATAGCTGAAAATGGAGAAGGTTTCTTTCATTTTCTAAATACACAAGAATCAAAACTCTAGAAGTCCTGGTGATCAAAATTGGATATGATCCATCCAATGTCAATGTAGCAGAAGAGATTATCAAAAATAAAAATTCTGACATAGAAGGATTAAGAAATAAATTGAATATTCCAATTACAGAAGATCCTCTGGCAAAGGAAATTGAAGAGACTGAATCCCAGAAAACAGAAATGATGAAGTTATTATGGAAAAAAATGCTCAAATAAAACAGATGGAATCAGAGCTAGAGAAAATGATAAAGGAAAAGGAACAAATAGAAAAAATGTCCAAATTTCCTTTAGAAGTATTGCCTCTTGCAGTCATTCCTACATCCACACTTTCTACATCAAGTACTGCAGATGGAGCTGAGCAACTCACTAAAGCAATGCAAAATATGTCAATTCATGAAGAGGAGATAAATAAATTACAAGACCAAGTGCAATTGCTACAATATAATAAGTCTAAAGATGAAAGTTCACATGCAGCTGAAGCACAGAGAGCCAAAAAGATAATTGAGAGGTTGCAAAAAGAAAAAAAAGAATCATCCATTAGAAACAATTTGGGCCAAGTAAAATAAATAATCTGGGTAGACATCATGGAATCTCTTAATGAAATTTGGTCAAGTATATAGATTATATTTGAACAAAAGGAGTTGATACAGAAAGAAATGAGGCCATTGCAACAATTAAAGCACAACTTGGAGATAAGCCTACTATAGAAAACAACATTATCAAGTTTCTAAATGCAAAGAACATGTATGAGCTGGATGATTTGGGCGTAGATGACAGAATAGAAACAATCCTGGAGGTAAAGAAGGTTATCACAAAGAAGAATTTAATTCTTCAGCTTGAGGAGAAGTGTCATAGTCTGGAAATCACAGTGCAGAGATTTTTCAGTAGAATAGAGCCTCTGACACAGAAAGGATTGCCTCCTCTGTTTGTGATTAATGATAAATTGATGACCAAAGAGGTTTATTTGAGAATAATTAAATAAATTTCCAGAGATACTGCCAATTTTTCAAATATCAAAGGTACAATGATAGGAATGGAGTTGTTGGGAACAATAAGCAATGATATTTTTATTCAGTATGAGGTAAAACATGTTTTCTTTGTGAGGCCCATTTTTTCCAAATACACTGAAATGGACGAAGTTTAGTGCAAGGTAATAAAATTGGCCATCCTTGATGAACAGCGTTGGGAAAAACTGTGTGAATTTCAGGAGTAATTAGTTAAATAAAAAATTAAACCTCTGCCAGATCATCAATCAGTTGGCAGCCAACACAGCCCACAATTCTCTCCTTTTAGCAATCATTTTCACTTAGAGCAACGCCAACACAGAAAATCAACTATATTTCCATGTTATAGTTAGAGTCTAGTTTGGAAAATAAAGCACTATTTGTTATGATAGCCTTTAATTTAATCTATTGTAATTGAGTTTTTCTATAAATACTTAACTGTACGAAGTACTGTAGGTTGGATAATTGAGTTTTTGAGGCTCTGTGTATATCTATACAACTATTGTATATTTTAATGAAATCAAAGAAGTAGCAACAAATATTGTGAGATTCATGTGGTATTTCTTTTGGGAACTCTAATTTTCTCTCTGTTATTTCATTTCCACTTTAGTTTTTGTGTAAAAATATTATCATTTTATAAACAGAGATCAATTACATATTTTATTTATTAATATTTCTACAAATGTGTCTTTTATTCTGAAGAATGAATTCATGTTATATGCTCATTCATACCCCTGCCTTTTTTCTACCACTATACACAAATGACAACTTGATTGTGCTCAAATAGTTTACCTACTTTGCCTCACTCTGTTCTCTACAATTTAGTCTTTGAAATCAGATTTAGTTTCACTAATCATTATTTTTATCTAGCAAACAAATTATAAAACAAATTTCAAACAGTGTAACTTATATCTAGCCTAAATTTTGGTACTCAACCTTAAATTGAATATTTTAAAAAGTGACATAGAGAGAGCCCTCTCTGGTTAGGTAGGGCTAGCTACCTAGCTAAAATTTGGTTTGTTGTTACCTTTCTTCACTCCTATTTTCAGCCTATGAAGTTGGGGAGAGTGATAACACTACCGAAGTAGCTTCTGATTTTGTTAACCTTCAAGATGACAAGCCCACTGTTATTTTAGGTCAATTAGTAGAAGACAAAGATGATTGTACTCCTCCCTTCTATATATCACTAAATATTCATGATAAGATCTTTCATAATTGCCTAATGGACTCTAGAGCCTCACATAATTTAATGCCCAAGGTAGTCATGGATGAACTAGGTCTTGAAGTAACTAGAGAATACCAAGATATCTACTCCTTTGATTCCCAAAAAGTTCAATGCCTTGGTGTCATCAAATATATTGCAGTAATATTTTTTCAGTTACCCATGAGAGGGATGGTGATGGATATTATTTTAGCTGACATTCCTCGTAGGTTTATCATGTTACTTTCTAGGTCATGGATTAGAAGGTTGGGAGGAACTTTTCAAATGGATTTCACTTATGCTATTGTCCTTGTTTTTGGAGGAGAACAAAGAAGAATTTATAGAGAAGCTTAGTTGGCATATATCATTAGTGACAAAAATGACCCTACTAATCATCCAATTTATGCTAGAACAACTGATTTTGGTTCAAGTATTTTACACATGGATAATGTTTTCCTATTTACAGAAAATTTTCAGATTTTGAAGCCTGCTGACAAAAAGACCAGTCATGAGGGTTCTAAGCTATGGAAAATGTATTTTGATGGCTCGTGTCCTAAAGAAGGAGCTGGTGCAGGGATAGTTCTCATTTCCCCTTTGAAATAAAGCTCCACTTTTTCTTTCAAACTTGAATTTGAAGCAACTAACAATGTGGCTGAATATGAATCTCTATTGATTGGTTTAAAAATAAAAAAAAGGCATGAATATTTCAGAAATTTATGTTTTTGGAGATGCTGAACTTATTATTCAACAAATCATAAATATTTATCAAACTAAGCATCTCAGACTCAAAGATTACCAGAATACAGTATGGAGCATTATAGAAGACTCATTCATGGCCTTTAACTTTTCTTTTGTTCCAAGAGAAAGTAATATTTTGGCTGACTCACTTTCTATTTCAGCAAGCTCATTCAAGATTCCAATACCTATAAAGCTGAATATGAAGTGGAAATTAGGTTCAGACTTAGCATTCCTGATAATGCCAAGAATTGGAATTTTTTTGAAGATTATCAAGAGATTAGAAGATTCATTGAAGCTGTTGAAGAATTTTTTGACCTAAACATTGATCGGGATGAAGATATCATGAAGGATGATGCTAATTTGCAAGACACCAAAACTCTGAAAGAAAAAAGAAAAAGAAAAAAACAGATTTATGATTAGCCTATCATTCAGCTACCTACCAATCATATTCCCAAGGATTTAATTCCACTTGAGAAGCTATTTGATCACAGTGATATCTCAATCAAACCATAGTTAGCTAGAAAAGAAGTAGAATTTGAAGGTTTCAATTTGGGCACAGAAAAAGAACCGAGGTATGTGAAGTTGTCAAAAGATTTATCAGAAGAAAGAAAGACTGAATACCATAAGATGTTTTGTGAATTTGTTGATGTTTTTGCATAGAAATATGAGGATCTAAGACATATGATACAACCATCATTGAGCATAAGATACCATTGAAGGATGGTACTAAGCCTTTCTGACAGAAATTAAGACAAATCAATCCACTGCTGTTACCAGTGATGGAGAAGGAAGTGAAGAAAATTTTGGATGCCAAAATCATCATTCCATTGAGATAGTCAGATTGGGTTTCCAATCTAGTTCTAGTAAGAAAGAAGAGTGGTGAATTCAAACTATGTGTAGGTTTCAGAAATCTTAACAAATTCTCTAAGAAAGATAATTATTCATTGCCAAAGATGGAGCATATTCTTCAAAAGATAACAGGGTCAAACATAATTTCCATGTTAGATGGGTTATCCAGGTACAATCAAGTTTCTGTTTGGCTAGAAGACCAAGAGAAGACAACATTCACTACTCCTTGGGGAACATTCATGTATGCAAAGATGTCGTTTCGTCTTATGAATGCTGGAGCTACTTTTTGGTGTGTTATGGACTTTGCATTCATTGGAGAAAAAGATAAATTCTTGGTCATCTATTTGGATGATATTATTGTTTTTTCAGCTTTAGATCAAGAACACCTTCTGCAGATGAGACAAGTATTTTTTAAATGCAGATAATATGGTATATCATTGAATCCAAAGAAGTCTCATTTTTCTGTCAAAGAAGGTAAGATGTTGGGGCACATAGTTTCTAAACATGAAGTGAAAATTGATCCTAAAAGAGTGATTGAAATTTAGGATTTAACACTTCCAAGGTTCAAGAAAGAGATTCAATCTTTCCTTGGTAAGATCAATTTTCTAAGAAGGTTCATTCCAAATTTTGCTGAATGGTGAAGCATATTACTTGCATGCTGAAGAAGGACAAAGAAGTCAAATGGACAATTGAATCCACAAATTCATTTGAGCTTATCAAAAAAGCTATCATTGAAGCACCTCATTTGGTAAGCCCTGAATACTCAAAACCTTTATTGATCTTCTCATTTGCCTCCCAAGATACTATTGTTGTTGTTTTGTTACAAAAAGAATCAGAAAATAAGGAAGCCCCCATATCATTTTTCAGCATAGCTCTTAGAGATGCAGAACTGAAGTATGAAATGTTGGAAAAGCATGTTTATGCATTAGTGAAAGCTCTAAAAGCTTTTAGAGTTTATATTTTGTGTGCTCAAATTATTGCCTATGTACCTTCATCTGTTGTTAGAGAGATATTAGTTCAGCCTGATATTTATGGAAAAAGAAATAAGTGGGTGACTAAAGCTATTGAGCTTAATTTAGAGATAAATCCATTCTAAACTAATCAAAGTTCAAGGATTAGCCAAACACCTAGCTGAAGAAACTTGTAGAGTTTTGGGCTTGAATTTCATGGATGACAACTTTGAAGGGAAAATTTTTGAACCTATTGACAACATGGCAGTGGATGTAAATATTTCTGAGTGAAGCTAGTATAAAGATATCATATATTTTCTGCAACATTTTAAACCTCCAAATTATGATAAAAATAGAGTAAGATCTTTAAAGCTGAAAACTGCTAATTCTACATCAAAAATAACTTTTTATATTGGAAATATCCTATAGAAGTTTTGTTGAGATGCATTGACCCAGATGATTCCAAGAAATTTATTTTTGACATGCATAGTAGTGTGTATGGAGGACATCATTAATGGAGAACTACTGCATAAAAAATACTAAGAGATGCCTACTTTTGGCCTAGCTTATTTTCTGATGTATGTGTTGAGGTGAGAGCATGTGAAAAATGTTAAAAGTTCACCGGTAAGAAAAATTTGAAGTCTTTTCCTCTTAAGCCCACAATTGTTTATGCACCTTTTCAGCAATGGTCTTAGATTTCATTGGAGAAATTCATCCACCTTCAAGTGGACATCATCGTTGGATTCTTGTTGATACTGATTACTTCACCAAAAGGATTGAAGCAATACCTACCAGGAATGCTACTCATAAAGTTATCATTAACTTTCTGGAGGGAATCATAACTATATTTGTATGTCCATCAAGGTTAGTAGTAGATAATGCAGTTGCTATTAAAGCTACACCATTGGTAAATTTTTGTGAATATTATGGTATTCAGCTTACTCACTCTACATCTTACTATCCCCAAGGGAATGGTTTATCTTAATCATCAAAAAAAAGTTTGGTAAGAATCATCACCAAGCTACTGGAGCAAAACAAGAAATTTGGGGATTCAAAACTGAAGTTTTCTTTATAGGCTGATAAGGTGACAATCAAAAAGCACATTAATACATCACCATTTCAAATGGTTTATGGAATTGATGTTGTCTTTCTAGTTCAATTGGCCATTCCTGTAGCTAAATTTCTGCAAGATCATAGAGTTGAGTCAAATGACATGACCAGAAGAATTTATCATATTATAGAAGTGCAACAAAAGTGAGAACAACAATAATATTTTGTGAGAAAAATTCAGCAAGTTGTAAACCAAGCTTTTGATAGAGGAACTAAAAAAGAATATTTTCAGTTTGGAGATCTGGTATTGAAAACGGATGCACAACATCAAGACCTAGGTAAGAATTCCAAATTTGATGCTTTATGGCTTGGTCCTTTCAGAATCTCAAATATTCTGCAGAACAATAATTCTGAGTTGCAACATCTTGATGGGACACAACTGTTTGGAGGCCCATTTAATGGGCGCTTTCTCAATTATTTTACCAAGTTTGTTGATAGCCTAAGTTCACTATAAATACCAATGTGTTTTGTAATAAGATTCCATAGCCCAATAACAAGGCACTGAAACTGAAAAATATTCTTAGAGCCTCGCAGGGAGAGCTATATCCCCTATGGAGCCAAAGTTAGCACAGTTCTTTACTAAGTCATGAGTGCATTTTAAATTTTTGTTTTTAGGATTAGACTTTGTAAATTAAAAAAAAAAATTGGTCGCTACTGAAATTTCTGGTAGCGCCTGCTTTAGCCCTTTTTGGACAGTCTGTTATATTCATGTTTTTTTTGTTTTTATTTTATTCTGATGCTACCAGAAATTCAGATAATTTCCCATGTTTTTAAAAATAAAAATAAAAAATGCATCCTCTTTGTGTCAAGCCACGTGTTTATGTTTTAAATATGTTTTAAATCATTTTATTATGATTTAAACCACATGATAGGATAGGTTTGTGGTCAGTCGTGTTAAGTCATGGTATACGTGTAGTGTCTAGGTGTCAATCCGCAATAGTCAAAGCTATCCATTGATTGTGTCTTATCTGTCAGTCGAGTTGATCTGGTTTCATGTCAAGGTACATGTTTTTTGAATGGAAAGATTGTGGATTCATAGGTTTAATGTAGTTACTGTTTGGATGGTTACACATATACGTTGCCAGAAATTTAGGCCAATAAACTAGCATGTAGTGGAGGTGACTTGCAGTCCCAGATTCACTTATTTCAAGCCACCTGTAGCATTCTACATGAAGTTACATAGCCAACTAAATACCATGATGGCTATCACATGGTGTATACTACAGTCAAGGATATTTTCCATCATGAGAATCCATTTCATGGGATTGTGAACCATCGTTGTTGCTTTAAATTACAGAAAAATAAGGAGCATTATTAGTTGTGAGCCTAGCTATTGGAGAACGAGTTTCCTAGAGTTGTAGTTCGAGGAGGAGTCTTAGATTTCAAACAGGATTTCAGAGGAAGACACAAGCAACACCTGTTAGGTGAGCTCTTATAGCTCTCCCACTTATCATATTTCAAAGATAGAGTTATTAATTTTTGAAGATGACTAAAATAGGAGGAAAGATCAAATGAATTGAACCACAATGTGTTGACCTCGTGGATGCAAATTTGAAGCTGAGAAGGTTGTTTTTTCAAGCAGGGTGGTATTCTTTGTGCACCAGACTGGAGAGCTCTCACTTAGGAGTAGCTCAAGAGTTTGCAAAGTCATTCAATGGACAGGAAGCCACAGTCTATGGTATTACATTGTAAGTTGTTAAAAAATTATATATTATGGAGCAATGCAACACATAAAATATGTGAAAAAATACAAGCACACAAAACACATAAAACCAGAGAGACACAGATATACGTGGTTCACCCAGTTTGGGCTACGTCCACCCCGAACAGCCAGTCCTTCCTTTCTATTATCCAGCAAAAATGAAGAGACAAAACCTAAAGCAGATCCGCTGTAATATCCTCTGTTCTCTCACATCTTCCTATCTATTTCGCCAAAGAATACACCTAATAAGGAATGTTCAAGAATACAATACTCCCTCATATCTACAAGGATTTCCCTTCTAGGAAAAACCCTAAACTAACATAAATTCTACCGCCGACCATCCGCCCATGAACGACCTGCATTGACAAGAAATTACTATACTTTTACAAGGAAATTTTACATCTGTTTTAGCTTCGCCAGAGCTTGCATGGGGGCTTCAAGCTCTCGTTAATTTCGGACTTCCCACGCATTACCGAGTTAATTACTTGCTGCATGGCTGTCGCCTTTGTCAAATGACTCCAGCTCGGATACAAAGTAAACAAGATAATCGAGCTCCACACCCAACAATCTCCCACTTGGAGAATGATTGTAGCAACTCCACCGCTACTTCATTTGCTAGA
Organism: Pinus albicaulis; assembly: GCA_034641835.2. NCBI lineage: Eukaryota > Viridiplantae > Streptophyta > Pinopsida > Pinales > Pinaceae > Pinus > Pinus albicaulis. Next base: position 888,526,713 of record CM076584.1, on the reverse strand, counting down.
CAATGACTCCTCTTTGGACCTAGCTATTCCTCATCTTCACCGTCATCCTTGAAAACCAATTGAAACTGAGCACATTCTCAATTTCTCCCTGGTTACAACTTTTGTTAGCATATCTGCAGGATTCTGGCTAGTGTGTATCTTTTCCAGCTTCAACTCTCCATCTTCCAATACTGACCGTATGAAATGGTACTTGAGATGTATGTGTTTAGTCCTGGAATGAAATGCTGAGTTTTTTGCAAGATGAATGGCACTTTGGCTATCACTGTATAGCGTGCCCATATCATGCTTCTTACCCAATTCACCCATAAACCTTTGTAACCAAATCATTTCTTTACTAGCCTCTGTAGCAGCAACATACTCTGCTTCTATTTTTGAAAGTGCAACAACACTTTGGATTTTTGAAACCCAACTGACAGCTGTTCCACCTACAGTAAATACATATCCTGTAGTGCTCCTCCTGTTATCTCTGTCACCTGCCATATCTGCATCAACATATCCCTGTAGAGCAATGTTTGAACCACCAAAGCATAATGCTTGATTTTTGGTACCTCTCAAATATCCGAGAATCCATTTTACTGCCATCCAATGTTCTTTTCCTAGATTATTCATGTACGTGCTTACAACTCCAACTGCATGTGCAATATTAGGCCTTGTGCAGACCATTGCATACATTAAGCTTCCAACTGCTGATGCATATGGAACTTTAGACATATAATCCATGTCTTCTTGGGTCTTTGGGCACATCTCCTTACTAAGTTTGAAATGGCTAGCAAAAGGTGTACTAACCGGTTTTGCATTGTGCATATTAAATCTTTTCAACACCTTTTCTATGTACTCATACTGAGACAGTGTTAATTTGTGATTTTTCCTGTCTCTAGTTATCCTCATACCAAGGATTTGTTTTGCAGCTCCCAAATCCTTCATTGCAAATGAATTTGTCAATTTTCTTTTGAGCACATTTATTTCCTGCATGTTAGACCCTGCAACAAGCATGTCATCTACATACAATAACAATATAATATAGCTGCCATCATTTTTCCTTTTTAGATAAACGCAATGATCAGAGTGACATCTAGTATAACCTTGTTCAGACATAAACTTGTCAAATTTTAGATACCACTGCCTTGGAGCCTGTTTTAAACCATACAAGCTCTTCTTTAACCTGCACACCAATTTTTCTTTTCCTTTTACCTCATATCCTTCTGGTTGCTGCATGTATATCTCTTCCTCCAAATCTCCATGGAGAAATGTTGTCTTTACATCTAACTGTTCAAGATGTAAATCTTCCGCTGCTACAAGACTTAAAATAGTTCTGATTGAAGTCATTTTAACAACAAGAGAAAATATTTCATCAAAATCAATACCTTTCTTCTGTGCAAACCCCTTCACCACAAGTCTAGATTTGTACCTCTGTTTTCCTCCATCTTCTTCCTTCAGCCTGTAAACCCATTTATTCTGCAATGTAGTTTTACCTGCAGGCAACCTGACTAAGTCCTAAGTCTGGTTATGCATTAAGGAGTCCATCTCTTCATCCATGGCTAGCTCCCACTTCTTCCTGCTTTCAACCTGCATTGCTTCTTCATAACATTCAGGTTCACCAGAATCAGTCAACAATAAATAATATAATGAAGGAGAGTATCGTTCAGGGGGTCTACTTATCCTGGTAGATCTTATAACACCACTTTCAGGTGTTTGAGGTGCCTGTTGCTGTTGTGGTGGTTGCTGCTGCTGTGACTGTTGATTATTATTATTTTCAGGCACCTTTACTTTTTTAGTTATCTCATCAAGAACCATGTATTCCTTGCTTTCTTTTTCCTGTTTCTTTTCCTGCAACTGATTCTTATACAAGACCTTTTCATTGAATATTACATCTCTGCTCCTAATGATTTTGTGATTTTCATAATCATACAAGCAATAACCAAAATCATTAGCACCATATCCAATAAAGGTACATTTCTTTGATTTTTCCTCAAGCTTTGTTCTGTTTTCTTTATTAATATGGACAAAGGCCTCACAACCAAAAGGCTTTAAAAAAGAGTAGTTTACCTTTTTACCTGTCCATGCTTCCTCTGGAATACCACCATCCAAGGAACTTGAAGGCCCTCTGTTTATTAGATAAACAACAATATATACAGCATCTGCCCAAAATTGTAAAGGAAATCTTGCATGCAGTCTCATGCACCTTGCACGCTCCATGATTGTTCTGTTCATTCTTTCTAATACACCATTTTCTTGTGGTGTTCTTGGAACTGTATTCTCTTTGTGAATTCCATGCTCTGAACAGTACCTATCAAACTCTTTGCTGCAATATTCACCTCCATTGTCTGATCTGAGACACTTCAACTTCTTTCCTGTCTCAATCTCAACCAAAGCTTTCCATTTCTTGAAAGTATCAAATGCATCAGATTTATTCTAAATACAATAAATCCATGTTTTTCTAGTTGCATCATCAATAAAAGTAACATAATAACGAGAGCCACTGAGAGATGATACCTGAGCAGGTCCCCATACATCTGTATGCACAAGCTCCAATTTTTCGCTCTTCTTTTCTTTCCCAACTCTGAGAAATCTGACTCTCTTCTGTTTTCCATAAATGCAATTCTCACAGAAATCCAAATCAACATTCTTTAAACCTGGCAACAAATTTCTTGAGTGAAGAATCTTCATTCCCTTCTCACTCATGTGTCTGAGCCTATGATGCCATAATGCTGCATCTGCTCCTTTGGAAGTTAAAGCATTAACAGAGTTAGAAATATCATTGCATAAATACAATGTACCAACCTTTTCACCTTTTGCTATTACCAGCGCTCCTTTGGTGACCTTCCAAGTTTTATCTGTGAAAGTTGTCACACAACCTTCACTGCCTAATTCCCCTGTTGAAATCGTATTTTTCTTCAGATCTGGAACATGCTTTACCTCCTTTAGTAGCCATTGGTTTCCATTCTGTTGTTTTACAAGAACTTTACCCATTCCAACAATTTTACAGGGTTTATCATCACCCAAACTAACTTGTCCAAAATCTCCTTGAACATAGTCATGAAAATATTTCTTATCAGGTGTGGCATGGAATGAAGCCCCTGAATCTACAACCCAAGAATCAGTAACATTTTCGAAAGAAAGAATCAAAGCATCTTGCAACACATCACCTGTCACATTTGCTTCATGATTGTTTTCTTGCTGTGTGTCTCCTTCTTTTCCCTTCCGAGATCTACAGTCTTTCTTTAGGTGTCCTTTCTTTCCACAATTCCAGCACACTATCCCCGATCTGGACTTGGATCTGCCTTTCCTTGATTTACTGCGATAACCCGAGCTCTTTCCTCTTTCCATTCTTCTTCCCCTAGACTCTGCACTCAAAGCATTACCCGATGTCTCACTAGAGCTTTTCCGTCGCATTTCCTCGCTAAGGATAGCACCAACAACATCATCAAACTTTAAAGTACTAGATCCAGAGACAGAGTTACTAATGGCCATTACTAAACCATTCCAACTCTCTGGCAATGAGCACAAGAATAACAGAGCTCTAACTTCATCATCAAATTTTACCCCTATAGAACTTAACTGACTGGTAACTGTATTAAATTCATTTAAATGGTCTGCAACAGATCCACCTTCCGACATCTTCATATTAAATAGTCGTTTCATAAGAAATACCTTGTTTGAGGTCGAGGGTTTTTCATATAGTTTTGCCAACGTCTGCATCAAACCCTCTATTGTTGTTTCCTTCTAAATATTGAAGGTGACTGACGCCGCAAGGCACAACCATACTGTTCCGAGCGCCTTTCTATCGAGAATGTTCCATTCCACATCTGTCATGGCCGTTGGATTTTTTTTTTTTTTTTCTGCTCAATGGTAGGTACAGATCTTTCTGATACATATAATCTTCCATTTGCATCTTCCACAACGGGAAGTTTTGGCCGTTAAATTTCTCGACCCTAAATTTACCATCTTCCACCATTACTCCCACTCGAACCAACAACCCTTCTTTCCTGTGAGTTTATCAGCCAAATATACCTTCGGCTCTGATACTAGTTGTTAGAAAATTATATATTATGGAGAAATGCAACACATAAAATATGCGGAAAAATACAAGCACACAAAACACATAAAACCAGAGAGACACAGATATACGTGGTTCACCCAGTTTGGGCTACGTCCACCCCGAACAGCCAATCCTTCCTTTCTATTATCCCAACAAAACTGAAGAGACATAACCTATAGCAGATCCATTGTAATATCCGTTGTTCTCTCTCATAGTCTCCGTATATGTTTCTCGCTCCGAGAATACACATATAATCAACAGCCGCAATACAATACCCTCATACAAAGCGAGGGGTTGCCTTCTAGGGAAAAAAACCCTAAACTAAACATAACTTCTACCTTTAGATCATCTGCCTATTGAATGGCCCAGATTGACTAGAAATTACTATACTTTTACAAGCCAATTTTACATATGTTTTTAGCTTCAGGGGCGTTGCCCCCGAAACCCCCCGCTAGGGGGGGGGTTCCATAAAGTCGCAATCGCCCCCCCGATCGCTTTGGCTACGTCTAATTTCCGAATGTACTTTATCCTTTTCCTTTCTATTATCCAGCAAAATGAAGAGACAAACCTACAGCAGATCCACTGTAATATCCTTTGTTCTCTCTCACAGTCTCCCTATCTGTTTCTCGCTCTAAGAATACACATGTAATACATAGCCACAATAAAATACCCTCATATATACAAGGGGGGTGCCTTCTAGGGCAAAAAACCCTAAACTAAACATAACTTCTACCGTCAGATCATCCGCCTATGAACGGCCCAGATTGACTAGAAATTACTATACTTTTACAAGGAAATTTTACATCTATTTTTAGGCTTGCCGCTTCTAAAGCCCCTGGGCCAGTCCGAAAAGTGCTGCCACCCCCCCTGGACCCCCCATGGCAGCGATTAATTACGAGCAGCATTGTCACCCCTTTTAAGGTATAGGGGTCCAATGCTGTGATACAAAGTAAACAAGATAATGAGGCTCCACACCCAACAATCTCCCACTTGGAGATTGATTGTAGCAACTCCACCGCTGCTTCATTTGTTGGACAATGACTCCTCTTTGGACCTGGCTTTTCCTCATCTTCATCGTCGTCCTTGAAGACCAATTGAAACTAAGCACATTCTCAGTTTCTCCCTGGTTACAAATTTTGTTAGCATATCTGCAGGATTCTGGCTAGTGTGTATCTTTTCCAGCTTCAACTCTCTATCTTCCAATACTGACCGTATGAAATGGTACTTGAGATGTATGTGTTTAGTCTTGGAATGAAATGTTGAGTTCTTTGCAAGATGAATGGCACTTTGGTTATCACTGTATAACGTGCCCATATCATGCTTCTTACTCAATTCATTCATAAACCTTTGTAACCAAATTATTTCTTTACTAGCCTCTGTAGCAGCAACATACTCTGCTTCTGTTGTTGAAAGTGAAACAACACTTTGGATTTTTGAAACCCAATTGACATCTGTTCCACCTACATTAAATACATATCCTGTAGTGCTTTGCCTGTTATCTCTGTCACCTGCCATATCTGCATCAACATATCCCTGTAGAGAAATGTTTGAACCACCAAATAATAATGCTTGATTTGTGGTACCTCTCAAATATCTGAGAATCCATTTTACTGCCATCCAATGTTCTTTTCCTGGATTATTCATGTACCTGCTTACAACTCCAACTGCATGTGCAATATCAGGCCTTGTGCAAACCATTGCATACATTAAGCTTCCAACTACTGATGCATATGGAACTTTAGACATATAGTCAATTTCTTCTTGGGTCTTGGGGCACATCTCCTTACTAAGTTTGAAATGGCTAGCAAAAGGTGTACTAACTAGTTTTGCATTCTACATATTAAATCTTTTCAACACCTTTTCTATGTACTCATTCTGAGACAGTGTTAATTTGCGATTTTTCCTGTCTCTAGTTATCCTCATACCAAGGATTTGTTTTGCAGCTCCCAAATCCTTCATTGCAAATGAATTTGCCAATTTTCTTTTGAGCACATTTATTTCCTACATGTTAGACCCCGCAACAAGCATGTCATCTACATACAATAACAATATAATATAGCTGCCATCATTTTGCCTTTTCAGATAAACACAGTGGTCAGAGTGACATCTAGTATAACCTTGTTCAGACATAAACTTGTCAAATTTTAGATACCACTGCCTTGGAGCCTGCTTTAAGCCATACAAGCTCTTCTTTAACCTGCACACCAATTTTTCTTTCCCTTTTACCTCATATCCTTCTGGTTGCTGCATGTATATCTCTTCCTCCAAATTTCCATGGAGAAATGTTGTCTTTACATCTAACTGTTCAAGATGTAAATCTTCCGCTGCTACAAGACTTAAGATAGTTCTGATTGAATTCATCTTAACAACAGGATAAAATATTTCATCAAAATCAATACCTTTCTTCTGTGCAAACCCCTTCACCACAAGTCTAGCTTTGTACCTCTGTTTTCCTCCATCTTCTTCCTTCAGCCTGTAAACCCATTTATTCCGCAATGTATTTCTACCTACAGGCAACCTGACTAAGTCCCAAGTCTGGTTATGCATTAAGGAGTCCATCTCTTCTTCCATGGCTAGCTCCCACTTCTTCCTGCTTTCAACCTGCATTGCTTCTTCATAACATTCGGGTTCACTAGAATCAGTCAACAATAAATAATATAATGAAGGAGAGTATCGTTCAGGGGGTCTACTTATCCTGGTAGATCTTCTAACACCACTTTCAGGTGTTTGAGGTGCCTGTTGCTATTGTGGTGGTTGCTGCTGTTGTGGTTGTTGATTATTATTATTTTCAGGCACCTTTACTTTTTCATTTATCTCATCAAGAACCGTGTATTCCTTGCTTTCTTTTTCCTGTTTCTTTTCCTGCAACTGATTCTTATACAAGACCTTTTCATTGAATATTACATCTCTGCTCCTAATGATTTTGTGATTTTCATAATCATATAAGCGATAACCAAAATCATTAACACCATATCCAATAAAGTTACATTTCTTTGATTTTGCCTCAAGCTTTGTTCTATTTTCTTTATTAATATGGACAAAGGCCTCACAGCCAAAAGGCTTTAAAAAAGAGTAGTTTACCTTTTTACCTGTCCATGGTTCCTTTGGAATACCACCATCCAAGGAACTTGAAGACCCTCTATTTATTATATAAACAATAGTATCTATAGCATCTACCCAAAATTGTAAAGGCAATCCTATATGCAGTCTCATGCACCTTGCACGCTCCATGATTATTCTATTCATTCTTTCTGACACACCATTTTCTTGTGGTGTTCTTGGAACTGTCTTCTCTCTACGAATTCCATGCTCTAAACAGTACCTATCAAACTCTTTCCTGCAATATTCACCTCCATTGTCTGATCTGAGACACTTCAACTTATTTCCTGTCTCAATCTCAACCAAAGCTTTCCATTTCTTGAAAGTATCAAATACATCAGATTGATTCTGAATACAATAAATCCATGTTTTTTTAGTTGCATCATCAATAAAAGTAACATAATAACAAGAGCCAATGAGAGATGATACCTGAGCAGGTCCCCATACATCTGTATGCACAAGCTCCAATTTTTCGCTCTTATTTTCTTTCCCAACTCTCAGAAATTTGACTCTCTTTTGTTTTCCATAAATGCAATTTTCACAGAAATCCAAATCAACATTCTTCAAACCTGGAAACAAATTTCTTGAGTGAATAATCTTCATTCCTTTCTCACTCATGTGTCCGAGCCTATGATGCCATAATCCTGCATCTGCTCCTTTGGAAGTTAAAGCATTAACAAAGTTAGAAATACCATTGCATAAATACAATGTACCAACCTTTTCACCTTTTGCTATTACCAGCGCTCCTTTGGTGACCTTCCAAGTTTTATCTGTGAAAGTTGTACACAACCTTCACTGCCTAACTGCCCTGTTGAAATCATATTTTTATTCAGATCTGGAACGTGCCTTACCTCCTTTAGTAGCCATTGGTTTCCATTCTATTGTTTTACAAGAAATTTACCCATTCCAACAATTTTACAGGGTTTATCATCACCCAAACGAACTTGTCCAAAATCTCCTTGAACATAGTCATGAAAATATTTCTTATCAGGTGTGGCATGGAATGAAGCCCCTAAATCTACAACCCAAGAATCAGTAACATTTTCGAAAGAAAGAATCAAAGCATCTTGTAACACATCACCTGTCACATTTGCTTCATGATTGTTTTCTTGTTGTGCATCTCCTTCTTTTCCCTTCCAAGATCTACAATATTTCTTTAGGTGTCCTCTCTTTCTGCATTTCCAGCACATTATCCCCGATCTGGACTTGGATCTGCCTTTCTTTGATTTACTGCGATAACCCGAGCTCTTTCCTCTTTCCATTCTTCTTCCCCTAGACTCTGCACTTAAAGCATTACCCGATGTCTCACCAGAGCTTTTTCGTCGCATTTCCTCGCTAAGGATAGCACCGAAAACATCATCAAACTTTAAAGTACTAGATCCAGAGACAGAGTTACTAATGGCCATAACTAAACCATTCCAACTTTCTGGCAATGAGCACAGAAATAAAAAAGCCCTAACTTCATCATCAAAGTTTACACCTACAAAACTTAACTGACTGGTAATTGTATTAAAATCATTTAAATGGTCTGCAACAGATCCACCTTCCGACATCTTCATATTAAATAATTGTTTCATAAGAAATACCTTGTTTGAGGCTGAGGGTTTTTCATATAGTTTCGCCAACGTCTGCATCAAACCCTTTGTTGTTGTTTCCTTCGAAATATTGAAGGCGACTGATGCCGCAAGGCACAACCATACTGTTCCGAGTGCCTTTCTATAGAGAATGTTCCATTTCGCCTCTGTCATGGCCGCCGGCTTGTTTGTTTTTCCGCTCAATGGTAGGTACAGATCTTTTTGATACAGATAATCTTCCATCTGCATCTTCCACAATGGGAAGTTTTGGTCGTTAAATTTCTCGACCCTAAATTTACCATCTTCCGCCATTGCTCCCACTCGAACCAGGAACCCTTCTTTCCTGTTAGTTTATCAGCCAAATAGACCTTCGGCTCTAATACCAGTTGTTAGAAAATTATATATTATGGAGCAATGCAACACATAAAATATGCGAAAAAATACAAGCACACAAAACACATAAAACCAGAGAGACACAAATATACGTGGTTCACCCAGTTTGGGCTACGTCCACCCTGAACAGCCAGTCCTTCCTTTCTATTATCCAGCAAAAATTGAAGAGACAAAACCTACAGCAGATCCGCTGTAATATCCTCTGTTCTCTCTCAAAGTTTCCCTATCTGTTTTTCGCTCTGAGAATACACACATAATACACAGTCGCAATACAATACCCTCATATATACAAGGGGGTTTCCTTCTAGAGAAAAAAACCCTAAACTAAACATAACTTCTACCGTCAGATCATCTGCTTATGAACGGCCCAGATTGACTAGAAATTACTATACTTTTACAAGGCAATTTTACATCTGTTTTTAGCTTCGGGGGCGCTGCCCCCAAAAGCCCCCGCCAGGGGGGGGGGGCTCTGAAAATCACTGCCGCCCCCCCTGGACCCCCCACGGAAACGATTAATTACGGGCGGCGTTGTTACCCCTTTTAAGGTACAAGGGTCCAATGTTGTGATACAAAGTAAACAAGATAATTAGGCTCCACACCCAACAATGTGTTGACCGAGTGGATGCAAATTTGAAGCTGAAAAGGTTGTTTGTTCAAGCAGGGTGGTATTATTTGTGCACCAGACTGGAGAGCTCTCACTTAGGAGTAGCTCAAGAGTTTGCAAAGTCATTCAATGGATAGGAAGCCACAGTCTCTGGTATTACATTGTAAGTTTCATCAGATTTAATTGCTAAGGCATTCAACCTTCCACATGAAGGAGAAAGGTGGTTTAAAGGTCAGGTTATCACTGGATGAGACCTCAAAAGTTTCCTCAAGGATGAACACAGAGATCCCAACTGGGCCAAAGGAATTCTCAACATCTACCTCAAAAACGAATGGCAGAAACTATTAAACTCATCCAGACTTACCTCACTTGTGAAAGGAGGTATACAATAGTGTTTCTTTATTATATGATATTTATTTTTCATGTTACATGTATGAAGACCCTCAACTTTCCATACTTTTTTTCTGAAGAGTCCGAAAAAGATGTCAGCAAGGATTCAAACACATATTTTTGGTTCAGAATACATCTTGTATCATCAAGCTCTCATCAAAGTGTTAGTTGAAGAATATTTAAGGAAAAGAAATCAGACATGGGATGATTTCTTGTTTTACAGGATAGGCCAACCTGCACCTACACCTCCATCCTCACAACAACACCCGCAGCCTAAAAAAAGAACCAAGAGAAAGGCTAAGAAGGAGAATATCCATAAATCCAAGAGCAAAAAAGAAAATATTTCTTCAGTCAAGGTTTAGAGATAGTTGGAGAAAGGAGAGAGCTCCTTAGTTAATAAACCCAAGTCTATGAAAATGGTGCCCCACATTCCTCCTTTTCCTAATTTCTACACCAGAGATCAAAGAGGAAGCTCTGCAACTATAGAGAAATCTAAAGCACAGATGCTCCTGAAAATTCCGGAAGTATATATTTAGCAGAAAATGCATAAAGAGTATCAGCCCACAAAATCTAACGAAGAAATCCTCAAATATGCAGGGTATGAAATCAGTAGCAAGAAGAAGAAAGAGGAATCCAAACCTGTTGTTGGTAGCATAAAAGACATACTAGACACAGCAACAAGTTCAGGCTTAAGTCCAAGGCTCTTCATAATCCAAGTTTATTGACAAAGGTCATTAATATAGAAGGAAAAACTGAAGGGTTAAAGACAAAATAATCCAAGAAGAAAGATAAAAAGAAAACCCCTTCAGAGCATCACACTGAACCCTCAAAAAGAAGAAAGATTCAAAAGGGTTCAAAGGAGGAGAAGGCCACTGTCAAATAAGCATCCACAAGAACCACAAGATCAAGATCATTTTTTGATACAAAGACAGAGTTGGATAAGCTTTTTTAAGTTGCAGCCCACATAGAAGGAAGGTAAAAAAAAAAAATTTGATAAAACACCTTTTTCCATATCAAGTGAAATTTTGAACAATAGCTCAGATGTCAAAGAATGTAAGTCTGCATAGGTTTTTCAGTGTTTTAGGTGCATTTTTTAGAAAGAAACAGATTTCTACCAGAAATTCTGGTAGCGTTACAGTTTTTGCACGGTTACAGGTTTTTACCAGAATTTCCAGTAGTGCATGTTTTAACTGATTTTTGACATCTGTCAGCAACATTTCCGAGCCAATTAAGGAAGGATAAGGACTCATAACAAAATAGATATAAAAATTGATGGTGATAAGTGGTTATGAGATTTTTGTAGGTCATATTAAATGAAGATACATGGTTAAAAAATATCCAAATACATAAGGAGAAAAATCAGCAGAAAAAAGGGCAGCATGTCAGCACACTCATCAGTTCAGCCCATATTTCTACTCTTCTTTCATCTACATTTGTCCTTTTAGTGAGATTTCAATGGTATATGGTTTCAATGTCCTATGACACCTATGTAATTTTAGGAGTAGTGTTTCCTTATTTTCAAAAGAGATGGAGTTGGTACCTCTCTTTCTATATATACCATTTGTAAATACCATTTCCAGGTTGGATGTTGGTCTACTTGAAGATTTAATATAATAAATAAAATCCTTTTTGCACTTCATGCCAGAGGAGTTTGTGACTCAAGAACTATCTAATGTATGGTGTATTTTCTCTCTTTCTTAATTTCTTCTAATTTATAAGTTGCAGCAGCTAGTAAGGTGTGAGTAAGAAATTGTTAAAGGATTTAATAGTACATTACATGCTTTCCATATATATGCAAATCATATATGTGTTGTATAACATGTTAGTGAATATTTCATAAAGGATTTATGAAATAATTTATGCATTCAATCTACTTTCTGAATTTTGTTTACTCTGTATAAACAAAATTTTTGTAAAGATCCATCATTATAGTTGTGTGACTGATTTAGGATATGAATATTTCTTAGAATAAGTACTAGTAATCCATCTCCTTTCATTTGTTACACTCTTCTCCCTAACTACCAATTTACCCATACAATTTATACTTTCCACAACTTTCCAAGTGCATGAAAGTAGTAAACAATATAAAAAATCATTTCAAAATCTTTGAGAAGCCATCCCACCACTAAACAAACGTTTAAAATTTGAAATGAACTACGATGTGTAAGGCTTACTCCTTTTGCAGTTAAGGAGGGAATCCTTGCGCTAAGAATGTCCCTAAGAAAAATTAACATGGTATCATAGATGGGTTGAAGAAAAGGCATGGATATCACCCCTAAGAAGACACCTTTAATGGAAGCAAGATAAAATGGAGGAGACCTAAAATAATGCTATGGTTTGAAGGAAACCCTAGGTAATTTGGTTATTAGGGTTTGATGGACATCGTGAGGTTAGGGTTTGGAATCAACCTTGGGATAGTATAAAAGCTTAATTTTTGTTGTTTTGAAACCCTAGAATTATCAATGAGAATATTTTCTAGCACTTGTGATAGGTTTGATGCAACCATAGTTGGGATAACCTCAATTAGGCTTGTTTGATTATTAAGTCAATGGAAATATTGAAGAAAACATTGTTACATGGATAATGGACAATACTAACACTTGAAGGTCGGTTGAAGAGGGATATTATCACCTCTCATTAAATATAAGTACCTTTTAAGCTTATGTTATTTCTTTGTGATACTAGAATTTTTTTATTATTGCTTATACTTCCTGCATGAATATTTGAATATGTGAATACTTCTAACCTATATATGAGATGTGAGAAGAATATCCTTCTTAAGGATCCTCTACGGTGCAGAAAAATAAAGCTATTGCAAGAAGAGAAAAGTTGGTGCTGGAAAAGGAAAGAAGTACCCAAGGAAATTTTTTGAAAGTGTCCAAAGGAGAAACCGGGAATTACAATATGCAAGTGCTACAACTGCCAAAGAAAAATAAGTGTTACAAGTTTCAAAGGTATATGAATACTACAAGATATGTAAGTTGAAATATTGGATGGAAAGGAAATCCCTAAGGTATGACAAGAATATCACCTTCATGTATACATATGAAAGTAAGTATGATTTAAAGTACACGTGATATATTGATACACTTTATATTTGGGAAGTATTTTACATTTTAGGCATGATGGATTTCCTGAAGTAGGCTAGATATATTGATTTTGATATATGGTAACTTGATACTATTGATAATGCTTGTGATAAGCATGGTAACCTTGAAGATAAAATTTTAACAATAAGATTAATATTTAGGATCTTCTTGTTGACCTAGGTTAGTTTTTTATAAGCTTAGTAATTTTGACAAAGTGATAAGATTGGATGCCCTAACTTGATGGTTGAATAATATGATAAAGAAGTGATGTTGTGATTATAAACCTTGAAGTATGAAGATACACTTATATGACACTAACCTTTGATGAATGTTTGATTTCATGTTATTATGTCACAATGAAGTAGTTGATGATGATTTGATATGATATATATCTTAGAACTTGATATAGTTTGATTTCATGATCTGGTAGTTTTGTTAATATATGAAAATATTATGATAGAAAGATTGATGTCTTGAAGGATGATGACTGATTTGGCTTTCAATTCAAAGGTATAAACTCTCCATGATATCTCAACACCTATTATTATTTAAAATAAATGAATACAAGATTCTTGATTGTTGAAGCAAGGTTTCTAGGCATGAACAGATGATCATTTGACATTGTTGAAGAATTTTTGGCAAAGTTCTGATCTGAGAAAGAAAAATTTATCCTATTCCAAGCCCCAGCCATCGGGAGAAAAGTTTAAGAGTGTGGTTATAGGCCTTCTAGATTCACAAAACAAGGCTTATGGGTGCGACTGGGCCTGCAGATACAACAACTAAAAATCTTATGCACGAAACCAAAAGCACACCAGGAGTATGACAAACCTACAGACATGAAGTAGATGATACAGAGTTCTATAATAAGGGATCTATAATATGCATTTTAGTATTTATTTTTCTTTATTTGATCATTGGAGTTAGTATATGACAGTATTTGGTGAAAGTGTTGCAAGGTTTGACAAATATTTAGCTTATTGGATTGACTTAATATAGATTAGTAGTATTGGAATTTCAACATGATGATTAGAAGTTCATAGATATGTTTTGGCTTATGGATTGATTGGATTCATAGTGATAACAAGTTAGGCTTTTGATCAGAATTTGAGATCATGATTTTCCTTGATGTGGCAAGACAATATGGGCATAGTGACTCTCGGTGATTAATATTGGTATTTAGTATTGATTCAGTATTAACATCGTTAGCATTATCACATTGGTTGAAGTATAAATAGTTTTGATTCAGTATGCAGTTATTTCACAATAAATGGATGGAACTTATGTGACTTATCCTTTTTGTATGCATTTACATCCAGGGACAAAATTGATTCATATTATGATCATGAGGATGGATTGATAAAGTTTGGTTTGATATTGCTTGGTAAATGATAGTAGTTGATATGACAACAGAAGGTTGTAACCTAATATTTTTGGTATGAGCTCTACCTCGCACCTAGTATGAAGAGTTTCACTGTGATATTAGCAGGAACGTTTATGGATTTGATTTGACATTTAAGTCTTGATAAGAAGATTTTGTTAATTTGATTGCACAATATTTATTTTTTTGAGGTTGAGTACATTGGTGTGGTCAGTATTATGTTTTCATAAATAATTTTATGGTTTGAAGCAAGTTTCATGAGCCTGGTATGTCTGCATTGACAGTTACCTCGTAAATCCTAGAATATTTTTCGATCTGAACCTATACTTCTAAGTGGTCTAAGGTATGCCTTTGATTTTGGTTTTATATGTTGACGATCTATTCTTGGCAGGTAACGAGCCTATGATGATCAAAGCAAGAGGGAGTTGGTATGTGAGATCAAGATGAAGACCTTGGAATGATGCATTAATTTCTGGGATTAGAAGTTTGGAAAAGACTTGGAGATATTTCCCTTTCTCAAGGGAAATATGTCATGAAGCTATTGGAAAGATTTGAAAAAACATAATGCAAATCCTTGGACACCTAGATGGAATTAAATATGTAGAGATGTTGTTATACCTAACTTGGTAGACTCCTTTGAGTACCAATAGTTGATTTAGAAATCAATGAAATAATCTACATGGGACGATTAATCTTGGTCTAAAACATTATGTTTGAGATGCACGATTGCATAGATACATTTATGTTGAATGGGATAGATACGTTGTAGATAAGAAGAGCAAATTTGGGTGTTGCTTTAATTTGGAATATTCCATGGCATCTTGAATGAGTAGGAAACAAAAGTTTGTAGCTTTAATCACAGACAAGGTTGAATATATTATTGCTAGCATGGATATATGTACAACAATTTGGAAGCTCTTTGGAGAGTTGTTTAAGCTAGTTTTGGATTTCACAGTGATATCTTGCAACAACAAGAGTTGAATATGATTGAAAAAGAATTTTGTATATATATGGGATAGAGATATCTTCATAGATTAAGATAGTGCTACTATGTGAGACAAGATTAGGCTTACAGTTGTTGCCTCCATGAGAGGGAGGATGAATAAGGTATCCTTTTTATCATATGTATTTTTTCTAACATGATATTTAATTTGATGTTATGTATGAACAAGAAAACGGAGGTTTTTTGCCTGAAATAACTACATAAATCAATATGATTGAACTCTTCAGTGAATTATTTGAGTTAATACCATATATGAGCACATTGATATGTTTCTAATCTACATAGATCAGCGTTGGTCAAGGACACTGATATATATCTTCCCCTTTGGTTTAGCTCCCCAAGGAGAGAATGGAGCATTGAGAGCTCTTGGGGTTGAGGGATATCTATAAATAGGTTATAGCCCCTATCTATCACCATAGGGTGGAAGATGTAGTACCCCTATCTTGGCCTAGCATAGTATAACCCAGTTGGCATCATACCTACAAGCTAGGCTTGTTGGGATTGTAGCTCCTCGTCTGGAAAATGGGTTAAGAAAGCTTGGAGGTGTGTGATCTTTACCATTGGTAAGTTGGGTATCTCACCCAAACTCGATTATGATGTAGTTATTATACCACATGAATCTTAAAGGTCAATATTGGGAAGATCAATGGGAAATATGATGGA